>JAPQWS010000153.1:6440000-6807500 GCA_028651295.1 Catharanthus roseus | reverse complement strand
GACGGCACGAGCAGCAGCGGACTTTAGTAGACATCGGCGTGCTGGAGACGAAGAGGAACGCGGGCCGGGCGGGCTGATCTACAGTGACGGGCCCGGGCCCCTTCCCAGCTTTGACAGTTGACCAGTGGTCAACGCTGTTGACCACACTCCAGACCTCAAATAATACGCAATCTGAAAAGTTATCTGGTATGGAAAATTTTTGGATTTTAGATTCAGGGTGTTCTAACCATATGACTGGTAGGAAATTTTTTTGGACTTTGGCCTAACTCACCCCAAAAGATACCTCAAGAGAAGAGGACTGCCCGAGTCTTTATAAGTAGTAATTATTTTCTTTAATTAGCTTATGTGGGATTTTCATTCTCAACAAATATCCATGTTTGAAATCAAGTCTAACATATAAATAATTTACAATATCCAATTGATTGATCCTTTTTTTTCTTAGTGCCTAGTGATTCAGTGAACTTGCCTGGGAAGACATTGGGAAAAAGAAAAAAAGAGAGAAACCAAAGGGCACAAGGAGAGGAAAGAACTCAAGTTAGCCGCTAACTCAATACTTGACAGCAAAAATTTGCCAAATCATCAAGTTTCAAACATATGAATTAAGAATTTTTAGGAAGCACTCAACAAAAGCTGCAGTAGTCATAAAGTGTAGCTTTATCACATTGGGACAACGAAGAAACAGAGTAAAGACGAAAATTCAATGGAGGATAACTCAAAGGGAGTTAATCAGATGATGAACGAGCCTCTCTTGAATAGTTCACCACAAAGTTGTTACCGAGCCATCCCCTCCATCGTTAAATTCCTCAATTTCAACTATGGGTTGGTACGTAAATCCTTAAGGCCCTGTTTGGTTCAAGGATCTTAGTTAGGAAAAAGGAAATGAAATTGTTAGAAAATGAAAATGATAAAAGAAAATAATTCTTTGATTGGTTGATGGGAATTTAGAATAGAAATCTAAAATCATATACACATTTTTTAAACTTTACGTTTTAATAATAAAAATTAAAAATTCATATATATTGGCAGTGCATAATAAAATATATATTTCGATTCAATTCAATTTTTTGACTTTCTCCAAATAATAAATATCACAAATAAAATGGTTAGAAAATGAAACGGAAAAAACTTTTTTTAATTAGAAGAGAACAAATGAGTAATAGCTATTTATATAAATATATATATATATATATAGAGAGAGAGAGAGAGAGAGAGAGAGAGAGAGAGAGAGAGAGAGAGAGAGAGAGAGAGAGAGAGGATCAATGTAGGTATTTTAAGAAAATAAAAAAATAAAAAAGGTCTCAACTGTAGGTAATTTCCAGGTTTGGGTCATTGGGCAAAGGCACAGGATCATCTATACCACTTTGTCTACCACTATCAGTATTACTTCCTAATTTAGTGTATTTTATTAATAAACTTTATTAAAAAAATAAATTCTAAGGAAAAAAGATAAATCCTAATATATATACATATATATATATATATATGAAAACAAATAAATCTTACGTGGTCCACTTTTACCATTTGACGCCACGTGGACATTTGAATAATTGAAGAGTTTTAATTTGATAATAAAACTTTATTTTCTGATGATTTGAAAGTCTTGCAAGAAGCAAGTTAATCTAGTAAAATAAATTCGAAAATTTAATTTTCAAAAAAAGAAATTTGCAACCGAAAAAACTACAATATTTTTTTAAATATATTAAAAAATAAATCTGAAAATTTTAATTTCCAAATTTGAGAAGAAAACAAAGAAAATGCAAAAATAAATGAGAAAATTTTAATTTTGAAAAAGAGAGAGATAATAATAAAAGGGAGTCGATAAATCTAACTCGGAAATGTAAATGTATAGCGCGAAAGAATCATTATTTTTCCTCATCTTCCCTACTCTTTCTCTCTCTACACAATTTCTCTCTAACTTCTCTCTACTCCTTCTCCACTCTAAAACTAAAATCTTTAACATTGGACTTGTATTGGAGGTAAATATGGATCATTATGAAGAATTTGTAGAAGAAAATATCGATTTAGATGTAAGAAAAGTTGAAATTATTTTTTTTTCAAAACTGGGACACGGATTGCCCGGACGGCCGACCCGGACATGAACGGATTGCCCAGATGGGCGACAAACACATGTCCGGATCGCCGGTCTGGGTGACCCGAGCCTCTTCTTTTTTTTTTTAGGAATAAATAATTTTTGTAGGTATTTGAAAAACTTGAAACATGAATAACTCTACGATCGGAGGTCCGTTTCATGCGTATGACCACTCGTTTTAATAGTTCTCGTAAAGATAAACGCAACGGCATCATCAAAAAAGTGATCCAAATGCATTTTGGGGAAAAATTTTTTATCATATAGTCGAAAACTTTGACGGGCATAACTTTGCGCTCGAACGTCCGATTAAGGCGATTCTTGTGGGCATTTCGTGTATTTTTTCAAGATCTGGTTTCCATCGACCGTTCCCACAAAAATGTCCTGTTTTCATTTTAATTTTACGTTTTATAATTTTCTAATACTTTCTCTCTTATTAACTAAAAAATTACGGCACCAATTTGAAAATTAAACAGAGGAGCAGTCTTCTTTTTGCTCTAATTAAAAATTCAAAGCATTGAAATTGGTAAATATTGGAATTCTTTTTTGTACACAATCTTTTGGCCCCAAAATGCGTTCAGATCACTTTTTTCGACAATGTCGTTACGTTTATCTTTATGAGAACCATCAAAACGAGTGGTCATATGTGTGAAACGAACCTTAGATCGCAGAGTTATTCATGTTTCAAGTTTTGTAAGTACCTACAAAAATTCTTTCTTCCTATAAAAATAAAAAAATAAGAAAAAGAGGCTCGGGTCGCCCGTACAGGCGATCCGAGCCCTAGTTTTGGAAAAAAAAAATAATTTCAACTTTTCTTACATCTAAATCAATATTTTCTTCTACAAATTCTTCATAATGACCCATATCTACCTCCAATACAAGTTCAATGTTAAAGATTTTAGTTTTAGAGTGGAGAAGGAATAGAGAGAAGTTAGAGAGAAATTATGTAGAGAGAGAAAGAGGAGGGAAAATAATGGTTTTTTTCGCGCTATACATTCACATTCTCGAGTTAGATTTATCGACCCCTATAATAAAATATTAAAAAGTAAATGTGAAAATTTTAATTCTCGAAATTGAGAAAAAACTGCGAAAATAAAAACAAAAAATTTAATTTAAAAAAGAGATAATAATGAATTTAATATGAATAATAACTAAAGAGTTTAATTTGATAATAAAACTTGATCTGCTGATGATTTGAGAATCTAGTAAAAAGTAAGTTAATCTAATAAAAAAATCAACTGAAAACTTTAATAAAAATTTAATTTGCAGCTGAAAAACTATAATATTTTTTAAATATATCAAAAAATAAATCCAAACAATTTAATTTCTGAAATTCATTAAAAAAATGAGAAAATAAATCTGAAAATTTTAATTAAGAAAAAGAGATAACATTGACTTTGATATAGATGATAATTAAAGAGTTTTAGTTTGATAATGATAATTGAAGAGTTTTAATTTGATAATAAAATATTTTATTTCCTGATGATTTGAAAATCGTATAAGAAGCCAGTTAATCTGATAAAATAAATTTGAAAACTTTAATTTCCAACAAAGTTTAATTTGAAACCGAAAAATTACAATAATTTTTTAAAATATATTAAAAAAATAAATCTAGAAAATTTAATTTAAAAAATGAGATAATAATAAATTTGATATAGATAATAATTAAAGAGTTCTAATTTGATAATGATAATTTAAGAGTTTTAATTTAATAATAAAACTTGATTGGCTGATGATTTGAGAATCCTGCAATAAGCAAGTTAATCTAATAAAAAATTGATTTAATAAATTAAATTCGAAAATTTTAATTTTCAAAAAAATTAATTTGCAATAGAAAAACTACAATATTTTTTAAATATATTAAAAATGTATATGAAAATTTTAATTTCTAAAATTCAGAAAAAATATGTGAAAATAAAAATCTGAAAAAATTTTAATTTAAAAAAATATAATATTGAATTTGATATACATAATCATTAAAGAGTTTAATTTCGTAATGATAATTGAAGAGTTTTAATTTAATAACAAAACTTTATTTTCTGATAATTTGAGAATCCAGTAAGGAGTAAGTTAATCTAATAAAATAAATTCAAAAGCTTTAGTTTTTGAAAATTTTAATTTGTAGCCTAATAACTACAAATAATTTTTTAAATATATTAAAAGAATAAATCCGAAATATTGACAAGAATATATATATATATATATAAAGCCATAATAACTTGCCATTTGGGACATCTTATTTTTTTTCATTGCAAAAATAAAAAAAATATATATATATATACATATATGAGATAATAGTAAATGAAATATGTCTAACACTCTCTCTATTATTTAAGGGTACAATATTTTTAAATTTTGAAAAATAATATAAGAGATATAATAAATATATGAAAGAGATTTAATTTTGATTGACAACTGATGTTAACTCTATTATTTAGGGTAAGGTATTTTTAAAAATTTTAAAATATTTTGAACTATCTCCTAGTTAAATATAATTCTTTTTAAAATGACTATCTTCTAATACCGAGCTCTCACCACCATCGATATTTTCATCATCATATCATTCTCAATATGGCTTCTCTATTAATCATCTTTTAATCTTCTATTTTGTGAGTGATAATTCTAATCTACATCATATATTAAAGTGTAAAAAATGAACAAATTCCAGTTCTTCAGAGTGGTACGAGTAAGGTGTTTACAAATTGAAATTTTTTTTTTTGGCAATTCTTTTCTTTTTTTTATTCTCTTGGACTATCTTTTTTTTAAGTTTAAATATAATTTCATGAAGAACTAATATAATTTTTTTTCTTTCTTTCTCTTTTTTATGTGTTTCCATTTGGTTAAAAGATTGGATCTTTGTAGCCTGGTATCAATTTAATGATCAAGTACTTTTTGTGTATTTTGGTTTAAATTATATTATACCTAATTATGGCTAATAATCTCTTTTCTATTTATGAGATTATTTTCGTTGAACTTTTAACTGCGGATACTGGGATTGAAACTAATGCATGCATCAAAATATATTTGGGTATGTCATTTTAGTAGTATTTGACTTTTTTTTTTAAAGAAAAATATTATCTGACTTTCTTTTTAAAGGAAATCTTATCTGACTTTTACATTTAATCTTATGGATTTAAGAAGTCCTTTATGAATTTATTAATTTCCTTTTAACATGTGATGAGGATGAGATGTATTTCTATAGGTCAAGTACTTTTTGTATATATTTTGACTATACTAATCTATTTTTTCTTTCTTTTCATACGAGATTATTATTGTTAAATTTTTAGGTTGCAAATACTTGAGTTGAAACTAATGAGTTTATCAAAATATATTTGAGTATGTCCTTTTTTAAATATTACTGACTCTTAAATTTAATGTTTATAAGTATGATGAGAATTCGTTTATGAATGGATTTTTTTCTTTTTAATATTTGATAAAAAGGAAATGTATTTTTAACTTTTTTTGGGACAAATGTATAGTTATCGCTCATTATCTTTATTTATAGGTAAATAATGTCTAAATGTCAGTAAAGATTTTCCATGAATGCTAAATTACACAACAATTGAACCCAATTTTAGACTTTGCATAAGTTTTAAATTTTTTTTTTTTTTTTGGTAATTATATCCAATTCCCTTATTAGCAAAAATGTGTATGTCGTTGCAAGTTGTTCAAATATTATTTTTCTTTCCAATTTAATACTAATGTAATCTTTTTTTTTAGCACAAAATAATGATTGTAATCTTGCTATAATAATTAATTTTCTTTGGAGACTATTTTTTCAATTTTTCTTAAGAACTCAATACAATTCTATTTTTTTTTTCTCTTTTTCATCTATAAACTTGATATAAATAAAATTTCTTATTATTTTTTTAAAATATGTGTCTTAATAGCTTTATCACCATATTTTTTAAACGAGTTTGTTTGGGATTCAATTTCAATAATTACTCATTAATGTTAGTTGACAGCCATGAATTTTAATTTTTTATTCATATATGTTTCAATTTATTAGTATCTATTTTTCTTTATATTTAAAAACGTGATTTTAAAAATAAAGCAATAGTCTTAGTGAGACTAATTATGTAATTTGCTTCATTTTTTATGCAAATGTTTGTAATGTATAAAATTATGCAATGGTCGTTTCTTTTTGTGAGAAATGCTTTTGAAAAGTATAAAATAGTTGAAGAAGTAATATAAATATGTACATTTCCAATGTACATGCATATATATATATATGCATGTTTGCTTTGATGTAAGCCAATTAAATAATTATTTAACTTTGTACCAATTACATTCTTTTTTAATAGAATATTATAGTTTTTTAGTTTTTTTTTTCTTTTTGGGTGGAGGAAGATGAGCTTCTAGTAAGGTAGGTTACAAGTGGGAAGAAATATTAGTTACGTAATTTCTAAGTGTAGGGAAAGAGTTTTGGAGGTGACAGAATTGAGTTTTTCTTTTTTGGGAGTGGTGGAGGAGTGAGGAATATTAGTTATAAAATTTTGCTTCATTTTTTAAATAGGAAATGAGAACCATTACTGAATCCTATCCAATTTTTTATGTAATAAAATTCCTATTCAATATTTTTTTCATTTTTCTTATACCATTTTTTTTCTTTAATATTCATTTTTCTATTCTTTTTTATTTACATGGATTTGTTTGAATAAACTCATAAGTATATTAATTATGGGTAGCAAAAAAAAAAAAAAAAAAAGACTAATGTACTATATATGTGTTTTTAGTCTCCTTCTTCTTTGGATCATTTTTGCAGGAATTTTTTAAAGGTGGGAAACAAGAAGTATTAGTCTTTGTTTTAAAATAATATTTATTAGTTTTAATTAAAAAATATTTTCTTTATGTGTTTCTCAAAATTATAACGAAGTACTCATTGCACAGTTTTTTAATATATAACATTATAATTTGATCGTTGTATTTGAAATATAAGAATTTATAACTTTTATTTTAATATAATTTTATAATTCATAAATATTTATATCGCGCTTCAATCTGATAAATATTTTTATGAGGGAATAAATGTGTTTCTTTGATTAATTTAGAAACATAAAAATTCCCTTTAAACTAATTTGAACTTCCAATTCTCATTAAATTTAAGTTCTTAAAGATATATATAAATTTACATTACCATAACCTTCTAATGATGTTTTTTTTTACCTTGTCAAGATTCATCAACGTGTTTCACATATTTAATTAAAAAAAAACTCTCTTCCTGGCATCTATTCGATATGAAATATATGAATAATAATCCAAAAAAGATATAATCTAAAATTAATGACAAGGTCCTTTAAAAAAAAATTGAGAAAAGGACCTTTTTTTTTTCCTTTTAGATACAAGGAGGGACTCATCAAAACAATAATTGTTCTTTTTAACTAAACATATATCTTTTATAAAGAAAAACAATCGTTAGACATGTAAACAAAATTTAAAACCAAAATTGATATATGAGCAATGGTATTAATAACTTTACCAAGGATTATTGGAACCTTGATGGTGCTTCAATGATCTAATATGAAAATAGTAAATTTAAAATGGTATATTTCACCGAGACTCTTTTTTTTGGAGGGTATGAGTGCTTCGATGATCTAATATGAAAATAGTGAATTTAAAATTGTATATTTCACCGATACTCTTTTTTTTTGGAGGGTATGAAGCAATTAACAAACATAAAAAACAAATATTATTGTTTACACTCTTGAACTATAGTAAACAAATTTTCATTAAATAAATATAACAAGCACATAATTGTTGGATCAAAATTGAACAAAAAATTATTAATTAATAAAAGGTAAATTGTCACTAAAATAATAAAGTATCAAAATTGAGAAAAAAATTATTAATTAATAAAAGGTAAATTGTCACTAACATAATAAAATATTTTTTCACTCCCTATGTTTCTTATAACTTTTAAAACTAAAATATTCTACTCCCGTGTGACTAACTTTCAAATTCTGGTATACATTAATTATGGATTAACTTTCCAATTTAATATATAAGTTTTTTTATGGTCTAACAATTTGAATTTGGTTTTAGTATTTTATATCTTTTAGGGTTATTTTAAAAAACACTCTTGTACTTTTACTGAATTGTCAATTCAGTACCTAAACTTTTAATTTGACAAATAAGTACAAAACTTAGGGTTTTATAAAAGAAAAATAACTGTTGAAAAACTTTTAATTTAGCAATCAAGTACCCAAATCAGGGTTCAATATTTTACTTTTTTTACATAACCCTAATTTGGTTACTTGATTGTCAAAATTAACCATTAAATTTTTTCAACTGTTAATTTTTTTTACAAAACCCTTTTGGGTACTTATTTGTCAAATTAAAAGTTTAGCAACTCAATTAACAATTCACTAAAAATATAGGATATTTTTATAAACATTCGCATGTACTTCAAGCACGGGAAACATAGCAAGTATACATATTAAAACAAAGTCATACTGAATGCCATAAGACCGCCACATGACATCTTCTTTTTTTTCTTCCCATACAAAAATGAAAATAAGAAATAATTAATAGTCATAACTATCTTTATCCTCCTCCATTTAGGGTGGGCTATATTAAAAAAATTATTATAAAACAATATCAATCAAATTAATATTGTGATAAGAACAAATTATTGGCAAGATTAACTTTTTAAGAATAGATAGTAATAAATTTTTAATCTTTAATTTTTTTATAGTTTAAATTTAGAATAATTATCTAATTAATAATACTAATATAAATTTGATAACATAAATATTTTTAAATTATAATTAATATATATGTTACAATTTTGTGCATCCGTGAAAAAATATTCACTCACAAAAGCTATCTCTTTTGTTGCCATTCAGTGTATTCATGAGAAAATATTTCCACACAAAAACTCTTCTATTTAATGCATTCGTAAGAAAATAATATTTCCATTGACTTTTGTGCATTTGTGAGAAAAATTTCCTCACAAAAACTACTACTTCAGTTGCTATTTTGTATATCAACAAAAAACTTTTCCTCACAAGACTATTTTGTTGGTCACTATGTATACATCCGTGAGATATTATTTCCTCACTAAAGCCTATTTTTTTTTCTCACAATTGCAACATTTACAATAACCGATGAAGAATTTGTATCCTCACTAAATGTATAATTAGAAAAAGCTATATCAAATAATATTAATAAATAAATTTATAAGCCCTACAACTGAAAATGGTCAGAAATAATGTACATACTTAATGAGATCATATATTAATGGTATAAATACCAATTGCACTTTGACAAAAGTTAATAACAAAACCTAATATAAAACTATTATCTCTTTCTAATAAAATGAATACTACTATAAACTTAAAGTTCCTTTTGACCTTTCCTCCACCCTTCACTTGCCACTTTTTTTGTATCAAACTCGAGCTTAAGCAAAGAACCTGCCAACACAAACAAACACCATTAAATTGTATAATCTCAAGTTAATAGGCATAACAAATGGTGAGTATTATAATTTTCTCCAGCAAGAAGTCTTGCATCTGGTTCAAAATATTGTAGCCATTTTATATAATAACCTCACAAAAGAATAACTTCCAAAGAAATTGCCCAAGCTTCTTAAAAAACAATTATGTGCTAGATCAAACATATCTTATAAATCTATATATGCCTTACGACATATCAAAAAGGCACAACATACTTTTACTAATAACTTATAATATTTCCTCCATACTGCTCCTGAGGCCAGTATTACAGAGCAGATCAGATGCGTCAGAAAACAAAAAAGAGATTGCAAGTTTGGAGACAACTCTCTTGCTTCCACCGAGCAGGCAGCTTCCCAAGCTAGAAATTTACTTTCAACTCCCAAAAGACTATCAAGTCTATAGATCCAGCAGCCTTACTGTTTTCATCTTTTATATTTTTTGTTGTTCATTTCATTTAATTGGAGAACCTAAGGAAATAAGAATTACACAAAGACACATTTCATAATACTCACATTGAAATTGACACATTTGGGGAACATTTTCCCTTCCTAATTACCTTCTCAGGAAGTTTATGCTCTTAATAAAAGCATGAGTGTATACACCAGGGAGACTGACTATACAGGAAATATATATATATATATATATATATATGGTAATTGAACACTTTCTACAACAGTTTTAAGTTCTCAAGTTGTTAAGTTCAGAGATATCACACATATAAGAACAAAGTGAAGAGGAAACAAACAGGGAATCGAGCAGCCAAGTAGTAACGTCAGACCAACTATACATGTGGTGTCTAAACCAAACATCAGACTAATATATTCCTAGTTGGATCCTATTTGAGAAAACGGTTCACTAAACTCAGGTACAAGCAAATAAAATCTACTAGTAAATACCTTTTGGTACTAGCTCACAACTAACAGCCAACAGAAATATTCAACTGTAGACACTCCAGAGGTCTATTCCTCTGCTTCCCCCTCCCATACCTTTGTTAAATAGCAAGATGTACAGGCACGTAAATATATTATCATAGTTCCTCATACAAAGTTTGAGGCAAATAAACCCCGAACTACATACTACTATAATCTCCAACCCGGGGAAAAGACTTGGATCTTATTATTTGCTGATAATCGAAAACCATTCTGTTCAGAAATCAATTTAAATTTTCACCTCCATTTCCAAGAATTCACAAAGATACAGACTAATCCTAATACTCTTTATAACCAAAAGATCTAAAAGTTCTTATGAATAAAAGATTCTCAAAGGTTATTCTTGCTCAGGGGAAATGGATAAATATAACTTGGAAATTCAAGAGACAATTATGTAGTAGCTTGTACCTGTCCATGCACAACAAATGCCAAACCAGTAGCTAACCTACTAACCTACTTTGAAGATTTTTCAGAAAATATATTCATTTAAAATGGACATCTAGATTTATAGTACACATTATCAAAATCATTGTTAGAAGTACAAAAGGACATCACAAGGTTAATAAGAGAAAACTTGGTTACCAAAAACATAATAGACATACATGGATAAGTTAGCAAAATCCTTGTTTCAAGCATACGGCAGATCTTTGTGTTATCAGTAGACCCCTCTTATTTACCAAAAAAAAAAAATTAGACCCCTCTTCTTCTCTTAAGGAGTCCTCCCTTCTTGACATGCATTTTTCTTATTGTTTTCTTTTCTTTCACTAACTGTTTGTGTGCTGATCAATATATATTTCTGTTGAGAAAACAAAAACGGAAACTAGAAAGAAAAGTGAATCTGAACAGTATCAATTCATGGAAACATTTCCAAGAGAAGTAAATAAGGTTACCGACTATTGGATTAGTCAAACGGATAACATCTTGAACATAAATTTCCAACTCTTATGGAGACTTTCATTCAGCAACAAAAGTTGGCTTCAGGTAAAGAACAAAGTTCTACTGTTCTTGAAAGCTTGTTCATCATAACAAACTAACATTCTGTTTATGAAGCAAATTGAAATTAACACTATTTATGCTGAGATGAATGAAATGAATCGAGAAATTTAAGGTGTGTGCAGCATATTTGAGATTTAAATGAATTTCTACTTTCCTCACCATTCAATCAAAATTAAGAATGAACAAATAAAGACATCATTCAAATGATGACCGAGTCTCCCAATGCATTGTTATGAAAACCTAAAACACTGATGCAAGACATCATCGTTAGCCAAAAAGAAAAGGCATAAATAAATTATTTCATCTCTAATACTCAGGAGAATGACAAAAAAATGTATAATATAGTAACTCACAGATTCCACAAAAAAAATTAGTAACTCACAAGTCTAGACGCCAAACCTAATTTCATATGAAATTCAGGAAAAACAAAAATAAAAAATAAGAGAGGGAAAAAACTTACAGCAAACTGGGAGCTGAGGCTGAGAGAACGGCACCGACGCTGAGAGAAGAGACGGAGAAGGCGGATCCTCACAGTAGAAACCAGAGTAGAAAGGAGGTCGGTCTTTCCTCTTGGGTCTATCACGAAGGCTGTATCAAATTAGGATCTGGGTGCTAAAATAACCCTCTTGAAATCCAGCAAGAACTCCTCATCTCTAATCCAATTACTATCCAAACGATTCAGTCCATCAAATTTCACACTTGCAGAAGCAGATGAAACCATTAATGCAAGAATAAATAAAAAAAGTGAAAATCATGGAAAAAACTATCAAAGCTGCCAATATATTTCAAATTTCTTTAGAAACTTTCTTCTTCTTGCCGATTCCCAGTGCGATTGATTTGTGATAAAGGTTTCTAGTGGTGGTGGCCCTCTTCTCTTCAACCGCAACTCAGCCATACCTTTCTGGGTCTTCTCTAATCAGCCAAATGAGAAGATAAGAATGTAAGAATGATTTCTGAATTTATTAACTAGAATAAGAACCCTTGTGCTAAAATTTTGCGGGGGGAATGAAAAAAACGCGAGGGAAAGTGAAAAAGGTGGAGGGAAAGTTCTGATATTTTGGGGATGTTTAGTTTTGTCAAAATTTTTGCCTTTATTTTATGAGTTTTTAAATCTCAAGATAGGGAAAAAGATCATTTTTATTTTTTTTAATTTTGGTAGAAGATCAAGTTAAGTATTAACAAATGGTTACTTGAACTATAAAACTTAAGTTGAAATATAGTTTTAATTTGAAAAGTTAATTTATTATAGGTCTAAAAATTCAAAATTTCTTTTTAATTATTTTTAATTTGACCTTTTATAAGATTTAATAAAAATAATTACTTATTTAGTCTATACTGAAGTCACAAATGAATCAAGCCGCTCACGATATATTTGGGAAAAAGTTCAGTAAATGTTCGATTAGAACTTGGGTTGACTTAGCTCAAGCGCTCGCTTGAGCAATTTGAAGAGTCAAACTCAAGATTTTTTAAAATTCCACTTAAAACTCGACAAAAAAACTTGACAATGTATAAATAAATAAATATATACACTTACGTTTTCATATTATACTAAGAAAATTTTCCCAATTTCTTGCTTTTGTTCAATTTTCTTCGCAAAACTTAGAATCAGTTTCTCCACAATGCTCGAAAAACTACGGTAAATTGTACCAAAACTGTGAGCAATAATTATTACCCACGAATTTGCCACAACTTTTATGGCGTTGTACTTGCGACAGTTGGAAAAACTTTACATCAATTATTTGACTGTAAAAAAAAGTATTAGCTATAAATTTACCACAATTTTTAAACTGTGAGGAATAAGCAGGCTTATACCAACAAATTTGAACAGTAGCGAACATTCATTTATAAAATTCTTTTAATTTTCTATTATTATTAAAATTTAACTACAATTTTGTATCAGTAATTGTTTGATTGTGCAAATGATGAAAATTTTTTTTTTCTTGAACTTTTACCTGCGGCTTCAAACAGTGGGAAATAGTTTCTGGGTAAAAAAACCTTTGACCACAATTTTGAAACTATTGATGCAATATTTGACATAAACTATAATGTAACATCAATCTCAAAATGCATAAATAGCTTAAACAATAAAAACCCTAATTTAAGGGAGTTCATTTTCGAAAACTATAATTTAATACCGATGGAAACTATATGACCTCTACACAATAAGTTCCATGATTAGTTGAAAAACATGATATTGTAGATGAGCCCCTCAACTTCCTTAGCCACTAGTAGGTAATATATGGCAAATCACAGGAAAACAAAGGGGAGTCACAGCCCCAACAAGAATGAGCAGCAAAGAGGAGCACAACCCCAAAGTAAAACTAAACACAAATAACAAGAAATTAAAGGATGGCACAATTGCAGTAAAATCTCCTGTTCTGAATCAGTGGGAAAGCAAACATAAAGGTGCATATAGATAGGAGGTCACAGCCTCAAAGAAAAGCTACTTGGGCATAGTCCAACTAATCAAGAAGAAAGGACACTGCACAGAAACTACTCAATCAGCACTTCGGAGGAGTAAGATGAACATAATAATGGGTCACAACCTAAAATTAAATTGCAACAAAGATTAAAAATAAGAAAAGAGAGACAAGGATTGTAAAAACAACTCGGTTGCAATAATATTCCATTTATCAATTACGAAAGTCTCAACAGTCCCATACTATAATGACAATTTGAGCCGAGACATTTCCCCAGACCAAAAAGAAAATTGATGTAACACCAATATATAGTCTCTTTTCCTTGCTTGGTTCAAATGATTCAAAGATATCAGTAACCTCTAACCCAATCTTGGCATGATAATCTGCAAAAGCAGAAAAGAAAAGTTGACTGTTAGATGACTTGATTTGTCTATGCAGAATACATCTATTTTCTTTATGAGGAAAAATGTTTTTCCTTTTCCTCATCATTGAACCAAACAGGGCCTTTAATACTTCTAATGTGGATCACCATTCCACCAGTGGTTTCTACTTCTCATTTTAGTGACATAAAAACATATGAAACAGTAAAGGAAATTCATTTGCTAAAACAGATGTCATGGGAAGCTGCCAAATATGTTTGGGCTTTTGACTAGCTTGAAGATTTCAAACAACCATCTCTATGGGACAATCCCAAATGAGGTAGCAGGCTGGAGTATCCAAATTGCAGAGACTAACTGGTAGGATGAATTCCTCCAAATTTGGGAAATTTTGACTTTTTGCTGGAGATTAGGTTGTTATATAAAAATGAACTTTCATGAGAATTACCAAGAGAAGTTGGAAAATTTTCAAGAGTTACACACCTTAATTTGGCAATGAACAACCTCAGTGGAAGAAAACCAGAAGAACTCGGAGAGTTCAGTGCAGTGAACTTGGAGAGTGCAGTGCAGTGAGATACTGTACTTAAACTAGAGCAAAAACAGACTTACAGCAGCTATATTATATCTTCCTACCTAGGAGTCAGTTTATCCACATGAAGAAACTAACATAATATGAAATATATAGCAGATTTGACCCAATTTGTCAGCAAAAACTTGATAGAAAAATGAATAAAGCAATTTGAAGCAGGAGACTTCCAAGTCAAGAATTTCATTTGTACAAAAATTTTTGCCAAAGTAACATAATAAGGTGCCACAGATAAGAATTTCAGGTAAACAAAAACCACATTCTCTTCATGACATAAACAAAATATTTGTTGTTGCAAGCAACATTCTCTTCATGACAATATTACCTTTCAAAAAGATAAAACTTGAAAAACACTTCCCAAGTAACCTAGAGATGTTGCCACCGCCTTCAATTATCTACATTTAATCTTCAACCAAGATCTATACAAAACAAGTACAAATGAAAATCAGAAAGCTATTAATATCAAACATATTTAACATTTGATATCTAAAAAGAAATCATTAAGAAGATATAATATTTTATGAACTAGTAGAGAATCTAAAAATCAAAATCAATTTTTCCCTCGAATTATTCATGCATTTTGAAACATCATTTTCTATTTCAATTTACAGTGCAATAAAAAAGAAAACAAACCCACAGTTTCTCTTCTTGGTTAAGGTTTTGGGATTTTGAAGATATTGTGAATTTCACCTGCGAAACTTTAAAAAAATTTATAACCCTTCACCAAACTTCTTAGACGAGTTGTAGCTCTACACGGTCATCTATAATCCATCTCTCATCTCGATTTTATATCCTTTGACATATATGATTTTCTTCAGGCTAAGGAATAAGATGACAAATGTTTGAAAGTAAATAATTTCTGCTCAAATTTTGTTGACGATTGGATTGTTGAAGGAATTAATTTGTCCACCAAAAAGAAGGTTAGAATTTTTGTTTGAAATCCATAAACTCTGTTATGGGTTCAATTTCCTACCTTTTCATTTAGTTAATTGGTATTGTCATTGAAAGATGATTATACTGAGAACCTCTTTGATGAAGTTAATTGGTATTATTATATGATGTTTACTGTTGTTAATTGGTACTGTCTACAAGATGTTTACTGTTGTTATTTGTGCTAACTTCTATGGTTTCTCATAACTAAAGTTTGTAGTTTTGGCATTGTTGCTGATAAATTATCTGCAGTCAAGCACTAGGTTCTTTTTGTTTTTGTTTTTTGCAAAACCCTTTTTCAGAGTTTGAAACTCATTCAAAAAGTGATTAGCTTAAATCTTTCTCCATCCTGAAACGTCACTTTCTCTAATTTCAGTAAATGGTATCCTTTAAATCATACACTTTACAGAAAGCATCAGAATCAGAGAAATTTTCACTCTCAATCTTGTCAATTGAATAGGAGGTCTAGTTTCAGTGATGTCCATGGATACCCTTCTGGTATCCCCATTTCAAGATTTCATATTTCTAAGTTTCCTATCCCCCGACACTGTCATCTGTGATCCATCTCTCATCTTGATTTTATATTTTTTTAAATATATGGTTTTTTCAGGCCAAGGAAGAAGATGACTGATCTTTGAAAGTAGATGTTTTCAGCATAAATTTGTTGACAATTGAATTGTTGAAGAGATTAATTCGACGGCCAAGAAGAAAGTTAGACTTTTTCCTGAAATCTATAAACTCTATTATGGGTTTGATTTCCCAACTTTTCATTTATGTAATTGCTATTGATTGAAAGTTGTTCATACTAAGAACATATGATTTTCCTTAATCTATTTCGTATACATTAGTCTGACTTGATATAGATATAGATATGGAAAAAAAGCTAGATAGAATCAGCTGGATATAGATATTTCGAATACCTTTTGCCTCTTAAAATATCTAATAGGTGTCAATTACTATGTCCAATAGTATGAAGGTTTGGCAATGTCTTTAATGCTCCCAAGTAAAACTAAGACATAAGAGAAACCTTATCAAATTTCTCTCATAAATTCACATACATTGAGATCTATGAAGCTTATTACTTGTATGAACTATCATTAAACTGTTAGAGGTTCTATGACAGGTTACGACAATCTCAAATGTATAGTATATGGTAGTTTCTATTATCACTATTAACTAAGAGGGGTATAACAGTTTAGCTTCTACATTATGACAATTTATATAATTGTTTATGTACAGGGAATGTTGAGAAACTTAATATAATAGTGCAAAGAGTGGCCCTTTTTTGGCTAAAGCATGAGTCTTAGAAGACTAACTTGCGCAACTCTTCTTAATGACCTTCAATTTTAAACGTGAAGATTATTTAGTTTTTGAACTAGTTGGTGATTGACATTCTAGATATCTGCTACAAGCATTTTAGATGAGAATTTTTTATATTTCTTTTCAAGGTGTTTACAACATTAGGTCTATTTACGCTTTTATGTCTTAATTTTCTTGAGTACAAAATTTCTTGTCCCTACATATTACTTATTTCCTTTTCTTTTTTGTAAGTGTTTTAGGTTTTCAAGTTTATGCTACCCTTGGGCTGAGGAAGCGAAGGACAATAAGCCATCCTATTTCTTCCCTTGCTTCTTTCTGAGATGTTTCAATCAGCCGTAATCCTTCCTTTTGTTCTTTAACTGAGATGACAGATTTTATTCTTCATTTTCCAGAAACAGAAGAACACGAGTGGAGAAGCTTCTGACATCCTTGGAGCGGAGGTATCAAAGAGCTTTTCAGTATCCTTGAAGTGGTTCAAAGACAATGAAGCCTAACGGCTATACAGGTAACATTAGCACACTGCCATTGGATTCTTCTGGCAGGCTTGTTAGGGATGGAAGTGTTATCGGCTTTCATATTTTTTAGACCATAGTTTTTTTTAATAGAAACATTTCATTGGCTAAATACTGCGAGCTATTATTTATGAGTCAAAATCTTTAAAAATGGTGTTCCAAAAGCTTAGGTACTTCAAATTGAACCAATATGAAGTTTGCTCATGACACTTGCTCGGAAAGTTTACCAAAAGTCTTTTTTCGAATGTTTATATTTTTTAGGTGCTTAAGTGCGCACTGCATCTCAGTCTATTTGGTTTTTATTTTGTTGCGGAGGCTTGCTAAATAAAATATCAAAGAAAAGGATTTTTTTTTGTGGTATAATTGTTTGCTACATGTATAGTGCGTAATGTTCTAACTTTCTAGGAAAATATTCTGTTAAATTATTGGATAAAATGGAATGGAATTTTGGATAAATGGAAAGTCTTATTAGTAAAATAATTAATAGCCTTAAAGTTATTTGGAAAAACTTGATATCTTTTTCTTTTATGCCATTTCTCTCAGTTTCTGAGTGTATATAACTGAGATTTTGAGAATTGGCTAAAAGAAAATCTGACCAGTACTGATCTTCTCTTGCTTAACATACGGTGTCAAACAGTCTTTTCTTTTGTCTGTTGGACAATTTGGTTACAAGAATAACTAAGCTATTTCAAATTAGTAATGCCAAAGACACATGGCATAATAATGTCTATGCAAAAGTTGTTGAATTCCAACAGCAGAATGATAAGTCTCAGACACAGGCTACAACAACAAATATCATGATTGGATAGGAACCTCCTCCATATTGGTTGATGAGATTGGTGATCTATATTTTTTCATAAGGATTGTTTAATCCACTGTCTTTCACATGAGATTGGTTTGAATATCATCATTGTTTAAAGTAATTTTACAGAACCATTATTTTAATAACATGTATACGTACTACTTTTGGGACTAATGCCCTAGAACAGCCTCGGATTTCTTTGTTTCTTTCGTGAAAATCCACACTGAATGCAATTCAGCACCAGGGCTAGTGTACTTGCAACAATACCAATCTCATTAGAATAAACTAACATCTTATGCTGGTATATTAGGACAACTAGCTATTAGACCTCATCATTTTCATGTAATTAGGACTTCTAAAGCTCCAAGCTTTCTGAAATTCTGGCTTTTAACCATAAAGAGCTTGAACATGTTCCTGATCATCTTTTATGGAGAATTCCTAAAAAATTAAATAACAACCTTTAACCTATTTTTTACCGATTTTCCTGGAGAGTTCTTCACTTTTAAGGGACAATTCTCTTTGCTAGTAACTTCCCTTATGTTTAAAATCCATAAAAAGGGCAGAGAACTTGATTTACTTCTGAGATCAGAGATCACCAGTAATCTCCACAAAAACAGGACCCATTCTTGACATGCTGGAGCCTTAGTAGCATATCTTCTACAATTATCGTTGATTGGATTTGATCATTTTATTGCCACAAGAGAGTTGAGAGGAGGAATGTTACTGGTTAGAGGGGAGCGGATATTTTAATGCCAGAGACAAGGATGATCGTTGGGTTCATATTTTGATGAAGGTTGGTGATCTTATTGTTTTACCAGCACGAATTTACCATTGGTTCACCCTTGACATAAGCAATTATGTTAAGGTAAAAGAAGTACCGGAGGTCTGATCAATAATGGTAGGTTTGTCTAAATTTTGCGTACTGATTTGAAGGGTCAATATGTATTAAATTTTTTCTCCTTAATGAATTAATGAGAGAGGATTAACTTCTAATATTTTAAGTTATGTATTAATTGAAGACTGTCTCCATCACAAAATTACATAAGTATGAGAAGCCAACCTATCTCGCCAGTTTACATTTAGTATGTTCTGCTCCCACAAATATAAAACAGAAAAGAGAATTTTAATGCCTCTCTTCTCCATTTGGAAAGAATTTTTTGGTTTCTAAATTTTTATCAAAATTCTGTATGATTAAAAAAAACAGTAATGGAAAACTGAAGAGGATAAAAAAAAAACCTAAAATTAGAGATGAAGAGCCACAGTACAATCCATCTCAGTTACTCGTCCAATGACCTGCAAGCTTTACTAAATTTACTCCTTTCAAAAACTCTCAATCTATTCTTTATTAGAACTTATTTAATATGAACATTTCCTAGTATTCACTTTCTAATATGATGACTTTAACATTCTTGGCAATATGTTTTTCTCCTAGTCTATTAGTGTAGCTAGCTAGAGCTTTAAAACCCACTAGTGTTGTTCAATTGCTGGTTAGATATTTTCACTCTCTCTATGCTTTTAAGTGTTTATATTGATAAAAAGAAGGCAATTATATTTCTTATTTTAAGATATATAATTCCTTCGCTAGTCACGCACTGTTGCAATGGTTAGAGAAAAAGTCAATTATGTGTATCTTCAAATATTAGTTGTTGTAATTATTTTCTTTGGTAGCATATTTTGTGCAGTGTATTTAATATTATTTTTCACTTTGAAGATATTGTGAAATTCACTGACATCACTCAAAACCCATATCAGAGGAAGTAACAAACTAATTAAGGCTCAAATTTTAGCATGATTAATCACACTAATTACAGAAACAGAGAAGAAATCAGAGAAATTATAAAAAAAAAAAATTATCTTATTGCACCGAGAAGATTTTGAAGGTATTGTGAAATTCACCTGACATCACTCAAAACCCATATCTGAGGAAGTCAAAAACTAACTAAAGTTCATATTTTAGCATTATTAAGAACACTCATTACAGAAAACAGAGAAGAAATCAGAGAAATTGAAAAAAGAAAATCTTATTGCACCCAGAAGATTTTGAAGATATTGTAAATTCACCTAACATTACTCAAAACCCATATCAGAGGAAGCCAAAAACTAATTAAAGTTCACATTTTAGCATGATTACTAACCCTAATTACAGAAAACAGAGAAGAAATCAGAGAAATTAAAAAAAAAAATTCTCTTATACACCAAGAAAGAAATCGCCATGGAGCTTGAAATCAGAGAAGAAACTGAACTCTTGTACAAAGGGAGAGAGAGAGAAAATCAAACCTGCAAACGAGAAGAGAGAGAACGATGAAGCTCCCACGGTGAAGAAGAAGATGAAGCTCCCGCCGGTGAGTGGAGTGTGAAGCCGCCGTTCGCTCTTCCTAAGGATACAGAGGGTGTTTTGTCTGAAGCAAGCTGAAGAGTGAGAGTGGAGAGTGTTCCTTTTGTTTTGTCTGAAGGCTTTTTTAATAAAAAAACAAAAAAAAAAAAAAACAAGAAAGTGAAGTGCTGAGGAGAGAAGGCTTTGTTGTTTGGTCACTACTGAGTGCCTCTCATCGGATAAGGCACGACCCAGCAAAAAAAAAACAATGCGGAAATGTTCGCGCCAAGCGTGTGGCGAGAAAATAGGCGAGAAATTAAAATTTGGTCGCTTAATTATTCTTTTATATCTATATTGGTCACTAAAACTATTCAGTGACGACCAAAAATATTTTCTAGCCAAAATTTGATTAAGATACTATAATTTCTTGTGATAAGCTGTGTTATATTAAAATAATAAATTAATATTTTGATAATAACACATTATTGACAAGATTTATTAATTAGATTTAAAATGTTTTTATTTTTATCAAATCTTTAAATCCATTTCGGATAAAAAAGGTTGAAAAATAAGATTTAAAATTTTTTTTAATTTTTATCAAACCTTTTTACCTAAAGTATTCAAATTTGAAGTCAATTACGTATCTAACTCCTTTTATAAATAGTGTTACTGCAAACTCAACTATAGTTCAAGCTTACTATTGTTTTAATAAATTTTTTTTTGCTTGGTTTATAGTTTTATCTTGCCTGATGACTTATTAGTCGTGTTTATTTCATATGGTGCAGGTCTAATTGCAATACTTTTATATGTCCTTTAGATATTATTAAAACCAGGTTTCATACTTGATTGGGTTTCTTGAATAATTTTAGGAAAACATGGCTGGGAATGAGCGGATAAATGGGTACCTGGAGGCAATTTTGGAGAGTGAAGGAGCTAGAGCTGGAGCTGGAGCTAGAGATGAAAAACTACCATGTACTATGAATTTTAGAGAAAGGGGTAATTTTAATCTTACTAAATATATTTTGGGGAGGAATTGTAACTGGTGTTGATGAAACTGATCTTCATGGAACATTGATCAAAGTTGTGGCTACGAGAAACACCAAGTAAAGGAGTTCTAAGCTCGAAAATATGTGTTGGCGTATTTGGCATCTTATCCGCAAGAAGAAACAAGTTCTTTTTTTTTTTAAAAAAAAAAAATCTCAATTTTGTGTATGTTTTTTTTAGCTCTTTCATTTTTATGTTAATGTGAGTAAGAGTTTATTTGGATTGGATTTTGTTTTGAGGATGAAAAAAGTGGTTTAATTGTGAGTAGAAAAGCGTTTTGGATCCTGGAGTGGTGGAAAATTGGGCTTTAATGTGCAAAATTTCTAATACAAACTAAATTTCTTGAGGGATTTTTTTTTTTTTTTGTTTTTAATTTTTGGATGTACTTCCTCCCCCATCCTTTTAAGCTGGATTTTAACTTTTTTTTTTTTTTGTTTGAATCACAAATTGAAATCTCTGTTTCAATCTCAAGTTTATTCATTCAATACAATTTCTTGATTTCAGAATAATTGGAAGATATTTAATCAGAGAGAGAGAGAGAGAGAGAGAGAGAGAGAGAGAGAGAGAGGAAACACTTATTGGTGGGGATATCAACAACAGATATTAGTAGTGGAGTAATCATGCTCAATTTCACTTAGCCAAAAAAAAAAAAAGAAAAAATCATGCTCAATTTTAAGGATGCGTGTTTCCTCCTCTTATGTTATCTCTACCTATCTTCATCTTTATATTCCTGAAATTTACTCTTTTTTTCTTTTCCTAAATATACTATAAAACCCTAAGACTCACCTTTCATGTTGATAGACTTTACAATTTAAAATATAAATTTCCTATAATTTAGAAATTTTTATTAGATTTTTATAATTTAAAATTTTTATTACACTTAAACTATCATATATAATATATTTTATTCATATATAGTATGTTTTATGCATATGAGTCTCAATAATACATGTTAGATACATCTTTTTTATATATGTAAAGATTGTTCTTTTAGATAGGAATAAGAATATTTTTATTATTTTTTCTGTCAAAAATAAATTGTATTAATTTTTTTGCATATTTTCTAATGAATTATTTTTTACATGAATAATTTTTTTAATATTCAATACATTTATTTAATTTTTACATATGCTACCCGTACTTCAAGCACGAAAAATATAACTAGTATATTATAAAAGGAAAGTGGTACATATAGTGGTATACAAAGTAACACAAATAATTCTAGATGGGTCTCAGGTCGGAGGAAAAGGAAAAGGGGAGGGGGAGGGTTGAGTGAGTGCCAATTCAGGGATAAGGTTTTATTATTATTATTATTATTATTATTATTATTATTATAATTCATGGAATAGATCGAAGTTTTCCATTGTTTTAATTAAGTTTTTCTCACCAATTTCTTTATCATATTTTTCTTAACATTTTCTTTAATTACTAATTAAGGAAAAATCCTTTCTCGGGAAAAGGATTTTTTTTCCACAAAAAATTTTCTGAACCAAACAGGGCCTACATCCCTCAAATGGTCGGACTCGGAGGAAGAGAGAGAGAGAGAGAGAGAGAGAGAGAGAGAGAGAGAGAGAGAGAGAGAGAGAGAGAGAGAGAGTGAAGGTGGTAGCAGTTGCCCGGAGTGCCGCGAAGGAGGATGATGAGAATGTCATTCCTGTGTTTGAGGAAAAATTTGGGGTAATCAAGACAAGTAATGCATTGAAATCTCTTTCAATCCTTTTTTTTTTTTAATAATTATGTTTTTTTTCTCCTAGTAAATTTTTGTGGAATGAATTGATGGTCAGGTTTATGTTAAAATTTAACAGAATTCTTATAACAGTACCTTAAATAGTGCATAAAATTTGTTAAAGAATTTAAAAGTATAAAAAAAATCAGGTACTTTAATCAATAAATGAAAATTTATTGAAAACTAAATATGATAACTACTCTTCTGAATAGGTTGGACTAATATACCTCTATACATTATAGAGAACAAATATATACAGAAACCACGAAATGTTCTCCGAAGGACCATGATAATATTTACCGCAATATCATTATGCTCACAAAATAAAATAGAATCATTTATTTGATTTATATTTTGATAATTTGTTAACAAAGTGAGATTTATAAATTCCACGATAAAATTACAGAAATTTATGAGAATTCTCATTTCAACCAAACAGCTCTCTCACTCTACTATTTTTCTCTCAAAGTCTCTCTAACTTCCAAGAAAGATTAGGAAAATCTAATTGTTGAAATGCCAAAAAAAGATTAATACATTATTCTATACTCGTTTATTTATATATTGAGCGGAAAAAAATACGGTCAGATCTGAAGGGAAGAGTTGCACACCCAACTGGTACACCAGCGGGAGTGGTGCACTACCCACTGGCGCATGGACCAGAGTGGTGCGCCGTTCAACCCTTTTTCCGATTTTATTTTTTTTTAAATTAATAAATTGTGTATGTTATTATATTAATTGTTCTTAATATATATTAGTCCATTATATTAGTGCTTTTAGTTAATTTCATATATTAGTATATTTTTTTCATGTCATAATTATAAATTTTTTTCATATATTAGTGTGTTTTTTCATGTCATAATTATGAATTGTTAATTTTTCATATCGTATATTTATTTATGATGTAGTTAATTATTATAGTGTTTTGTAAAATTGAAAAACCTTAGGGGGGAGGTGAATAAGGTTTTTGGCTAATTTAAAAACTTTTTGAACAATTTTTAAATAAATCTTCGATTTTGTTTGAAGAAAAATTTAATAATCCTTTTTAATAAAATTTCTAGCCCAACAAAATCTCTTTTATAAACAAGTATTAAACTTTTAACATACACGTAAAAGGTAAACCACAAGGAAAAAAGACAGAATTTATAGTGGTTTACTCTCTTAATAGAACTACATCTACTACCTTGAGACTCAACTCAAGGATTTCACAAATCCGCTAATTTCAAGTTTTTACGCAAAACACAATGAGGATCACTCTTTCAAAAGTTTTGCATTCAAACTTTAATGTTTACACAACACAACAATACTTATCAAAGGATCACACCCAAAGGGTTTTTCACAAACCTTTGATCACAAGACAATAAAGAAGAGTAAGGATAGAACAATGTTACCAAATAAGTTTGAGAAGAGAAAGATACAACACAATTTATGCTTCTACAAGCTACACTTTCCTCCTCCTTTGAATGATGATAAAAAATGAGCTCCAAGGAGATTTTCTTTTTGTAAGATGAATATGGTTAAAAGTATTGCTCTTTAATGCTCTTCAATTTTGTAATAAATGTTTTTCAACTACTTGATAAATTATGGTTGATCAAAATCTCAATTTATATGTGAAGGTAAAAACTAGCCGTTACTTTCAGAGCAAAGTCATTTTTTACAGTAAAAGTAAAAACCAGACGACCGGTTTTCAAAATCGGACATCCGATTTTCTGTATCAAATTACCCCTTTTAAAATAGGAAGACCGGTTTTAATTTGCTTGAAAAAATCAGATGACCCTTTTTAAAAGCAGTCGATCGATTTTTCTATAACTTGAAAAATCGGACGACCGACTTTAAAATAGGACGATTGATGTTTCCATTACTTTGAAAAAATCGGATAACGCTTTTTGAGAATGATAGAAAAATTGGACAACCGGTTTTCCTTTCAAAATTATGGACTTTCCTTCACATTACATTTCAAAACATGTATTCTTGATACTCTTTAAAATAAGTAATCAATTTGAAAACATCAAAAACTTTATCAAGAATACTTAGTTTTTCAAGTATATTTTGTAAAAAGTATTTCTTCGAATGAGCTATCATACTTGATCAAAAATCAAAGAGATGAGTTAGGGAGTTTTACAAAGTTACCTTAAGGATACCCTTAACTAATCTTCTTGTCTTCAATGTGTTCAACTTGATCATTTCATCTTCATAAACTCTTATTGTCTTGAGTGATCTTTTGCTTCTATGTAGATTACCCTTGAGACGTCTCTTGTGCATCTTTTGTTTTTCTATATAAAACTATTTCTACTCAACACAAAACACAAATTAATCATAATCAAAACATTATAAATGTGCTCTTAGGGCTTGCAATCTCCTCCTTATTGATTATGACAAATAAAGATGCAAGATAGTGATTATATAGAATAAAAGAACAAGTTTTAGCCAAGAGAATGCTTCAAAAGATCAGCATTTAGAGAAAAGCATAAAAATGAGAGAGAAAGAACTCCCCTTTTCATTTTAAAAGCAAGCTAAGGTTTGAAAAATAGTTTAGAAAGTTAAAGCTCCCCCTAAAAGCATACTTCCCAGCAACTATGGCATCAAAAACGTTGTCAAGAGACCTCAAGGCCATATAAGCAATAAGACATAATGCATAACACTTTATGCAACTCAAGTATGTTTCATACACAACTCAAGTTATTAAGACAATCAAAACATATGCATTATAAGGCAACATCAAGTCATTATCAACCATCTCAACCATACAAAGCATCATCAATCCTTATAAAGCAACATCAAATTATCTAAAACATATACATATCATAAACATCGTATATACCATCAACACATATGCATATTATATCATAAAACAACATCAATTAACCAATGCATCTTATATTATGCATCTTATATTTTCTCCCCCTTTTGTCATAAATCAAAAAGCACAAGGATTATAAGGGATCATTGAAACACAAAGATCAAAAAGATCAAAGGAAATCTCATTATTAAGATTTCATCATGAAGTTCCAAACTAAGCAAAGGAGACAAAATGGATAAAGGAAACTTCATAAGCACAAAAGTTATAAGCAAATGTAGTTCAAAACAAAAGAAATAAAAGAGGTTCAATGAGTAAGAGTTTGAAACTAAACAAAAGAAAAAAAAAAGACCAATAAAATTAGCATGCTACTCCCTTATCATTATCTCTTCAATGTCCTTCACCTCTATCCCTTGCTTCCAATCTCATAACCCTCTCTCGGATGTCGGATATTTTTCTATCTAATGCTTCAAATCGACCATTCATAGGTGCTTGCAAGGAAGCTATCATATCCATGATGTGACTCATGCCTCCGGATAATGAACCTTCTTAAGCTCTTTCTTGTCTTTTCTTTTGCCTTATTTCCCTTCTATGGGTCTCTTCCTCCGGTTCTATCTCACTATCCTCTTCATCAACATTCATTTCCACTTGACCCTCATTTTCTTCATCATCTTCATTGTCTTTATCACTTTCATCTTGTCCACCTCTAACTAGTATCCTTCCTTATTTCTCTCAAATCCCATCCTCTTGAATTTATTCTTGTTGTAGATCTTTCCAGCTCTAATGGGATCAACAACTCCAACCAAATTTAAGTACAAAGTATTGAAAGATCTTTGTAAGAGAAGCAACCATATGGCAAACGTGTGGTGGAAGATGATTGAGTGGCTAGCATATGCTCTATGGCCATAAAACCAAAGTTCATTCTTATATGCTTATGAAGTGCTAGCATGACAAAGGAACGCATGTTTATGATGGATGACTTATGACCAACATTGGTGATTATGATGTTTGAGATCATATGATGGAGTAATCTACCATAGGTATCAAGCTTGTTCACATTTCTATCGTCATGCCTTTTGAGTACCTCTCCCTTTGTGAATATCTCCTCAAATCTTCTTTTACTATATAGGTTAGGGTCATAACACTTCTTATTCTTTGTGTAAAATCTAATGCCATCATCACGTGTTCCTAAGATAGTGTTAAGCAACCTATCATCAAATGAAATGTCTCCTCCACCAATGTTAGAGAGTACCATTGATGGGTTATATTTCCAACTCTTTGAATTCTACCCTTATGTAAGTTAGCATAGAATTCATAAATTATCTTAGGGTAAAACAATTCATTAACAATGAGCAGGGATCCCCAACCAATTTCATTAAAAAGATTTGGAATGATTTCTATACCTTCCATGTCATTCAAGTCTACTTTGTGACCTGGAGAAATTTTCCTCCTCTTTCTTGTCCATTCTTCAAAATTTGCTACTTCTTTCACAGAGATAAACCTCTCTGGAGCCCTTACTATAGATGCCACTCTTTTTCCTTTTCCTACTGTTCCTTTGCTGCTTTCTCCTTCAACATTCTTACCTCTACCAATATTGGCATTCTTCATTTTCACCATTCTGAAGTCTTTGAAATGAGGGTTTTTTTTATATAAGGCTTTGAGAGAGAGAGAGAGAGAGAGAGAGAGAGAGAGAGAGAGAGAGAGAGAGAGAGAGAGAGAGAGAGACTTTGATCGATGAAGATTCAGAGAGAGTGTTGGAAAGGTTTTCTTTCGATTGAGAAGGAGAGTAAATGAAGATTTTTTAGAAGGAAAGGGAGAATCGGACAATTGGGCTTTGTTAGAGAGAGAGTCTTCAGAAGAGAGAGTGAGAGAGAGTTGGGAAAAATGAAAAGAAAATCAGGGTTTTCTGGCTTTAAAAACACAGAACTCGACATTTAAATGAAAATCGGTCTACCAGTTTTAAAAATAGTCAACTAGTTTTTTCTTTAACAAAAGAAATCGGACGTCCAATTTTTTTAGAGGCGTCCAATTTGGTCGTCCGAAAGTTTTGGCATTTTTTGTGAAGAAAATTTTTGAAACCTTTTAATGAAACCGAACGTCCGGTTTTATAGTCTGATTTTCTGACTTAAGAATAAAGAAGAAGAGGAAATCTGAAAACTCAAAAAACACACATTAGTCATGGAATTTACCAATACCAAGTAATTTTTCTCAAATAACAAAAGCATTCTTCAGAAAAGGATTTTGTAAAGATGTCCGCAATTTGATCTTCTGTGCAAATATAATCTAAACATACATCTCTTTTTGCAACATGATCTCTTATAAAATAATGATTAGTTTCAATATGTTTAGTTTTTTAATGTTGCACAGAGTTTACAGAAAGATTAATTGCACTAGTGTTATCATAGAAGTAGGTATGTTTTTAAAATCAAAACCAAAATCAAGTAAAGTATGCTTCATCCAAAGTACCTGAGCGCATCAACAACTAGCAGCTATATATTCCGCTTTGGTGATCGATAAGGATACACATGATTGCCTTTTGCTGTACCAAGACACTAAGTATCCCCCAAGTATTGACAATTTCCACCGGTACTCTTTCTTTCTACCTTATATCCGACATAGTCTGCATCGGTGTAAGCAATAAGATCAAAACAAGATTGTTTAAAGTACCATAATCCATAATCACAGATGAAATTAGATATCTCAAAATACGTTTAACAGCTATTAAGTGAGATTGGACAAGCTTGGAATCTAGCACATAAACATACAACAAACATAATATTCGGCCTACTAGCTGTTAAATAAAGTAAACTTCCAATCATACCTCTATAACTTTTTTCATCTACCTTTCTACCTCTTTCATCCTTATCAAGTTTCAAAGATGAGCTTATTAGAGTTCTTATGCCTTTTGCATCGCTCATCCCAAATCTCTTACGAAGTTCCTTTGCGTACTTATCTTGATTTATGAAGATGCCTTCTTTGGTTTGTTTGATTTTTAGTCCAAGAAAGTAGATTAATTCTCCCATCATGCTCATTTCAAACTCCTTTTTGCATAAGAGAGGCAAATTCTTCACATAAAGAAACATTAGTAGCACAAAAAATAATAGCATCAACATAAATTTGGACAAGAAGAAGATCATTGTTACAAGAGGTTTTTGTAAAAAGAGTAGTGTCCACCACAACTCTTGAAAAATTGTTTGAAAGAAGCAAAACTACTTAATTTTTCATACCAAGCTCTTGGAGCTTGTTTTAAACTAGAGAGTGCTTTTGAAAGTTTGTAAACATGGTTTGGAAATTTTTTATGTACAAAACCGGGAGGTTGTTCAACATAAACTTCCTCCTCAATATCACCATTTAAAAAAGCACTCTTAACATCCATTTGAAAAAGTTTGAATCCTTTAAAACAAGCAAAAGCTAAAAGCATCCTTATGGATTCAAGTCTAGCAACCGGAGCAAAAGTTTCATCAAAATCTATGCCCTCTTCTTAATTGAATCCTTGGGCAGCAAGTCTAACTTCTAATAACTTCTCCGGGTTCATTTAGTTTATTTCTAAAACCCCATTTTGTGCCAATGGTGGGGTGATCATGAGATCTTGGGACTGAAGTCCAAACTTTGTTTCTTTCAAATTAATTTAGTTCCTCTTGTATAGCAATAATCCAAAACTCATCACATAAGGCATCATCTATAAATTTAGGCTCAGTTTGAGATAATAAGGCAAAGTTTTCAATAAAGTACCTTCTTGTTCTTACCTTTTGTGATACATCACTAATGATTTCATCTTCGGAATGCCCCTTTGGATATATCACATCTTGAGGAAGATTTTGAGCTTCTTGATCATTTTCTTGTTTCTCTTCAATCTCTTCTTCCTCCTTTGCATGTTCCTCCATTGCTTGAGTATGCAATGGTTGGTAGCTCAAAGACTTATTTATGTCATCATCATCTTTCTTTTCGAAAATGTTAGATTCATCAAAGTTAATATAATTGACTCTTCAACACACAAAATTCTTTTGTTGAAAATTCTATAGGCCTTTTTATTTTATGAGTAACCTAGAAAAATTCCATCATCGGATTTTCTATCAAACTTACCACGATTGTCCTTAGTGTTTAAGATAAAGCATTTACATCCAAAAATTTTGAAGTAGCTAATTAAGGGGGTTTTGTTGAAAACGAGTTCAAAAGGAGTTTTCTTTAAAAGTCTCAAGAGAACATGATTCATAATGTAGCAAGCGGTGTTAATGACCTCGGCCCAACAATATTTAGGCAGAGAGTTTTCACAGAGCATTGATCTTGCCATTTCTTGTAATGTAGGGTGTTTCCTTTCCACAACACCATTTTGTTGTGGGGTTTTAGCGGCCGAAAATTGTGTGTTATACCAAAATCATCACATAGTTTTGTAAAATCTTGGTTGTTAAATTCTCTCCCATTCTCACTTCTCATAGAGATCAATTTATAATCGAGGGAGGTTTGAACCTTTTTGAAAAGTTTGACAAATTCTTGAAAAGCCTCATCCTTTTGGCTTAAGAATAAAGTCCAAGTAAATCTTGAGAAATCATCCACCACCAAGACTAGTGATCCAAATAAATCCATGTGAATGAGTTCTAAAGGTTTTGAAGTAAAAATCATTTTCTTTGGTTTAAAAGAGGTCTTAATTTGTTTTCCAAATTGGCAAGCATCAAAAAGTTTAGTTTTCTCAAAATGTAGTTTTGGTAATCCTCTAACAAGTTCTTTTGAAGAAAGTTGGTTTAGTAAATCCATACTAATATGGCCAAGCCTTCTATGCCACAAAACTGCATCATCATTATGAACCGAGAGACACTTTAAATTTTGAGAAATAAGATCTTCAAGATGAAAGACATAAACATTTCCAACTCTTTTTGTAACAAAAATAGTTTTGTTTTCATGCTTATCAATGATAGAAGAGGAATAACTTTCAAAGAAAACTTTATACCCATTATCACACAATTGACTAATACTAAGCAAATTAAACTTTAAACCATCAATTAAAAGAACATCCTTAGTAAAAGAGGAGGAACCATTACCAATGTTACCTATACCAATGATCTTTCCTTTCTTCTTATCTCCAAAGATAAAGAAGCCACTTTTGGTCTCCTTAAGCTCATTAATAAGGGATGCATTGCCAGTCATGTGCCTTGAGCAACCACTATCCAAATACCACTTAGCTGACTTGATTTGTATACCTACAATAGAAGAAGTAGAAATGACTTTTGGTACCCATATCTTTTTGGGTCCATGAATGTTAATTGAATTTTCTTTTATTTTCCAAATAGTTTTTACTCCCCTTTCAATTTTCTTTTTATAAAACATTTTGTGGCTTTATGACCACTCTTTTCACAATAAGTGCAACAAAGGTGTGAGAGGGATGAGGAAGCTTTTATGAAACGTGTTTGTTTAGAAAAACTATTGGAATGATTATATCCAATACTATTTTTGTCAAATGGTGATCTTTGAGAACCAAGAAGCTTTTCAAAATTTTCTTTTCCTTTTGTAAACTTTTCAATACATATGGTGAAATCACTCACATTTTTCTTCAAATCATTATAATCTTCCATGCATTTCTCAAGAGAAATAACTTTTTCACAAAGATTTTTGTTCTCTAGAACAAGTTTTTGAAATTCTAAGTTTGAGAAGTCCTTTTCCTTTTTCAAAACTTATAAAGATTTAAGGAGAGTTTTGTTTTCACAAACAAGTTTTGAATTATCATTTAATAAAATATCAATCTTATTTTTTAACTCCTTGCTCCTTTTGGAAATCTTTTTCAATTCATCATAAGTTTCAATTTGCATAGAATTAGGATCATCATCATCATCAACAAAATTAGATAAGTTTGAAGGTGAAGATTGTACCTCATTTTCTAGTGCCATGAGACACATATTGGCCTTTTCTTCTCCTTCACTTTCACTTGAGTCTTGATCCCAAGCTCCTATTAGACCCTTGCCTTTCTTCTTTTTCTTTTTTGCCTCGAGCTTTGCCTCTAAAGCTCCTTTTTTCCGATGGCTTTAGGACAATCGGCCACAAGATGGTCGGTGCTATTGCATTCAAAGCACCTAGCCTTGAAGAGTGAAGAGCTTTGTTCTCCTTTCTTGACTGGAGATTTCTTCCCTCTTTTGTTGAAGCTTTTCTTGTAGAACTTTTTGAATTTTCTAATCACCAAGGCTATATCCTTATCATCATCTCTTTTATCTTCATTGTTTGATGCACTTGCTTGATCTTCCTCATTCACTTTGAGTGCTATACATTTCCTTCCTTTGTCTTCATCTTCTATTTCATTCAATCTCTATATTTTCATCTCATAGATAAGAAGAGATCCTATGAGTTCTTCAATAGGAAGTAGTCTCAAATCTTTTGATTCTTCTATGGCAAGTGTTTTTGGTTGCCATGCCTTTAGAAGTGCATATAGAACTTTTCTATTTACTTCTCCTCGTGTGTACTCCTTCCTATATGCCTTTAATCCATTTGTGATATTAGTGAATCTTGTGAACATCTCACTAATATTTTCATTTTGTTTCATCATGAATAGCTCATAATCTCTCGCCAACTCTGATTCCTTAACTTGATTGGTGCCTTCATGAGTTACTTCAAGCAATTTTTACATTTCATGAGCCAAATTACATCCACTCACCCTATTGTACTCATTGGCATAAGGCACAACTTAATATATTCATGGCTTGAATGTTTAAAGTCATCTTTCTTGAGTCAAATTCGTCGAATTCTTCAACCTTCTTGACCTTTCCATCCTTTTGGAGAACATAAGGTCCTTTTTCTACAATGCTCCAAAGATCAAAGTTAATAGAGCAAGTATAAATTTTAATTCTTGACTTCTAAAAAGTATAATTAGTGCCATTAAAAAGAGGAGGTCTATTAGTAGAAGAGCCTTTTACATAAGAGAGGTTTGAAATACTAGCCATTGTATAAAAGATCTGTTGCTTCTTAGGATGTTAAGCGTTTAAAAGAAGACCTACTCTGATACCAATTGAAAAACCTTAGAGGAGGGGTAGATAAGGTTTTGGCTAATTTAAAAAATTTTTGAATGATTTTTAATACAAACCTCCGATTTTGTTTGAAGAAGAATTTAATAACCATTTTTAATAAAATTCCTAGCCAAACAAAATCTCTTTTATAAACAAATATTAAACTTTAAACATAGAAGTAAAAGGCAAACCATAAGAAAGAGAGACAAAGAATTTATAGTGGTTCATTTTCTCAATAGAACTACATCCACTACCTTGAGATTTAACTCAAGGATTTCACAAATCCACTAATTTCAAGTTTTTATACAAAACACAATGAGGATCACCCTTCAAGGGTTTTGCACTCAAACCTCAATGTTTACACAACACAACAATAATTATCAAAGGATGACCCAAAGGGTTTTTCACAAACCTTTGATCACAGGATAATAAAGAAGAGTAAGGATGGAACAATGTTACCAAATAAGCTAGAGAAGAGAAAGATACAACACAATTTATGCTTCTACATGCTCTTCTTTTCTCCTTCTTTGAATGATGATAAAAAATAAGCTCCAAGGAGATTTTCTTTTTTAAATATGAATATGGTTAAAAGTATTGCTCTTTAATGCTCTTCAATTTTGTGGTAAATTTTTTTCATCTACTTGATAAATTATGGCTGATCAAAATCTCAATTTATATGTGAAGGTAAAAATTAGTCATTACTGTCAGAGTAACGATCATTTTTTACAGTAAAAGTAAAAATCAGACGACCGTTTTCAAAATTGGACGTCCGTTTTTCTTATAAACAGGAAATTGGATGACCCTTTTTAGACTAGGAAGATCGGTTTTAATTAGCTTGAAAAAATCGGATGACCCTTTCTGTAAGCGGACAACCGACTTTTCTATAACTTGAAAAATCGGACGACCGACTTTAAAATAGGACGACCGATGTTTCCATTCCTTTGAAAAAATTGGATGACGCTTTTTGAAAATGATAGAAAAAATTGGACAACCAGTTTTCCTTTCAAAATTATGGACTTTCCTTCACATTACATTTCAAAACATGTATTCTTGATATTCTTTAAAATAAGTAATCAATTTGAAAATATCAAAAACTTTACCAAGGATACTTAGCTTTTCAAGTATAGTTTGTAAAAAATATTTCTTCCAAGGAGCTATCATACTTGATCAAAACTCAAAGAGATGAGTTAGGGAGTTTTACAAAGTTACCTTAAGGATAACCCTAACTAATCTTCTTATCTTCAAGGTGTTCAACTTGATCACTTCATCTTCATAATCTCTTGTTGTCTTGAGTGATCTTTTGCTTCTATGTAGATTACCCTTGAGACTTCTCTTGTGCATCTTTTGTTCTTCTATATAAAACTATTTCTACTTAAACACAAAACACAAGTTAATCATAATCAAAACTTTATAAATGTGCCCTTAGGGCTTAAAAAAATAATTAATGATAATTATGTTTTAATTTATGCATTCATATTATACTACGTTAATCTTAATTAAGATATGTATTAATTTAAATAATAAGTAGATTTAAATTCGTTTATAGGGAAGTAAAGAGATTAAATAACTATAATTATTTTAAAAGTTTTAATTAGTAATTTGAATTAAGTTAGTTTAATAATTACTATTCTCCTAATTTAATCATAGTCTAATTTAAATACTTAAGTAATTAATTTCATAATGATTTAATGATAATAATTTATTTCATAACAAATAAATAAGAATTAAATAATTATATTATGATAAAATTAATTAAATAATTAATTAGTGTAAGAATTTAATATTTTAATAAGTAATTAAAAATCTATTAATTAAAGCTAATTTAATAATCTACGATGAATAATAATAAGAATTAATGGCAAAGTTCAATAATCATTAATTAATAATTAAATACTCGCACTTCTACATACAAATTAATTTAAAGAAATTTTGAAATTCGTTTAGATGGATCCGAAGTAGCCTAGATGCAGAGATACAAGCTTTGGTCCGGTAGCAGACATGAGCGGTCGGACTCACGGTCGTACGATGACAGCCTCTTCTAAGGGGCTTAGGAATAGGCACAGCACATCTGATGTACCTGCTACACCTCCCCCCATAGGTTGAATGCACCGGGTCATCGGTTTCGCCTACACCTATTCCCACTAAGGTTCAGACGCTGCACGACCTGCATACTCCCATACCTTTCCAGTATTCCTCGATAACACTGCATCATTCTCACCCCGATGCATCATCTTTCTTGGCACCCTATCCTGACGCTAGTTACATGCACGACATCCACCAGTGTCCAGTTCCTATGTTGCTAGGTGCGCATTATCTCCAATTGGTCATAGATGACTTTTTAGTAGGAACTTTGTGAGACTCCCTACTATATCAACAGGGTTATTATGACACATCAGAGCAGATGTCTTCTTATACACCTTGGTCTGGACAACATTTTGGTAAGTATCAGAGTGGTGATGGTGATGAGACGACAGTTTAGAAAAGGGAGATGGTGAGGGTGGGGATGTTGGTGAGGGTGAGGGTGAGGGTGAGGAGGAGGGATCTGAGGATAGAGTAGTTGTACCTGTATTATCTTCAGGGCGTACAGGGAGAGTAGGTGGGCTTATTGAGATTACGAAGAGAGCAGTGAAGATTGTTAGCCAAAGACAATCGACGACGGGAGGGAAGTCTTTACAAATTCAATATAGCTTGCCATCTGAGGATGTATTTGTTGAGACTCAGGGCCTTCAGCAGTTGGTGGTGAAAAGAAAAAGTTGAAGAAGTTCGAGACTGTTTGGCAGTAGACTGTACCCCCTGGAGGTCCACAGGAGTCGGGCATGATTCCATCATACAGTGGACACATCGCTGTAGCTATATGGCATGGACATATATTTTTTTACAATCCTATTCTATATTATTTCATGATTTTTATGCCTGTATAAATGTTTGTAATTTTTTCTTAGTATATTCTTATATTTCTATAATGGAGTTTTTTATATGATCGTTCTAATGCAGGATCGACCTATATTGAAATTACGTGGTTGTCATGTGGCACTTACCGAGTACACACCGAGAGCTAGTGATGTTAGACAAGTAGCTATTACATCAGGATTGATTCATCTACAATCGTGCATGTTCCAATACGAGAACACTACCCTTTTATCTGCATTCATAGAGAGATGGAAGTTAGACACGAGCTCATTCCATATACCGTTTTGAGAGATGACGATCACATTACATGATGTGGAGCTTATACTTGGAATACCCGCTATATATGGTGAGCCACTGGATGAGGTTTTTACCCAAGATCAGATCATCCAAATGATTAATAATGATTTGGGGGTTAAGCTTTCCATTCCCAAGGGTAGTGATGCACAACATGAGATTTCTGTGTTAGTTATATCCATCGGCCATTGATAGTGCACGTTTGTCCACAAAGATGAGGGTATTATGTTACTTACTTTCTGGTAATTCTCTCTTCCCCGAGAAGAGTGGCCTACCTATGGCAAGCTACGAGTTATGACATATAGTGAGGAATTTACGGAGGTGCAAGAATATGGCGTGAAGTGCTGCAACATTGGCGTGGTTGTACAGGAATCTTAGACAGGCCTCACGTTCGAACGTCCGGGAGTTAGGAGGTTTCTCATCACTGTTGAAGGTATTCTTCACTATTATATAAATATTTCTTATATTATTTGAATTTATATACCTATACTTTATATTCTTATACGTATGTTTTTCTGTTATAGACCTAGATATACTTATACTTTCCAATGTTCGGACAAGCCTATGAGCCCCTGTACAGTTCCAGAGATTCATTTTATCCAGCAGTTTGTGATGATGGGACATAGAGCTGGTACGATTGTATTATCCGACTATCAGATGAGGTAGATGCCATGATTGCTGCTGAGGTTCGATGGACACCTTACAGGCCATCAGAGATACATGGGTACGTTTTTGTACATACCACAACATATTAGCTTACTGTTCTTGTGTAGAGCCACACATGCCCGAGAGATGTGTTAAGCAGTTTGGTCAGACTTAAGGGATTCCACATGCTCCTATTGAGCACTGTAAGCCGACTTAAACTAAATCATATGTCGTGAGGCATACTTTTCACTAGAACCTTCTGGTATGATGCTGCGATCTGTGTGCATGCTGATCAACCCTAAATTGATTATTAAATAAAAAACATATACGATATCATATTCAGTCTAAGAGAATTAAGTTAATTTACGCAACATAACATACCTCGCAGCAGTATCCATATTATTCTCTCGCAAATTTACCATTATAAAACGAGGTGCCACCTACCACGTACTCAATTGCTGATCAACTTGAACTCCTTCTCCGCATGCCTTGCCGCCTAAGAGTGACGCTGATGATAGACACCAATTCGATGATTGAGCCTTCCATCTTTTATATATAATTTCTAATGTGCTCCACTAACATCTTCATCGCCTTTTAATTTAAATGGATAGTTACATTTCTTTATTCCATACGGACCCTTACGTTTTACTGGAACTTGTTCTACTTCTTCATCGTTCTATTGCCTTACTTTTTTTTGCCTTCTCTCAATGGCAACCAATATAAAAGTATGGCCTAAACCCTAAACCTTTTTTTGTAAAACAATGTATAGTCGTCACATATGTGTTAACTGCCTTTGCTTGTTTTTTTACCAAATCAACCAAATTGTCTTTCGAATTAAATTCACAATCCGTTTGAAATAAATAACTATGGTCTATGAAATCCTCTGTATGTAAAATATCCTCAAATTGTTAATAATCTAATTCATTATCTTCTTACATAATATTAGAAGATAAAAAATATAAACAACTTATATTTTTAAATTAAAATAAAACTAAGTAACGTAACAACATATTTATAACTTCATTAGCATAGTAATCTGTTAATTCAGAACATAAAAAATAAACATGATGTGAAACTAAACATATTAATTATTGTTAGCCCTAAGGGCATTAATACTTACGATTTTGATTATGATTAACATATGCTTGTGTGAGTATTTTAGCTAATCTTTCATAGAACAAAAGAAGCACCTGTGAAGTCTCAAAGTCTACACTCTCTAAAAGCAAAAGATCTTGTTGATGAGGGCAAAATGGAGAAGAAGAGACCAAGCCATTCCAAGATCAAATCATTGGAGTCATTGAAGACATTGAAGGCATTGTCTATGTTAGAGTGGAATTAGGTACTCCCTTGTAAAACTCCCTAGTCTTACTCTTTGATTATTGATCATATATGAAGCTTCTTTTACGATTTTCTCAAATATAAACTTTTGTTAAAATCTAAGTATTCTTGACTGAAGGTGTGATGTTTTTTGGAAGGTTTTTCCTCTCTTTAAAATGATTGTCAAGAATACATGTTTTTGAAACAATGAAGAAAGCTTTTGTCTTAAAAAGAAACTTGGCTGAAGAAACAAAAACTCGGTCTTCCGGTTTTAGAACCGGTCGTCCAATTTTTTCTAAATCAAAAAAATCGGCAGTCCGTTTTTTAGATGGACAAGTCCGAATCTTTCTGTTCAAGAACCGGTCGTCCGATTTTAGGAACCGGTCGTCCGATTTCAGGAACCGGTCGTCCGATTTTCACATTTATTGTAAAAAATTATTACCGTTACACAGTGTGCAACGGTCACTTTTTTTAAGACAGTATATATAGGCTTTTGATCAGCCATAAATGAGATAAGTTTTGGTGAAATATTCATTGAGAACATTTAAAACTTTTAAGAGCTTCAAAAGTACATTTATTGCAAACCCTTTCAATCCCAAAAACAAAAATTTTCTTGAGCTTCATTATTGATCATCATCAAAGAAGAAGAAAGGAGGAGCTTGTAGAACATTTCATTGAGTTGTACCTATTATTTCTCAAGCTCAAAAGTGGTAACATTGTTCTTAAACCTATCTTTCTTTTTTATTGATATCAAAGGTTTGTGTTGAAAAACCCCTTGGGTAATCCTTTGATTTACATTGTGTTGTGAATTGAGGTTGTGTGCAAAACCCTTGTAGGGCGATACTCATATTTGTAGTTGGTGTAACTTTGTGTTTATAGTGGATTTGAAAAATTCTTGGGTGTTGACTCAAGGTAGTGGATGTAACGCTTTGAGGGAGTGAACCACTATAACTCCTTGTGTTCTTCTTTAAGCTTCTTACTTGTCTCAACCACAAAATTTTGTTTGGTTTGGAATTTTATTAAAAGAGTTTTAGAATTCTCTTTCAAACAAAATTGGAGGTTTACCTTTTAATTAACAAAGAATTTTCGATAATTAGCCAAAAACCTTATTCACCCCCCCCCCCCTCTAAGGTTTTTCAATTATAATAAAAATTAAACAATTAAAACATATTAATTATAATCACTATTAAATAATTAATTATAACATAAATAAGGTAAACACTAACTTTATGCATAAAATAACTAATATAATTAATAACATAATTATATTAAATATAAAAAATGAGTATAAAAATTAATCATATGAAAAATAATTAATATAACATATAATTAACCTTTACATATAAAAAAACACTAAAAAATGATGAACGAAAGCAGGTGGCGCACCAGACCAGTTAGTGCGCTAGCCACTGGCGCATGGAGTTGTTCGTGCGTCAGTGGCTAGCTCACCAACTGCTTCCGTTCAATTTTTCACCGCTTTCTAGTACAAAATCTTCAAAATTGTCAATTTTCAACGTCGAAATCTTCAGAAATCTTTAATAACTACTTCAGAGAGAAGTTAGAGAAAAAGATAATAGAGAGAAATGTTTTATTAGAATGAATTTTTTCGTAAAATTTTTATAATTTTATTGTGTAATTTATAAATCCCCATAAAAGAAAATATTGATCTATCTCTAAATCCATGGTCCTACTTCTACATTCAAAATCCATTCAAGACAAAGATCTACATTTACAAATCAAATCTTTTCTGTAACTATCCCCACTCAGAAAAAAAAAAAAAATTCTAAATCCTTCACTTGATTTTTCTTTTTATATTTTGTTAATATAAAAAATAAAAAAGTTGACCTTTCTAATACTTTTCAAAAGTTGGATTCACATTCATATGAATTACAAGATAGTTACTACATTATTATCCAAGTGGACAATATGATAGTGATATTTTTTTTTTTTGAGTAATAAGATAGTGATTAATAATCTCTATTATATTATATAATTTATATTTTATATATAACTTAAAAGGGGTTCATATATTTTTTGAAAGGAAGGGGTTTCAAAGTATATATAATTAGATTTAAATATGATATGCTCCTTCACTAGAGAAAAGAATCCTATAATAAGGTAGTTTGAATAATAAGGTAATCCTATAATATTTGTGATGAATAGATAACCTTCACCATTTGCTGTATGTTTGATTTTTACTCTTGTTTCTCTTCTTCATTGCCTCGTATGTAGTATATGTTGTGAGTTCTTGCATTTAATGAAGTTATATGTCTTTCAGAGTTTCATTAAATTAGTCCATTCTGAAATAGTGAAGAAGAAAGGATAATGATTTTGTGTTTAAGCAATTTCATTTGCGGTTTGGATTCTCTATAATATTTCCTGTAACACTTTCTGTAACATTTCTAATTGGTATATTTATTTAATAAAACCTATAAAATAAAAGATAAATCCTAAAGAAAAAAAAAGTAAATCTAAGAGAGAAAACATGTTATAAAAGAAAATGTTACGAGAGATGTTACAAATGTTACAAAAAATGTTACGAAGTGTAATTTATTTGGTTCTTCATCCATATCTCCTCCTTATCATCCTTGCAATTCGCAAGATCCTGTGCTGTCCTTCTATGATATAATACATTGGAGGAAGATTTAATTCGAACTTAATTTCTGATATATGATCCATTTTCCGAAAGTCTTTTCTCTAATTTTGCAAAGAAGATAAGTGAAATGAAAAGGTACTATATATATATATATATATATATATGCTTCTCCATTAATGTTATCTTTTTAAAATTTCTTCTCTTCGTTAAAACAAATGTCAATCGCGGTATGAATAATTTATTCACAACTAATTAAAATAAAAGTAGAATATAAAATAAAATAAATAACAATTTTATTTTACCAAAATTCTATTACTTATTTCTTTTCCTTTTTTGAATAAAATTCTATTACTTCCAATACACATGTATAATGTTACTACTATTAATATTTACAAGTTTTGATTAGAAAAAAACACTCTATATATATATATAGAGGCTTATATTGTTCATTACAAACTTAAATGCAACACAATATCTACCGTGTCATGGAGCAATACAATCATGACATATTTTGTATTATGTCATAAAACTTACATTCCATCCCCTTTAAACCATGAACACAAATTTCCCTTTAAACCACAAACACAAATTTAGAATCATGACGGGTATACCTTGCCTCGTATACAAGGGTGCATGGTATAAAAATTGCCCATAATATAGCTTTATGCCACCGTTTTCTGCTTTATTTATTTATTTCATGTTAATTGAGTCTAAAGAAATAAATATCAGTTTGAACCTCAGCAGCAGGACATCTAACCTTTCTTCCATATATACCCATCTAATTGAAAAGATTTTAACCTGAGTTGCATGGGTACAAAAATCTCCATGAAACTCCTTTATATAGATGAAATAGTAGTAGAACTTGTTATCAGATCGTACATAGTTTTAAACTGATCCCTTTTCTTCTAGGTCGGTCTCAGAAATAAATATCAAACCAACCCTTCTGTGAGTATTCTAAAAGTTCCATCTACTGTACCAACATTTTTTTCCCTGTTTACAGCCTCAGTTTCTAATCTGCAAAACAAAGGACAACTACAATCTCAAGTGGAGTCCTCCACAACAAAAACTAATATGAGACAGATCACCTCACTCAGTTAGCTTTGTGATTTTTCCCTGACAGAGCTCCAATTGCACATAATCATCTTCTCTCAAGGATGACTTCAGAGCTGCTGCTTCAGAGTTCATCATGATTTGTTGGCTGTTGCTTGTTCATCATTTCTAATTTATCTTGAAGTTCCTAAAAAAATCATCACATTCAATAAAATTTTTCAGCATTAGTTAGTTTCTCTCAGAAGTCGACAAACACAAGCCGAGACCGAAAAGGAAACATTAAGTACCTTGAGTCTTTCTTCTACACAAAGAGCTGGTGTTGATAACAATGCTAAATATCTGTTGTTAGACAGTAGGTTAGAGACCAGCAAGTGGACTTGAGAAAGCAAATGCAGAAAATTAAGTTGAAAGAGATGGAGAATCTTACTCGCAGCGGCTTGGCTCATCCACATCACTGACCTCATTTTTTAATCCACATCTCAACTTGACCTGTACAGTTAAACAAGACTAGAGAATGAGGGAACTGATACAATGAGGGATTATAAGGCACAAGCTTGCTAAATGGAGCAGTCCTAAAGCAAACAAAATTGATCATCTCCAAGGACCATCAGAAAAGGAGTGAGCAATGAGCAGCTTTTGACATTGTAGTTACCTTTAAACTTCTATTTGGTCCATTCCAACAATGATCACCATTCATAAATTGCATAATTCTGTAAGAATCCTCAAACTTCTCCCAGGTCCTGTAGTAAAATTTGAAAATATTGTTCGAAGTTACTGAAAAAGCTGAGATGAATCTAAATCAAAGCTATTTACAACAATTCTCAAAAAGCTCAAATTTTTACTTATCTCAAGTTTTGAGTTGAGCTCAAGTAACCTCACCTAAAAGCTATCAAGTTAATGAAGCACTTAATATTTCTTACTCTTTTGGACATCTTCAGATGCATTTAATAAAAGAGTACAAACAACAAACACTTTCTAGTAGGCAGAAGGGTGACTGAGCCTCCAAAGCATGACTTGGTTGTGATGCAAGACACAGATTTCCATGTGAATTCCATGTTTTTATCCTTGGCTGACTTTAAAAAATATGTTTATCAACCAGTGTGGATCATATACGGATAAATACATGTATATAAGACAACCTGTCCATCTAAGCTAAGGCTATGAAAATGCATACCCCAAACGAGTTGTACTGTGGCCCTCCACCTGGGATGCTTGTTTATAGGGGCAGATCTTGTAAACATACCTGAAGTATGTGTTCCAACACCCAGAAAATAAGAATTAGAAAAATATATAGAAGATCAAAAAGTAACATAACATAGGCAAACAAGAGAATGAGCAGTTAACTTGTTTTGTTTGCTCTCAAAACATTGACCGTAAAATGAATAGAACTCTTTCTCTGTTCCTGAAACAAGGATTGAGATGTCAGCAACAATAAGTAATGCTAAAAAGTGTAAACAGATAAAAATAACATAATTCAAGTTGTAGGAGTCCAATGTCCTTCATTTGCTATTATTTGAAAAGAAAACTCGGAACCTGAATGAAATTTACTACTAACTTACCGAAATCAAGTTTTAGCTTTTCTGTCAAACTTGATATCCTAGACTGTATTTTAGTTAATTTGGCACTAGACTCATCATATTCTTTGCGAACACGTTCTGCTTCTGAACAAGCAAATGCAAGAAAACATTAGTTCTGCTTACTTTTTCCAGCGTGCTAAAAATGCATACAAACAATTTTGTACCAGATATATCAACTGGGGTCTTGAAAGGATTAACAGCCTGAATAATGCTACGGACAGTGTTTTGAATCTTCTCTAGCCATGATGGTTCGCTGCTTGTTATATCTGATCAATCAGATTTAATTTAGGATCATAAAAGTGTTGCTTCAGTATGCAGAACTAAAAGAAAATTTCAGTTTATTGCACAAAAGTCACAGAAGCACCAGCAGACCTGATAGGTCATGTTCATCGTCTGATTCTAATTTATATGAACTTGAATCATCATGATCCTCAATGCCCAAATCATCCATTTGGTCTTCTACATCAGCACCATTATCATCATCATAACTGCTCTCATTATCCTCTGAGTCATATCCATTATATTCTTCTTCATAGCTATCCACAGGAGACTCTTCATGTTTTTCATGTTTGTGCTCTTCAGCAGTCGTGGCTTCCTCAGTTTGCTGCTCAGTCCTTTCCCTAGTCCAACGAGAAGCAACAAGACGACCAAGTTCTTCCCTTGATAATGAATCAGTAGTTTCTGTCACTTCTACCTCCTAGAAAGACCAAAAAGAATAAATATACAGATTACGCAAATAAGTCACAAAACTGAACAACACAATTGGTGGGAACTGGAGAATCCAGAGAAATAATACACCTCCAGCTGTCAAACTTACTCCTAAAACAAAGATGACTATTTCTATGTCTTGAAAGCATGTCAACTTTGAACTTATAAACACCAACATTGTGCAATCATGAAATACAGATTGAAAAGGTATTCTATTTGCAAAAGTAGGTCCATGAAATAAACAGACTTTGTACTTTAACAAGAAACAATTAAAAAAAAAAAAAGCAATAGAAACGCATTGAACGAAACCATCACCTAAATTTTTCCCTTTCAAAACCCCCCAATATTTCCCATGCAAATGAGGCAGCATCAAAAATAAGAAAATCATAAACTGCATGATTTAATTGTGAAAACATATTCCCTTTTTTCCTCCTTGGCCAAGCCAGAATATGAGTAGCATATATGTTTAACGTACAAAATATTGCATGCTTTCCAAAAAGACATTTGATCAACAGCTTCATTATGTCATACCTTCTTTTACAGGATCTCACTGAATGCTCTGTTTTATATGTCTAGCCATTTTCTTTTCTTTTCTTTTTTTTATTCCAATTCCATCATTTATCTTCATTTCAATATTTCACTTTAAATGATTTAAGCTTAAGATTAGATCGTCAAGGAGGAACATAGGTTTGTCACTACCACAATCATAATACTACCCCTTCAAAACATAGGTTCCTGAGAGGTATCTGGAATACTAGGACTAAATGGAGTATACAATATTCTTGAAACTCTGTAGATCTTTCATATTTCTAAAATACCTTTTAAGGATGTTGAACATTTGTACAGGAACACTTGAATTTCAGTTATTTTCTTGACCTAAAGGCTCAACTTGGATTACTTTCAAAAATGAAAACATTTTTCGTTCTTTTACTTAGGAAGCCACGTCTTCTCTAACCAACAATTTACCTTTCACAAACTCAAAAAAATAAAATAAAATAAAATAAAAATCACACATTTCTCAAATTAAAAACCATCCATGTTGAGCCTACCTTTCACCTAATATGAAAAACTAAAGACAAGCAAACAGGTCAGGATAGACAGGACATGGCTAGCTCCAGACGCCATTTCCTCCTATTGTTATGCTATAACAAGTACTGAGTCAAAGTCATGAAGGCATGGAATTAAACAAGCACATCAAACATCATGATCGGTGGGAATAGTTGGGTCCATAACTGAAGAAGTCAGATAAGTGGAGGCCATCCTAAAAGATCAATAGATCCACTTGGTGGTTCAAGATGAACCATAAAAAGCTTCCAAAATGAAGGTACATAATGTTTTCAGATAAAATAATAAACCCGGATGTCTAAAGACAAAAGGTCATTAAGAAATATATGATCATAGATAATCCCCCAAAACGTTATCGGGGTACCTGGATTCTAGCTAGACCACCATCAACACAAGTTTTATCATAAAATGTCATCTCTTCCTTTTGATTTTGAACATGCTACATGAGATTGTGTACAATTCAAAAAGAAGTATCAAATCCATTTATTGGACAAGGCAAATCCTCCTAAGGTAATTATTCTGCAACTATTACATACCTGTGTATCCCCTTCAGCAGATTTTGCATCAGCATTTGGAAGTTCATCCTTCACTACGTGATCACTATGCTCAACCTCATGTTTAAAGTTTTCATGGTTCTTCAGCAAATCCTATCACAAGTCTATATATGTCAGTACTAAAAAAGCGACATTCAAAATAATGAAGGAAATTACACTAAAAAGTACCCGTGAAAAACAGTGAGTCGTAAATGAACATTAAACAAAAGAATCAATGCCAACGGCAAAAGTTCATAACAAGGTAAGTTTTGTAACTACTAAAAGCTGAATCAGCATTCTAAGATCTTTTCTCGCATTACAGAGGGAGAAGAGTAAAGACTGAGGAAAAAGAAAAAAGAAGAAGAAAGTAGATGAATCTAGCCACTAATTCAAAGGAGACCAAGAACAAGATTGCAACAGCTAAGACTAAATAACCAACATAAATATTGAATTGAGAAATCCGCTATAATAACCCTCAACAATTTACGCTTTTCTCATTATACCCAAAGTGTTTTAGTTTATCTTTCTATGCCCTCAAATAAACTTTGAACAACTTACTGGGACCATTAATGTCGAAGAAAGCGAAATCCGACTGGGCAATGCACGCCACACTCACACGCAGCCGTGGAAAAGGGTAATTTAGTCCATTCACATAATTCCGAAGGTCAGTCATAGGGAGGGACTATATGAAGGGTAATTTTGACCCATTCTCATATGGATTGGCAGTTGGAATTATGTGAAAGGGACCAAATTACACTTTTTATATGGTTGCAGGTGAATGGGGCGTGCGTTCCTAACCCAATTCCGATGTCCTCAAAGTTAATTGTCACAATAAGCTATTCGAAAATTGTTTGAGGGCTAAAAGGATAAAATAGAACATTTGGGTATAATAGGAAAAGCATAAATTGCTTGAGAGTAATTGTAGTGAATTTCTCATATTGAATTTCTTCTTAACAAGAAGCACATCAAAAAGGCAAACAGGTGGCAAAAGAAAATGGGCAAGTAGAACACACATCAAAAAGTTTTCTTCTGAATTAGGAAAAGAAAACATTAAACTATTCTTCAATCAAATTAGAAGTTAATAAGAATTTTTCATTAATTTGTTTTGATTCATAGATTGCAGCTTGGATCTGTGTGAGTTTTTTCCCACAAATTTCCCAACTAAATGATGTTAACATGTTTCGAAACTCATTTAGAGAATTTATTTTACAAGTTAAAATACAAAGACAGTTTCCGGGGATCAGTTTTGAAAAAGCACAGAGGTTTCCAACTAAATAGTTAGTTGTCTTGCTGTAAAAATTCAAGATGTGGATAGATAAGCAAGACTGCATAGCAACTTTGTCCATCAAGACAAAAAGTCTTAGTCCATATGAGTAGTATATAGCCAGGTGCCATTTCCTCCTCTTTCTATGCTATAATAAGTACTAAGACAAAGTCTAAGGCACGAAGGTATGGAAGAAAAAGTACATCAAGCATCATGATAGATTGGAATGATTGGGTCCATAACTGTGGAAGTCAGATGAGTGATCCTTCATTGTGTTGAGTGTTGACCAAGAAGAGGGATTCAACAAGTGAAAACTGCCCAGTACATTCCTGCGTCTTGGGGGACTAGAGAGGGCAGTTCTCTTCTCTTTGTTCATAGGTATAGAATAAATATTCCAGTTGCTTTCCCAGCCACCACCACGACTGTCTCTCTTGTCCCTCCCGCTATTTGTCAGACCTCTTTGTTCCATGAACTTTTACCTTTATTGCTGTTTGACCATCACTCAACTCCCAGCACACCAACCTTACCTCCACTCTCACCATCTCATATCTTCCCCAACCTAAAATTAGTATCCCCCCACCCCCCAACCCACCCAAATCCTCTCTTTTTCCCATCCCACCTTCCAGCCAGTCAATGCCACCCCTCCAGCCATCTCATTACCTTCCAGTTCTCATATCCCTCCTCCCCTCCCCCCACCGGCTTGTTGTATCCTCTATCCCACCTGTACTTTCCCCCAAAGAAAACATACAAAGAAAATATTTAGGATAAAAAGGAGGATATTTTCTAAATACATCCTAAATCATTTCAGAATTTCTTTTTCCCAGGAAAGAGTATATTGATTTATCAGCCAGTCAAACTAGCATTAGATTTGTGAGTGTTATAGAAAGTGCACTAAACTAGCACCTCTATTCAAAGAGAAATTATCTGAAATATATCAGGTTGCTACTTTATATTGCCATGTGCTAAGATGCTATTTCCTTGGTTGAATAGTTTCCACGATCAAGAAGCTCGATTGTAATTTCACCTGACAAAATTCCTCCACTCCCTCCCTCCCCCTAAATGCTCAGGACAAAAGATAAACTAACAGGGACAAGGAGGCCATCCCAAAAGATCAATACAGCCACTTGGTTCAAGATGAACCATTGACCATTTAATTAACTTTGCATTTAAGTTTATCAAGATGAACCACTGACAAGATTCCTAAATGAAGGTACATGATGTTTTCAGATAAAATAATAAAACGAGGTGTCTAAACACAAAAGGTCCATAAGAAACATAAATATAGATGAACCCCTAAGAACATTATTAGGGCACATGAATTCTAGAAAGACCACCATCAACACAAGTTTTTATCATAAAATGTCATCTCTTCCTCTTGACTTTGAACATGCTAAGTGAGATTGTGTACAATTCAAAAGCAAGCATCAAATCTGCATATTGAACAAGTCAAATCCTCCTTAAGTGATTATTCTGCAACTATTATTACCTGTGTATCCACTTCGGCAGGTTTTGCATCAGAGTTTGGAAGTTCTTCCTTCACTAGACGATTACTATGCTCAACTTCATGTTTAGAGTTGTCATGGTTCTTCACCAAATCCTATCACAAGTCTAAATATGTCAGCACTAAAAAAGTGACATTCAAAATAATGAAGAAAATTACACTAAGAAATACCCATGAAAACCAGCGATTCATTAATGAACATTAAACAAAAGTACAATGCCGAGGCGAAAGTTCATAACAAGGGAAATTTTGCAACTACTAGAAGTTGAAGGTTTAAAGGAATACAATACAAAAATGCTAAGATTTTCTCTGATTACAGAGGAAAAGGAGGAAAGACTGAGGAAAAAGAAAAAAGAATAATAAGAAGTAGAGTGAATTATGGCCACTAATGCAAAGGGGGACCAAGAATAAGATTGCAACATTTACGACTCAATAACCAACATAAATATTGACTTTCTTCTTAACAAGAAGCACATCAGAAAGACAAACAGGCGGTAAAAGAAAATGGCAGTGAGTAGAACACAAATCACTAAGTTTTCTCCTGAACTAGGAAAAGAAAACACTAAACTGTTCTTCAATCAAATCAAAAGTTAAAAAGTATTTTCATTAATTTATTTTGATTTACAGGTTGAGACAGCTTGGGTCCGTGCGAAAGTCTTTTCCACAAATTTCCCAACTAAAGGATTTTATCATTCTTCAGTACTCATTTAGAGAATTTATTTTGCATATCAAAATACAAAGATAGTTTTTGGAGAGATCAGTTTTGAAAAAGTGCAGAGGTGTCCAACAATATAGTTGTCTCGCTGGAAAACTTCAAGATGTGGACTATTCTAAATAAGCAAGATGCAAAGCAACTTTGTCCATCAAAACAAAAAGTTTTAAATAAAAAGAGTCAATATAGATCTGATTCAGCATGCATATGATAATGGTCACCAATTTTCAACATTCTTCATCAGTGCACAATACATCTTTCTCTAGTACAATGTGAAACATAACCTGAGGTGAGGGAGAGTCACTGAGTAAACCAATTTTATCTTGGACATCATTGTTTAGAGGCTTTCCTTCTGAATTCTCAGCCTCTTCCCCTGCATTCTGATCCTTCTGACTTGCTTCTTCAGCTTCTTTCCTTTCCTCCTCTTCCTTCTCTTTCTGTAACCGCTCTTTCTCCTCTGCCTTTTCTATCCGTTCCTTATGATCTACAGGAAATATAGAAGCAATAACAAGTAGCCAAAGACTAAATAGGAATTGTGTAAAAACAAATTGACAGAATGAGTGGAAGATAATAGTCCCACTTCCTTTGCCAATAAAGTATGAGCACAGACAAGCAAGCAAGAAATGGAGGGGAGAGAGAGAGAGAGAGAGAGAGATTATAAAATTTTAAGCAAACTTAGATTCTTAATAAATGATCCAAAAGATTCAAACAGCAACACGAGACTAACAAAAGATGGTTAACCTTCACTATGCTTTTTGCAACATGAAATAGTTCACTCAACGTACTGAAGTTTCAGGTTGGGAAAGTTCACAATTTTATAAAGATGGGTCACATATAATAGTCCACATTTGAAGATTTAGAATAGTGTGAAAGTTCACAATTTTGTAACACAATTTTATAAACATGGGTCACATGTAATAGTCCACATTTGCAGATTTAGAATAGAAACCATGTAACAGAGGTGAAATAAATCACTCCTATAAATAATCTGCAAGCCTTTTCTTCAGCAAATGGATCTTAGGCATTAACAGTGAATGCAGGTATTGGCAGTTAAAGAGGAAAGCGGTAAGTAGCAGGATAGTACCATCAACTACATTTGTAGTACATTTGAGGAACAGCAAATACCTTTGAGTTGTTGAACCAATTTTTTAAGAATTTTTTCCTCATTCTTTAACTTTGTTAACTCAGCTTCATCTTTTGCTATAGATAATTTTGCTTGTTCAATGTCTTGCTTACGTATGGTAACACCTTCCTGATATGTTGCAATTTTTTTCTTCAACTTATCTCTAGCCACTTTGCCAGCCTCCCAGCAAGTATTTGGGCACTTAATTTTACCATCATACTCGTCACTCCCATCACAGCAATCTGTTCATGTAGCTCCAGTTTAACAGAGGAAGGAACCAGAATCAAATACTTAAGAAAAGAATAATAACACAAAATAAAAACAAAACTAAAGAGTAGACTGGTGAGCAAAGTAAAACTAGAAATCTCTAGTTAAGTATAAAAACAACAGAAGAGTAGCATGGGGGACTTCATAATTTCTTACCGCAGATTCCATCATTAACCCTGGAAGAAAACAAAGATAGAGGTACATGTCCAACATTCTTACAGTAGAATTTCCCATTGGGACAAGCGGATGTCCCTGCAAAACCATTGCCCATTCTTAGTAATCCAATTCTGAAGACTAAACAAACTACTCATTACAAGTCTAGCTACCTATCATTACTACCGAAGTGTTGGTTTAGTATTGTTTAAATTGCATCAAAAGAAATTAAAGAAACACTACCATTCTAGAGGAAGGATTACAAAACAAAAAAAATATAAAAGTAAGAAAATAATGAAAAAAGTGTAGTAACCTGGCTCATCGGAAGCATCGGGACAGTCACAGAAGTCGTCATTGAGCCGAGACTTGTTAAAATTTGTGGATCCATCTTTGCATTTGACGGTGGCGGAGGAGGAAGTGAATAATTTCTGGTAATAGTTCTCATCTGCAACCAAAGCATCAGTTATCAACCAACCAATAACCGTAGCAGGCGGAAGAAGAGATGATCGAAGAAAATGCGAATGAAAATAGAGCCAAAAAAAGTTAGGACCTTCGGGAGCGACTCCGAGCAGTAATTCTTTCTCCAAGATAGAGGCAGAGGATCTACCGATGGCACATCCGCAAAGAATCCAACAAAACAAGAATGGTAACAGTTTCGATGATTCTATCTTCTTCATAGTTCAGTGCTAATGCTACTGATACTGCGCCGATCGTCGGCAAAAAGATGCCGGAATGTTCGATAAAGGGTTTATTTTTTTTCCTTCTTGCAGTATTGAAGCGCCCAATTACTGAAGAGGAGGAGGAGGAAGAGGAAGAAGACAGGCGTTGCTCCTCCATTTGTCGTCGCGTTTCCATTTTGAAGAGGAAAAACAAAATAGCACGAGGGGGTGATCTGCTGACGGCGTCGTTTGGTTTTTCTCTTCAAATTGAAAAATAGGATTATTATATTTAATCACTTTACCAAGGGGATAATAAATATTGGTCTATAAACTAACGCAAGAATCAAAAAGTTCATCGCAAAAAAATTTACAAAATTTTAGTTTTAACCACAAATGTTCTCTACTTCTCTCCAAAACCTATTAAAAAATTTTCATTTTTCCACCACAAACTTTCTCTCTCTAAACCTATTCTCTCTACCTTCTCTCTAACCCCCCAAACTCAAATATTTCTTAAAATTTTCACTTCCAACACAAATTGAAGATATATATGAATAATTTTGAAGATTTTTTTTAACAAAATATCAATTTCAAGGTAAAAAAAATCAAAAATTTGATTTTTTGAAACTGACTTGAGTTTCACCTATATTGCCGAAAATTTTTAAGGAATTTCTCCCAACCTGACGAAATTATTTGAACAACTTTACCCAGGTTGGCGAAACTCATATCAGTTTTGTTTTTTTAAAATGTTATTTTTATGTTATTTTTGTATTTTTTTTATTATAAAAGATAAATTATTAATTTGTTTCATATCATATTTGAATGTACCAAACTGATGTAGATCCGAACGCATTTGAAGAATTTCTAAAACCAGAACAATATGTGGATCGCAAGCATTTATTTGCTAGAAATAGGTTATTTAATTCGAAAAAGAAATTGGTGGAATAGGTAAGAGAAACGGCGATGAAAATGAATACATATTTGGGTATTACTCAATATTTGGCATCAAGAACTGCTGACCCTTGACCCTATGAGACATTAGGTTGCGAGTATAGAGGTGTAAAGAAAATGAGAACGAAGCCTAGAGTTGATGATGAAGAAAAAGTTCCCATAAAAAGGTGGGTCTTTATGGAACTAAAAAGTCTGATTGCTCCTTTAAATTAAAAGGCGAACAAATGGCCACGAGTGAAAAGTGGCAATTATTCGTACACACTGGGAGGCACAGCCATATACTAGGTGTCTATTATTACGGTCACGCTCGGGCTACAAGACTGATGGAAGAACAACTAAAACTCACCGAATAAATCAGGAAGAGTTATATGGTACCTCATAATATGCTTCAACTTTTCCGAAAACAAAATCGAGATTGTACTGTGAGGTATGTTGCATTACATTTACTAGGTTATTATAATATTTTAAAATTGCGTTTAGGGTTTAATAATATAATTTATATGATTTATGTAGTGCCCAAACTATATGCAATGTCCTTGCGAAGATGAATAAGAAAAGGATACAATGGAACAACACGGTAGAGGAAGTGCTTTGTTTAAGTGCTAAATGAGGTTATGCAATCTTCTTTAGAAACTGTACTGGGAGCGATGTGGTTAGTAATATTGTAGTTGCCCACTTGATATCAATTCAAATGATGAAGACATAGCTATATGTACTAATAATGAATACGACCTATAAAACAAATAAGTAAGTTGTATTAAAATATTTTGTTAAGTATATATGTGAATATTAAATATATTGATTGTTTAAGTTAAAATGTTACTATTGTTTTAAAGGTAACCGTGATCGTTTAATTGATATTTATAATAAATTAATAAACATTTATATTTAATTATTTAATTTTATTATTATTTTATATTAGGATAATTTTAATATCTTTGTATATACTTATTAAAAGACGTATATTTTTTTAATAAATTCATATATTTAATTTAATATTTTTAGATGTTAATATTATTTAACAGTAAGTGTTAACGTTTAATGCATATTTAAATTGAATAAGTTAAGTTTTTGGGGTAGTTTGCTTTAGTTCAATTTTAATATTTTAGTATGTACTTAAATATATATTTATTTTAAACTAAAAGTATAATTTAAATTTATGTTTAATTTTAATTTTTTATGTTTAAAAAAATGTTATTATGTTAATTGATTTTCCTTTTTATATATTATTTAGTTGATTCATATATAAAACTATTTAAAAAATTGTTATTATTTAATAACTATAGTTTAAGTTTAATAATTTAGTGTAGAATTAAACTTAAATTTATGATACTTAGTTTGTAAGTATTAAATTTGTATTTTATTACTAAGATTCAATATGCCATTGTTAGAGGCTATCGGGATGATTTTCAACCAGTAAAAGCTTCACAATAACAACTGCATTCATGCGGAATGAGCAAGTTACAATGTATAGATGGGTGCTTGAACAAATTAAGTACTTATATTTTGCATCAGCAATGTTAGAAGGAAATGAGCAAGATACTAATCCACCAAGAACCGGTAGTGATTATGACAAATAGGGAGAATGGTTCATTGCTTGTGATCGGAGAGGTGTTCGATAGATCTTACCACATGCTATGTAGAAGGCACTATCAGTTCATTTTGAATTATCTTCATATCACTTGTATTTATTTTTAGTACTTTATGAAAATATTAACATAGAGAAATAAGCTTAGAAACACAAAGACTTTAATTATAATACTATGAGTATATAAAAAACTAAATAGCAGGAATACAACTACATAATAGAAATACATACGATATACTAATACAACATAAAAGTATAAATATGAAATGCTAATCACTACGAGGATAAAACTTCTCCATGATACAACATATCTGTCTGTACATCCCGTCTGGGTCACGTGTATCGGGATCTATGTAAGAAGCTATCATGTCGAGGACAACAACAGCTGATGGCCTACTAGGTGTGAGTTACTATATGCCACGTGGTAGTCTATCAGGATTTTGTATCCTAAGATGAGTGTGACGGATAAACCACATCATGTGTGCATCGACTCGGAGGTATGACAGGCACACTGGTCCAAGACTCCGTAAGTAAATGCGATTGTGCCTCTAGTCACAAGCCCTCTATGAAAATGTTCTTCACTACATACATCCTGTTATTAGCTGGCCTGTGAGCCTCCAATTGTTTAATAGGATGTGCTGGAATGCACTGCTGCCACTCGAATTGGCGGACAACTCTATCAGGCATGTATGACTCAATATATTCACAGTACGCGAGCATGCCATGCCAAGTAGAAACCCATACATCCTGTATCTCCCAAGGCCTATATGGTGTCTAATGTACTTTTTTCACAATCATCACATCTAATCGTAGCCGAATGTCTATCAACTTATGCTCAGATTTTGTTCCCAATATTTCGTATCATTGGATGTAAGGCTTCGCCAACTTTGCTCCTGGTCTCACTGTTATGGAAAACATAGTAAAATACATATATATCCAGGCCTACAATAATATAAATATTCTAATTTAGTTTAATACTAATAAACACATAAAACACATATGTTAATGAAATGAAATAAAAAGTATAACATATACATACACCCCTACAATACATTATTTTTAAGCAATTGATTAAGTATAATATGAAGAAAGAGAATAATACCTCAAGCAGTGACCCACAGCCTGCTAACGCATCTACACACGATGCCTGACCAAGATTCCGGTACAAGAATGCCAACATCGCCGAACCCCAAGCCAACCTCCCACATCCTAAAAAATTCTTCACAATAGGCAAAACTTGGCATGCACGATGTTCCTACTCTTATCGGTGAAAAAGGAATCCCCAAATATATATGTGATGTAACATGCTGCCCTCAACTCTGGGAAAGTCCACTATGGAGATCCTCTGAAACATATGAAAGTCCCTAGGCATTTATACCACCACCAGTGTGAGTGATGTCCAAATCACTCTGAACAATCCCGAACATCCACAATACCACCATAAGCAGGTATCCCAAGTATTAACTCCACATCATGTAAAGTAATAGTCATCTATTCAAAGGGCATGAGGAATGTGTTGGTATCTAGCTGACACTTCTCAACAAAAGCGAATAATAATGCTGAATGCGGGTACTGGAATATGCAGGACTATAATTGGATGAGTCATGTACCCTTTGCCAACTCCATAACCTCTCGTAAACTAGGTGTCCAACTTGTAAGTGAAACAAAGCGCCACCGCAACTTTAATATACCCGCTCCTACATATTAAAAAAACAATTCAATAAAAATAATAAATAATAAGATTAAAAATAATTGTGAAACTAAACATTAGTAAATATAAAAGTTACATGTCCATGCCATATAGAAGCAGCAACATGTCCACTATATGAAAGAATAACATCTGGATGCTGTGGTCCTCCCTTGGCTGGTTTTGCCTACTGCCAAGATGAATGCTTCGCCTTTTTCTTCTGTGAATACGTCAGAGGAATTGCCTTATCGGGTCTTTTTTTATGAGACCCCGTGATCTTACTCATCATATGCCTCAAACTGCCAATCAACCTTTTACCTTTCCTCGGTTCTGGCCTGCGTCCAGATGACAATGTAGGGACAATATCAATTGGCTCATCCTTGTCACCACCACTCTCGCCTTCAGTCATGTCCACATCTACCTCATCATCATCACCCTCTCCCCCAACCTCAACATCCTGCCCCTCGATATGGATATCTCCTGTCTCGTCCTGCCCCTCAAATCAGACTATGTCTGAAAAGTATGATCAACCTCTAACCTTAGATACTTAGTATCCCTCCCTAGCCGAGGTGAATATGATGGATACCATAATAAGTGGTTGTATACTCCGCCATGCTATATGATGAGTTCGCCGGGACTCCTGAAATAATCTGATCGAAAAAAGGAACCCTGAACTGCGCCCCTGTACCCTTAACAACATTTATTGGTGCCTATAACTTAGTCTTGAACAATACAGGATTCTGGCTGGACCTATGAGATCAATAGAAGAACCCGGTGCACATGGGTCATAAGATATAGGTGGTGGATGAGAAGATGCAGATATAGGGTAATTGTGAAGATGATCCATATAACTGATAAGTTATCGGAGTGTATGGATCATGTGATGGGAGAAGAGGACAAGTCCTAGTTGGTATAAGGTTGAAGACCCTGTGCACCAGGATTATAACATATCCTAGGTCCAAGTGGGACAGGAGTACTAGGTATGTCAAAGGTACTATAGTGACCCCTCACACTACGAGATGAAACAGTGACTGTACGACCCTAAACTTGACCGGTCCTGTCTATCACAGGACCTAGATCATCATCTCTTCTACATGCTCTGTTCCGAACCATCTAAACAAATTTTCAAACATAATCATAAATATTTATGTATATATTTGCCTAATTCATATATATTACTTCATGTTTTATATTATTCAAATATTTTACTATTACATATATAAATTTTTTATATTATATTATTTAACTTCATTCTTTATACTTTTCTATTATTTAAATTATATTTCTTAATTATTTAATTTATATTATTCCCTTAAATTATATATACGGGCATATATAATTTTATTATTTTTTATTAGTACATAAATGCTATACATACCGGCATATGTGCAATTATAATAAAATACTATATAATAAAATATAGTATTTTTTATTAGTACATACAGGCATATTATAATAAAATATTTATTATTTTATTATTTATTTTAAAATAATTTTATTATTTAATTTATATTATCTTATTATTTTTTATTATTAATAAAAATAGTTATTATGTGGATAATGTAATTATTATTTAAATTACTATTTAAAAAGCGTTGCATCTTTTAAATTATTATTCTTTATGTACTATTAAGGTTTACCTGAAAGTTTTATTGCATGTCTAAGAGATGAAAGAAATTTAAACTGGAAACAATCCCTTATAGGTGTAATACAATCTAGTCTGGCACATGGACCAGTATATTTTAATGTTTATCCTAATCTTTCACTTTCTTTAAGTGATATTAATATTTTAGATTCTTTAACATTAAATGTTAAAACTCATGGATATAATTATATTTCTAGATCAGAATTAATCTGTATATGTTACAGAATTTATTTTAAACTATTATTTACATTAAATCCTAATTGTAAAATAATTGATAAAAAGATTAATGAAACTGTTTTAATAGAAACAAACTTTCATAGATCTAAAATTTCTACTAGAAGAATTATAAAATGGGATGAAATCCCAATGCCTCAGCAATGGAAACTGGAACGAACTGGTCATATCCAGTCAAAGACTGAACATACTATTGATCATATCGAACAAACTCCAGAAGGAATTGTTTATATACAGATGGATAATACTCCATCCAGATTGGGTAATATCCCAAGGACTTATTCTACCAGATCAGAACGTTTTTATATTTCACCTCTTATAGAGGACAAGGATTATATTCCTTACAGAGTATCTACCTCACAGGTAAGTGAGCGTGATGAGAATAATTATCATGTAGATAAAGTTTTTAAAACTAGAGAAAATATTGTAAAAGGTATTTATAATACTAAAGATCCGGACATAACTGAATCTAAAATGAATTTTTCATTATGAATTATAGACCTAAAATTGATTTTAGCCCAGGATCTGAAGCCAGGAAAAAAGTTAAAGCTGAATTTAATCTACCACGATGGGAACCATTTAGAAAGTGATTTTTCCCTAATTTTGATAATAGATTAAGAAACTATGTTTCTGATGAATTTTATAAATTCTTAGCTTTTCATAATATCTTATTTCCTTTTGTTCCATGGTTCATGTCTAATTATATTGAACCGTATATTTCTGTTTTAGAAAGAGATTATAAACTTTTAAATGGAAATATCATTAAAGGCATATTGCCTCCTCAACAACCTTTTATTTTAGAAAAGGAAAATAATATTGTTAGTTTTGTAGCATTTTCAAAAATATTTGAAAATGATACTTTAAATATTACTGTAAACCAAATTGATCAAATTATAGAGCAACAAAATTATACAAACATTTATTTGAATGTTTTAGAAGAACAGATTATCTCTCTTCATAAGAGAATTGATTTATTATTACAAAAATTAGATAAATCTTCATCTCCGGAATCTTCAGGAAAAAAGGTAGTTATAGCCACTCCACCTTTGCAGCCTCCTCCTGAAATTAAAAATTATAAATTACAGACTATGTCTGATCTTGAAACTTTAATAGAACAACAATTTAAACAATTAAATATTCATATTTTACAAAATGAATTCTCTGATAGATTATCAGAAAATAAAAATAAACAAGTTATAAAAGATGAAATTAATAAACTATATAGGTTTGCTGATAGGCCAAACCAAAGAATCAATTATTATAGTCGCCCTTCTCCTGTCGATATTGTACATGAGGAACAGGAATATATAGGCAATAATTGTTATAATGGCAAAAACATTTATGAATAGAATTTAGGTGGTTATACAGAAAAATATATTTATAATCTAACCCATAGGATGCTGATGTATAGCACAGTCAGTAAACTGATTGGGAATAGTGATAGTAATATCGCAAAAATGATAGTTGCAGGATTTACAGGCCAACTTAAAGGTTGGTGGGATCATTATCTCTCTTCTCAAGATAGAGAAGAAATCTATCATACTGTTAAACAAGAAGAAGACGTTTGCACTAGCGAACAAGCAGTTTATACACTGATAGTCACTATATTAGAACATTTCACCGGAAGAATTTCGGATGATAATGAAACTATTAGGACGTTATTACAAAACTCTAGGTGTAAAACACTTACAGAATTTAGGTGGTATAAAGACCAATTTCTTAATAGAGTTATGGAATTACCCGAGAGTAATAGCTCTCATTGGAAGTCTAAGTTTATTGATGGATTACCTCCTCTATTTACTGAAAGAATTCGAAAAGCTCTTAGGAAAGATAAGATATCTATTCCATATGAAAGTTATACTTATGGAAGTCTTATAGCAGCTTGCGTACATGAGGGTATAGCCTTATGTAATGAAATTAAATTAAATCAACAGCTTAAACGCCAAAGATTAACTGAGAGAAATCAGTTAGGACAATTCTGTAGTTAATTTGGGATGGATATTCCATCACAAAGAAAAATAGTTAATAACTACAGAAAAGATGATAAATATATTAAAAAGAAAAGGAGAAAATACTCTCAAGCACAATTGGATAAAAAAGCTAAAAGAAAATCTGATAGATTAGAAAGAAGGAAAGATAAACAGAATATTGTCTGTTATAAATGTAAAAGAATAGGACATTACGCTAATAAGTGTAAAATGAAGAAAAAAATTAATAGTCTTAATATTAGTGAAGAATTAAAAGATTCTTTAGAAAAATTATTTTTGGAATCTGATGATTCTGAAGATATTACTTCAGCATCAGAAATTGATCATATATTTAATTCTTCTGAAGATTCAGAAGAGAACATGTGTCCTTGTAAACAAGAACACAGTGATTCTGAAAAAGAACATTCAGAAGAGGATTATTATAAATTAATATCTCAATTTAAAGATTATGATATTAATGTGTTAAGTAATAATAATATTTTAGAATTTTTAAAATCAATCAAAGATCAAGAATTAAGGTCTAGGATAATAGAACAATTAGATGATATTCCAACTACAAGTACTAATAGTACTAAAAAGAAGAAGAATTTAAACCTAATAATAATCCTTATACCATGACAGAAGTTTATAAACTTATGAAACAACGCTATGATAATTCTCATAAAACTCCGACAACTTTAAATGATTTGTATGGAGAAATTGATAATCTTAAAGATGAAATTAAAATGTTAAAACAACTCAATAAAAATCTTGATACTAGGGTTTCTCATTTGGAAACTAAAAAGGATTATACTTTGGTTACACCAAATTTATTTGACAATCTTAATAAGATTGGTGAAGAAAATTTTCTCACAGTTTTAGATATGATTACATCTTTTAAATTTTATGTTAAAATTACATTATTAATAAATCATGATGAAATCAAGGAATTTACTGCATTAATTGATACAGGTGCAGATATTAGTGTTATATAGGAAGGATTAATTCCGACCAGATATTTTCAAAAAACAACTCATAGTTTGCGCCATGCAGGCGGTGAAAAATTACAAATCAATTTTAAATTACCACGTGCATATATTTGCAATAATAAAGTTTGTATACCTGAAAGCTTTTTATTAGCTAAAAATATAACTAACCAAGTTATACTTGGAACCCCTTTTATAAAAAAGATTTTTCCTATTACTCATATAGGAACTGACTGCCTTATAGGTACTTTTGAAAATACACCCGTTTCTTTTCAGTTTAAAACTGAACCAAATACAAGATTTGTGAATGAAATTAAAGATTTCATTTTACGAAAACAAAATCAAATTAACTTTATAAATTTTGAAATAAACTCTTCCACTATTGAAGAAGTTTTACAAAATCCTAAATTACAGGAAAAAATTAAAAGACTTCAGAATAATATTTCTGTAGATATTTGCAATGACCATCCTAATGCTTTTTGGGATAGGAAAAAGCATGTGGTAACCCTTCCTTATACGGATGGATTTGAGGAAAATCAAATACCGACAAAGGCACGACCTTGTCAGATGAATTCCAAATATCTGGAATTATGTAAAGAAGAAATAGCTTCTTTACTAAACAAAAAATTAATAAAAGAGTCAAACTCACCTTGGTCTTGTACAGGGTTTTATGTTAATAAACATAGTGAGATAGAAAGAGGGGTACCAAGATTGGTTATAAATTATAAACCTCTCAATAAAGTATTAAAACGGATTAGACATCCAATCCCTAATAAGAAGGATTTGTTAGATAGATTATATGAAGCAATTATATTTTCTAAATTTGATTTAAAATCTGGATATTGGTAGATTCAGATAGCTAAAGCTGACCAATATAAGACAGCTTTTAATATTCCCATTGGCCACTTTGAATGGAAAGTGATGCCATTTGGATTAAAAAATGCACCTTCTGAATTTCGGAAAATTATGAATGATATATTCATTCCTTACAGTGACTTTATATTAGTCTATATTGATGATATTTTAGTATTTTCTAAAACGGTTCAACAAAATTTTGAAAATTTGGATATTTTTAAAAAACTAGTTATACAAAATGGATTAGTTATATCAAAACCCAAGATGATGTTATTTCAAACTAATATTCGATTTTTAGGTCATAATATAGAAAAAGGAAAAATAATTCCTATTAATAGAAGTATAGATTTTGCTTCTAAATTTCCAGATGAAATTCTGGATAAAACCCAATTACAAAGATTTTTAGGAAGTTTGAATTATATTCTTCCCTATTATAAAAATTTAGCTTTTGACACAGCTATTTTATATGATAGATTAAAAAAGAATCCAAAACCTTAGACTGCTCAACATACTGAGACAGTCAAGCGGTTAAAGAAAAAATTAAAACTTTGCCCTGTTTAATATTAGCCAATCCTACTTGGCAGAAAATTATAGAAACAGATGCCTCTGAAATAGGGTATGGAGGTATTTTAACCCAGATTTGTCCTGTTAATAACAGACCACATTTAGTTAGATATCATTCTGGCAAATGGACTGAAAGTCAAAAAAATTATGCAACTGTAGCTAAAGAAATCTTAGCTATTGTAAAATGTATTTTAAAATTCCAAGATGATTTATATAATAAAAAATTTATTGTTAAAACGGACTGCCAAGCAGCCAAATTTATGTTTAATAAAGATTTTAAACATGATGTATCCAAACAAATGTTTGCAAGGTGGCAGGCTCATCTCACCCCATTTGATTTTGATATTATTTATAAAAAAGGTGAAGACAATAATCTTCCTGATTTCTTAACCCGTGAATTTTTACAGCATGCAGGGCAGGGGAAATAATCTCTGTGGACGCGGGAGAGGTAATACCTCTCAAGCCAAAGGTAAAAATGTTATTATACAAAGAGGCAATCAACAGCTTATAGCTGAAAATATTGCCAATATGAATGATGATGAAGCCCTCTTATATGAGGAATTCAAAAAGCAGTATCTTGCTACAAAACAACAACAACAGGCAGGTCAAACCTCCTCAACAAGCTCATATGCTCAGATTATATCTGATGAAGATCACACAACTTCTTATTATACTCATTCTCATAAAGAAATTATATTTCTTTTAGAGAATAAAGATCTCCAATGGAAACATGATCCATGGTTATTGATGCAAAGGTACCTGGATACGGCAGCATATGCTGTCACATCTTATAAAGACAGGTTATACTATGAGCAAATACTTAAAGTCAGCTCTTGCAATATAACGCATTTTTACCCTAGCGGTCATACTGATGCAAAAGTTTATAACTTTAGCAAGATTATTATTAAAAAGATTATATCCATTGAAGAATGGGGTGTTTTCCCTCTTAAAGAAAGGGAATTTATAATTCCTGATACAAAAATCCCATTAAAATATAATTATTGGGATTATATGGATGCCTTTTATAAAGCATTCTTATATGAAAATCCTCTCAGAAAACATACTTGGCTGATTAAAATCTGTGGCAATGTTTATAACAGCCCATTACCAAATTGGTTCTTACATTGGTGGACCATATATGGAACATCTGGGAAAATACTCCTTGACAGATTTAAGGCATTATATGCTGAATGGGTTAATATATCCCCAAAAATCCATGATTATATCATTATGGATCAATATTCTGAGGAAATAGCCTCAATGATATTCTTTATTGAATTTTCCATACCCTGGGTGTGGAAATGGACCCCTGACGTGAGTTATACTCCTCAAAATATACTGTGTTTAAAACGAACTACTTATAGTAGATTCTGGGATAGATTAATTAAAACAGACCCGGAAACAAAAGAAATTTATGGCAAGAATATTTTGGATGAAATCCAGATCCATAATGAGTCTTATAGACGCATGAAAGAACAAGGAGAGATTAAATCTCTTAGTCCGTTCCATCATATTACTACCAGAATAAAGTTACAAAAAGACGTTATATCAAAAGAAGAATTGATTAAATCTTATATGGAGGAATTAAAAAGGGAGGTGGTTAAAAATTTGCTTCCAGAAGAAGAAAAAACTGATGTATCTATGACAGGATCATCAAATGACGACTGTCTCGCCGGGGAATCCCAAAATCCTGATATGGAGGATTTTTCTCAAGAAGATATTGACCAAATGGTCAAAAATATTGAAGATGCCGCCCGACAAAAGTTAAAGTATTGCGGACCTTATCGTATTGTGATACCTCTATTATTGTCCTTTATAGGGACCCATGTAATAGTAATAGCTATTATTGCGGATTTAAAATCTATTTGTAAATTGTAATACATAACTAGGTTGGAGTCCGCCTTCTCATTTGTCTATAAACGAAGGCATTCTCCTTCATACAAGGCAGGACCTCACAAATAGAAGTTAGGCATTTCTCTCTCCCCCTCTCATTGTAAAAATTCCTTTATCAATAAAGAGTTTACAGTCTTTCTGCTTTATCCCTGGTAAGCTTTACTTTCTTATTTCTTATTTTATTTTGTTAATAAATTTATATATATAAGTTAGGATTAGCCTAATGGAAGGCTAAATCCTTCCATGTTAAACTATGCTATCATATATATCATTATAATTATGTTGTGAAGATCCTTATTTTGTCTGGTTGGATAGTAGTCTTATATAAGATTCAAGGTTTGGGTTATAAGATCTGAAACTGGCCATAATTATTATAAAGATAAGGGTTAACGTGTTTGAAGCCGTTGTGAAGGCGTGTTAAGGAGTTGATCCCGGTTTTATCTTTTGATAATTATGCTGACGGATCCGGATTTTATGTAAAATTTGTACCTTCTAACCTGGAATTTTATATGGATGACTACCACCGGACCTGATTTGGTATCAGAGCCATGTAATTATGTGACATATGTGATTCGTAGTTTAACATGGAAACTTAATTTTTAAAATTCCAATGAATTTATTAAAAGATAAAAGAAAAGTTAAAAATGTTCATAAACAAGAAATGGATATTCCTGAAAACTTAGAAGAACTTAATAAGTGGACAATCCCAAGGATTGATTTAAAAACTGTATATCAGTTAGGCACTTTTGAAAAATTAGGCTTAAAGCAAGTAGTTAAAACTACTGAGGAATCAGTTTCCTTAGATAATGAAGAAACTGAAATTAAATTATTATCTTCATATGACATAAATCGATATAAAGATTTATATAAATTTATCCATATTGGATTAGTACAAATTGCATTTAAACCTTTAACTTTAGAAGGTTTACCTGAAAGTTTTATTGCATGTCTAAGAGATGCAAGAAATTTAAACTGGAAACAATCACTTATAGGTGTAATACAATCACTTTTGAAAATACACCCGTTTCCTTTCAGTTTATAACTGAACCAAATACAAGATTTGTGAATGAAATTAAAGATTTCATTTTACGAAAACAAAATCAAATCAATTTTATAAATTTTTGAAATAAACTCTTCCACTATTGAAGAAGTTTTACAAAATCCTAAATTGCAGGAAAAAATTAAAAGACTTCAGAATAATATTTCTGTAGATATTTGTAATGACCATCCTAATGCTTTTTGGGATAGGAAAAAGCATGTGGTAACCCTTCCTTATACGGATGGATTTGAGGAAAATCAAATACCGACAAAGGCACGACCTTGTCAGATGAATTCCAAATATCTCGAATTATGTAAAGAAGAAATAGATTCTTTACTAAACAAAAAATTAATAAAAGAGTCAAACTCACCTTGGTCTTGTACAGGGTTTTATGTTAATAAACATAGTGAGATAGAAAGAGGGGTACCAAGATTGGTTATAAATTATAAACCTCTCAATAAAGTATTAAAATGGATTAGACATCCAATCCCTAATAAGAAGGATTTGTTAGATAGATTATATGAAGCAATTATATTTTCTAAAATTTGATTTAAAATCTGGATATTGGCAGATTCAGATAGCTTAAAATTATGAATGATATATTCATTCCTTACAGTGACTTTATATTAGTCTATATTGATGATATTTTAGTATTTTCTAAAACAGTTCAACAACATTTTGAACATTTGGATATTTTAAAAAAACTAGTTATACAAAATGGATTAGTTATATCAAAACTAACAATATTATTTTCCTTTTCTAAAATAAAAGGTTGTTGAGGAGGCAATATGCCTTTAATGATATTTCTATTTAAAAGTTTATAATCTCTTTCTAAAACAGAAATATACGGTTCAATATAATTAGACATGAACCATGGAACAAATGGAAATAAAATATTATGGAAAGCTAAGAATTTATAAAATTCATCAGACATATAAGCTTTTAAATTATCATTAAAATTGGAGAAAAACCACTTTCTAAATGGTTCCCACCGTGGTAGATTAAATTCAGATTTAACCTTTTGCCTGGCTTCAGATCCAGGTCGAAAATCAATTTTAGGTCTATAATTCATAATGAAAAATTCATTTCAAATCCGGTTATTTCTGGATCTTTAGTATTATAAATACCTTTTACAATATTTTCTCTAGTTTTAAAAACTTTATCTACATGATGCTTATTCTCATCACGCTCACTTACCTGTGAGGTAGATACTCTGTAAGGAATATAATCCTTATCCTCTATAAGAGGTGAAATATAAGAACGTTCTGATATGGTAGAATAAGTCCTTGGGATATTACCCAATCTGGATGGAGTATTATCCATCTGTATATAAACAATTCCTTCTGGAGTTTGTTCGATATGATCAATATTATGTTCATTCTTTGACTGGATATGACCAGTTCGTTCCAATTTCCATTGCTGAGGCATAGGGATTTCATCACATTTTATAATTCTTCGAGTAGAAATTTTAGATCTATTAAAGTTTGTTTCTATTAAAACAGTTTCATTAATCTTTTTATCCATTATTTTACAATTAGGATTCAATGTAAATAATGGTTTAAAATAAATTCTGTAACAGATACAGATTAGTTTTGATCCAGAAATATAATTTTATCCATGAGTTTTAACATTTAATGTTAAAGAATCTAATATATTAATATCACTTAAAGAAAGTGAAAGATTAGGATAAACATTAAAATATACTAGTCCATGTGCCAGACTAGATTGTATTACACCTATAAGTGATTGTTTCCAGTTTAAATTTCTTGCATCTCTTAGACATGCAATAAAACTTTCAGGTAATCCTTCTAAAGTTAAAGGTTTAAATGCAATTTGTACTAATCCAATATGGATAAATTTATATAAATCTTTATATCGATTTATGTCATATGAAGATAATAATTTAATTTCAGTTTCTTCATTATCTAAGGAAACTGATTCCTCAGTAGTTTTAACTACTTGCTTTAAGCCTAATTTTTCAAAAGTGCCTAACTGATATACAGTTTTTAAATCAATACTTGGGATTGTCCACTTATTAAGTTCTTCTAAGTTTTCAGGAATATCCATTTCTTGTTTATGAACATTTTTAATTTTTCTTTTATCTTTTAATAAATTCATTGGAATTTTAAAAATTAAGTTTCCATGTTAAACTACGAATCACGTATAACACATAATTACATGGCTCTTATACCAAAATCAGGTCCGGTGGTAGTCATCCATATAAAATTCCAGGTTAGAAGGTACAAATTTTACATAAAATCCGGATCCATCAGCATAATTATCAAAAGATAAAACCGGGATCAACGCCTTAACACGCCTTCACAACGGCTTCAAACAGGCTAACCCTTATCTTTATAATAATTATGGCCAATTCCAGATCTTATATGTGCAATTATAATAAAATACTATATAATAAAATATAGTATTTTTTATTAGTACATACAGGCATATTATAATAAAATATTTATTATTTTATTATTTATTTTAAAATAATTTTATTATTTAATTTATATTATCTTATTATTTTTTATTATTAATAAAAATAGTTATTATGTGGATAATGTAATTATTATTTAAATTACTATTTAAAAAGCGTTGCATCTTTTAAATTATTATTTTATTATTTATTTTAAAATAATTTTATTATTTAATTTATATTATCTTATTATTTTTTATTATTAATAAAAATAGTTAGTATGTGGATAATGTAATTATTATTTAAATTACTATTTAAAAAGCGTTGCATCTTTTAAATTATTATTCTTTATGTACTATTAATTATTATTAATTTAAATCATTATCAAATTACTATTATTCACATTATTATTTAAATATCATTATTTACATTATTATTAATAATTATTCATTAATCTTTTAAAATTAATTACTTCATACTTTTGTATTAAATGTCGATTATTATATCAATTATTATTTACTGTATAATGTACTTAATTAACCTAAGCTAACCCCTAAGCCCTAAACCTACTGTGACCATGTTTTCTCGAAACCCTAAACTTAATAAATAAACTTAATTAATCTTTAAAAATTATTCATTAATCTTTTAAAATTAATTACTTCATACTTCTGTATTAAATAATGTCTATTATTATATCAATTTATTATTTACTACATAATGTACTTAATTAACCTAAACCCCAAACTCTAAACCTACTGTGACTATTTTTTTTCTAAACCCTAAACTTAATAAATAAACTTAATTAACCTAAACATATAAATTAATGCTAAAATATAAACATGAATAATTGTAACAGTTATGCTCAGGAAATAATTAACGAATATTTAAACTCAAATAATTCATGTAAACATAATTCGTAAATAAATTAAACAAATAATTATAAAATAAACAAGTTAAACAATTAATGGCATGTATTATAAACAAGAAAACTAAATAACGTAAACAAGTAAGCATAAATTTATACATTTATGAACAAAAAACTAAATAACATAAACAAATAAACATAATCTTAAACAGTCATAAACAAAAAACTAAATAACTTGAATACATATACATAAATTTATAACTTAAAAAAAAAAAAAGAAGAATAACCCAAGCTGGAGAAATTCCATGTTGAATTTTTCCCAACTTTGCAAAATTATTCAAGGAATTTTGCTTGACTTGAATAATTTCACCAGGTTGGGAAAAATTCAATATAATTTCGACCAATCTCATTTTTTTGATCCGGTGCATTTTTTTAATTTTAAATCGATAAAATTGTAAATAAATGAATATAGATTGGCGTACTTACCTTTCTTTTTTTAATTTTCAACGGTCAGATTTACGTAGATTTGAGATTGAATGAAGTGGAGTTAGAGAGAAGATAGAGAGAATATGAGGTAGAGAGAGATTTTTTTTTTTTTTTTTTTTGTGAAAAGAAATTTTTTTGAATTTTTCATACCGAACTTTTAGATTCCTGAGTTGATTTCATTAACCCGCTATATATATATATATATATATATATATGAAAAGAACTCCATCGTTTCATTTATAGGGATTGAAAGTCCTGTTATAATAGAAGTTCAAATGATGGGGTATTTCCTCCATCCAAACCTGCGAGGTCGACATAGTCAGACCAAAGTTAGCTAATCCATAAGCTATATTGTTGGCTTTACGATTTACAGATCGTAACTAGGTTCGAGGGATGTAAATGAGGGAATTCCAAATCTGGATCAGCAAATGTCCCATTGGAGAGCAGTCTTGGTGTTTCTTGTTAACACGTTGCGCCACGTCCAGGCAGTCTGATTCCATCATGAATTCTGATAGAATAATCTGGGTGGCTTGTGCAAAGCCTTGTACAATTACTTGTGCGTCAATTGCTTAAGTTGTTCCCATAGGGGGAGAGTTTGAGCCAGAGAAACCATGAATGCACCATTATGATTTAAGATTACCACTCCAATTGCCACTTTTTTTGTTTTGTTGCTGCATCAACATTTACCTTACAAATCATAGCTAGTTTTGGGGGAGGGAAAGGAGGGAATTTCTAATCTGAATCACCAAATGTCCTATTAGAGGGCGGTCTTGGTGTTTCTTGTTAACCCTTTGTACCACGTCCAGGCAGTCTAATTCCACTATAAATTCTGAAAGACCAATTTGGGTAGCTAGTGCAAACTCTTGTATAATTGCTTGTGCTTCAATGGCTTGAGTTGGTACCATAAGGGAGAGAGGTTGAGTCAAAGAAGCAATGACCTCACCATTATGGTTTCAAATTACCACTTCAATTGCTGCCTTTTTTGGTTTTGTTACTACATTAACATTTACCTTAAATTGGTGTAGAGGGTGTGGCGGCCATTTGGGTGCCAGTGATGGAGCTACAGAAGTATGAGTTAGCCAGTGGTTGATTGTGATATCTCTGTAGTGTGTACTGGTATTGTTGACTATCTTTTAAAGAAAGTACATTTTTTTTTTTTTGCTGATTGTAACGCGGTTCTTAATATTTTGCACTATCTTATTATACGTTTTTTTAAATATAAACCAATTAAGTTGTAAATAAAGGATTGTCCATGAACCTCTTTTTCTTTAAATTTGCCTTAAACTTGTTCTCTCTCTCTCTCTCTCTCTCTCTCTCTCTCTCTCTCTCTCTCTCTCTCTCTCTCTCTCTCTCTCTCTCTCTCTCTTAATTTTTTAAATGTAGAAGTTGAAAGTTGACAGAAAATTTTATAGAGAAAGTAGAGCAAGAGGTGTTCGTAGAAAATGTGAGATTTTTGCCCTATACTTAATATTCTGCCACGTTATAGAAAATGGAGATCTTATCTTGTTTTTATCAATATAATTTATTTTACGTTGTTTTAATATAATTACTTATGCAGAAAATAAATTAAAAAGAGATATTATAGCTTTTTTTTTTGTTGGTAGAAATTAGCTATTTAAAACCATAAATTATTTTTTATTTTCCTTTTATAACCATAACTTTAATTTTATCTTTTTCTAGTCATAAACTATTTTTTCTTTTCTCTTTATAGCCACATATTTTGATTTTATCATTTTCTAGCCATGAATTACTTTTAAATTTAATATTTCATACCTATAAAAAGGAATTTAAAAATAGTTCATGACTATATCTGAGAGGTCAAAATGTAGGTTTTAAATTACCTTGTATCATGTAATTTTTAAAATATCATGAATGCTAGACTAGCCTTGTGACAGTTTGAAAATTATAACGATTTTCTCATTGTTATGAAATTAATAATATCTAAGATAAAGTCTATCTATGAAGAGATAGATATTCTGGAGATATTTACATCCTGAAGAGATAGATATTCTGAAGATAGATATCAAGAAGAGATAGATCTAATTAAAAGATAATGAGAGAGTTTTAATCTTATATTATATATGATTAGACAGGATAGAATCTATCCCCCTATTCAATTTTTATCTCTTGTATCTCCTAAGCACTATAAATACGTCTATTGGCTTTCAGTTGTAATCACACTTCATAGAGAAATTAATAAAAAAATCTCTATTTTCTCTTCTCTATCTCCTCTTCAGCTCTATATATTCTTCTAATTACTCTATATATTTTCTTTATTTATTCTCTCTCCTTTATATTATACATTTCATATTGACTATTCTATTGTGCCAACAACGTTGCGCCGACAAGTTTCATAACATGTTATCAACACGAGACTCTACCATGAGTTGTTGTCTTCTTCAAGGCTGTAGCAGTTCTGTCGTGCCGACGAAAGGAAGAGAGATGTATTTCTTTTTCTAATATTTTGACTATAAAATTTGAGCTTTCGGCTCTTGATAGTTTTAGAAAAAAATTATACTTTTGTTTTGTAATTATTTATATAAATTTATCTAGATATATAATGGGTTTGGAAGACACCACCAAAGAAATATATTTTAGATGTAAGTGTCTTAAGGACACAATTGTTATAACTGTAGCATCAAGCCACTTGAATTAGAAAACTTTAGATCAACTATGAAACCACCAGAAGTTAGTTGTTATGCAATTTTAGATTCACTATGCAACCACCGGAAGTTAATTGTTATATAAACAATGGTTATGTTTGGTTATACTTATGGCTAAAAGTTTTATATTTTTAGTAGCATACTTCTATCATATTTAGAATTTCTCCTCAATCAAAATCCAAGGAGAAAATATTATTAATGATGTGATAGAAAAAATATTATATCCTTATCATATCTCAAATATGCTCCTACAATAGCAATATCAAGAAGATGTTTTTGAATATTTTATCAGTGTCACATCTTCTTGAGACTAAACAGAAATTGAGTCATTGATGAAATATTGTGATACTGGCTGCCCAATTTATTTTATATCAGTTCTTGAAGTGAATGCATTAAACTTATAATTTATTTATAAAATAGATTTTGATCATGACCACAACTATGGTATATTATTTATAGTTATCACAATAACTTAATAAACTTTCAATACATTGATTTCCGCTGGAAGTGAAATTAGTGAAAAAGGGAAAGAAGCTATATTACAACCCTTTATAAAATAGTTATCGATACGAATTGATTCATATTTGAAGTATGCATTTTTGAATTGTTACTAAGCATCGTCTAAAAATGAAATTATTGATGCTATTAATAATAACATCAAAATGGCACATGCAATGATGCCAAATTATCTAGATGATTACTTGACATATTTTATGGTTGTTAAATATTTTTCAAAGTATCAGATTATTTTCTTTGTTGTTCTTATACTTAAATGTTAGTATTTGTATTTTATATTATATAATTATACGGTGGAAAATCTCTAATTAATAATGGTAATGAGAGATGATGTCTAACTATAAATGTTAGTATAAAGTTCTGGAAGAACTGATTAATTAAAACTCCAGATTTAATAAAGGCAAGTATAATGATCAAGAGTATTGAAAGCAAGCTTTTGTCTTGATTCATAAATTGAACATTCTGAAAATGTTTTACATGGACATAACACATCATTACTATTTCAAGTCATTGAGTCATTAGATATCGATAAAGATCTTTTGTAAAAGGATATTGAAGAGTTAAATGTTCCTAAAGCACTATGATTATGCAAATTATGCAATTAGTACATGATTATATTTGTTCCATGCAAGTATATGTCTATTATGGTTCTTCTCTACCTAATAACTTTAGAACACATATTGAACTTATCGTTTGATGTCTCCTTCAAATGATTATCTCGGAACTTGAGAAACAATCCAACTCCTACACAGATGTATATATAAGATATTGATTATTTACATGATCTACACAAATCATATCATGCATTGACATACACTATGATTGTGTATATAGGTATATATAGTAGCCACTTCTCTCACTTATGGTGAAGGAATAATTAATTATAATGGCTGGCTAAAATGTGTGTGATCAAGATGAATAGATTATTATATTTGAGATTTATATATCCTCTTAGAGAAAATTCTAATTACATTGCTGGAGATAATTATAAAGTTTTAGGATATACAAAAGGGGATAAGATAAATATAGCTATTCATGAGCTTCAGATGAGATACAACAATGATATACAAGCAAGTTTGATCAATGAAATCTGGAAGATTTATCTACTAAGACATTACCGATAACAATACTTGAGATCATCCTTGTGTACGTAGGCTTAGAAAAGTGATTATCTCATTAGGGGGAGTGTTATGAATTAAATAATATTTATGGATTTTCATAAAAAATAAGAATATCTGAGATAAAGTCTAACTCCTGAAGAGATAGATATTATGAAAATATAGACATAGACATCATGAAGAGATAGATATTCTAAAGATAGATATCTTGAAGAGATAGAATTTAACTCAGAGATAATGATGGAGTTTTAATCTTATATTATATATAATTAGATATGGTAGAATGTATCCCATATTCCATCTCTATCTCTTGTATCTCCTAAGCACTATAAATAAGACTTTTGGCCTTCAGTTATAATTACACCTCAGGGAGAAATTAATAAAAGTTCTCTACTTTCTCTTCTCTATCTCCTCTCTTGCTCTATATATTCTTATAATTATTATATATATATTTTTAGTTATTCTTTCTTCTTTATATTATACATTTTATATGGACTATTCTATTGCGCCAACAACGTTGCGGTGACAAGTTTCATAATACTCATATCAATAAACTTCTTTCTTTATTAAAAAAAGGAAAGTGCATATAAGTTCAAACTACACACTACCTCCAATATATTAGAGAACAAAGTTCTGGTTAGAAAGGCAACCGAAACTATCACTTGACTATAGATATAACTTGTATAATTAGCCAAAAATCTCACAATGATCTAGTTTCTTGCAAATGTACCCCAAACTTGTATTTATTATGCTTGATACATAATGAAATGAGACCATCGAAACTTTTAAAATTAGAAAAAAACTTACAACTTTACCATTGAAGAGATTTTGAAATTGAAAAAATAGAAACCTTATAATTTATTTTTTTTTAGGGAACCTTATAATTTATGTTAGTATGATGAAACAAGCTCTTAATACTTTCATGCAATAGAATGAAACAAAATAAATAGCTGGCATTTTTCTTTGGAAATTGAACTCGAACCTCCCATAACTTCTTTGATTCGAAAATATTCGTTTGTCATTGATCTGTCAAAAATTCAACCAATTTACCAAATAGGTTTTCCATCTTTAAATTTTAAAATTGACCAATTGGGTTGCAATGCCTACATTCTATGTGGTATTCACACACACACATAGACACACAGACACACATATATTGTTAAAATTCACCCAACATGAATTAGGTGGCTTCTGATACCATGTACCTAACTCACCCCAAAAGGCAACTTAAGAGGGAGGATTACGCAAGCCTTATAAGGAATAAAATTTTTTCATACACTAGCCATGTGAGATTCTCAACACACACACATATGTACACACATGATTGTTTGTACCATCTTTCGGTTTTTTTTCTTGATTTATACCATCCTTGAAATTTGGCTACTCCTTTTTTTTTTGTCCTTATTATGGCCATAACGCACAATGGTTCATTATTGATAATGCACAACCATTATGCGTTATCATCTAATTATAATTAGGCCCGATAATCCGCCGATGTGGCAGATAACACACAACATTGTGTTATGACCCAACAATAACGCACAGTGGTTGTGCATTATCTGCCATGTCAGTTATTTATTTTTTACTTTTTTTTAAATTTTTTTAAAAAATGAAAATTTCTTTACATTTTTGTCAAAACTTATAATTGTCTAATTTATTTAAAAATATTGTATATATAATATTTAACTTATTTTAAGCGTATTTGTTATTTGTTATGACAAATATTTATATCGTTTTCTTGGAAAATACATTTAACTTTTAACCATTTCATCTCAAGTTATTTGAAGAAGTAATACTAAAGATATTGTAAAAATTTAGAGCAATGATGTAGTAATTAGAAGAAATTAAAAGAAAATTTCATTAATAGAAACCTTTTTTTATTACAACATTTTCAAGAAAACAAACTTATACATTGCTTGGTCCGGCGTTATCAAATTTTTTTTTCTATTATGTCCCGGCATGCGACATTTGCTACATCTTGTGGGAGAATCAGGATTTCTATAATCCATTTCCCCCTGAAATCGCTTGCCCTGTTTCCTACCCTGTTCCTTTTTCATGTTTGGAGGATAAAATGTTAAATTAAAAGGAACATCCCTCCAAAAGTTCTCACTCAAGACCGGATGAAAATTCCCTTAGTAAGTTTTTCTGTACGTTTGTCGCGAATATATCTCCGGCACATAAGTATCTGCTCTTGACCCATTTTCTCTACACACTGCAAGAACATGAGAACAAGGCAATGCATATATTTGCCATTTTCTGCAACTAAATGATTTATTATTTATTCGCAATATATAGACATTGTTGCCCGTACCAGAAATCCGGATCGGAGATTTGATTATGTATATTCCTTCTCGCGGATTGTAAGTTGTAACTTTGTGTTTTCTTGATTTTATTTCAATCCGCAAGAACTTGTCAAAAATTCAGGTTGGAAATGGATGCACACAATTTTCAGCCTCTTCACAGTGTTGGTGAAAATACTTAACTAGTTTGTTGAATATTAGTTCAACCAGGGCTTTTAAAGGTAGGATTCTAGCTTTCTTCAACATACTGTTAAGTGCTTCAGAAATGTTGATTGTCATGATACAATGTCTGTGCCTGCCATCATGCAACAGTATCCATTTCTCTAGGTCCAACTTCATCAAGTAAATATAAGCATCCACATTTCTTTCTTGAATCTCTTTCATTACATGGTCAAATTTCCATTGTTTTGATTATGTCCACATCAAGCTTTTTAGGTTTGTGTTCTTAAAAGTCTTGTTGAAATTTGCTCGAATGTGGCGTAAACAAAACCGGTGAACTGCAAATAGAGGTTGCCATAAAGGTTGACTTTGAATAGCAGAGAAAATACATTTGTGGCAATCAGAAATGAGGCATATGTGGCGATCTTTGACAATGTATCCTTGCAGGTTTTTAAGGAACCAATTCCAACTTTCGAAGGATTCCTTATCAACAATTACAAAAGCAAGTGGGAACAAGTAATTATTGGCATCCCACGTACTTGCAATTAACAGTACACCCTTGTATGTCTGCTTAGGTGTGTTCCATCCATAGAAATCACAGGCCGACAATATGGAAATCTGTCTATACATGGCGAGAAACACCAGAAAACAAATTTGAAAACATAATTAGGGGGACTGCTTGTTCTGTGATGCAAAAATTCGTATACAGTCCCCGAGTTTAATTTCTGTACAGCTTGTAAGTATTTCGGCAAAAATATTGAAGGTTGTCTCCCAGTTGCCAAAAACCCTCTCTATGGCAAATTTTCGAGCATATCATGCCCGCTTGAAAGTACAACCCATTTGAAACAATACCTGCACTTCTTGAATGATGTTTGACACAGGTATCTCAGGATCGTTGGCAACTAGGTGTGATATTGACATTGAAATAAATTTTGTGGACAAGTTTCTGTGCTTGTTTTGTTCAATTTGAATAAGGCACTTGTGTTTTTTTACGAATCTGGTTATTTTCCATTAACTGTGCGTTGCTTTCTTTTTTATACGGATGTACCATGAACAATAATTATCATCACTGTGATGGTAATATCTTGCGGTCCTTGTATCATTTTTACTTTTCACAACTCTGTATTCACGTCCCACATTGATGGACCACTTACAAACCGCACGTATTGCCTGCACTTTGTCAACGAGTCTCATGCTTAACTGAATGTCAGTCATGGAATCGTTCCAAACGAGTAACCGTATGGTATCGGATTCTACAAGGTCATCTATAAGAGAACCCGAGCCCATATCTAGGAATGCTCCAGAATGTGTGTAGTCATACCTAGCACTGTTGAACCATTAGCTGCTCTCCCATTTGGGCATTATGTTTTTAGTTACCGGATTTACAGGATTTACATGGTTTACAAGAGTTTGTAACTCTCCTTCTTCTGGGTCATTGTCATCATCTGATTTAGATTGACTAGAAACGGCATCATCTCTGTCCGATTGGTTAACCTTATCGTCGTCGTCATTGACGGTAGTGTACAACATAGACGGTTCATCAGAAACCATCTGTGTTACCATAGTAATATGTTCGGTCATGTTTGTTGTATTTATGTCTTGTGTAATTGGAATACTATGTTGCTGGATCTGCTCGAATTCAACAAGAATATGAATCCCTTCCTTCGAGTGGTGAGGTGGAATAGTCCATAGATAAAGCATTTCTTCATCATTGTTCATATGATGCATTTCATAGTATGAAGGCACCCTCATTGTTATTCGAACAATCCAGAGATTGGGATCCATATCTCGGTATTTCAATATTTTCCTTACCAGTTTGTTATGTGAAATCATTCAGGTCATTGGCAATGTCCAACTTTTCCGCACTACTCCAGTAAAATAGGGACCATATGCATCCCTTGCAATTTCAGAATCCTAAAACAGCATCACTCTAACAAGGTGGATTGCTTCCATTTTAAATTGATTTAACTAGATGTGTTTAGGGTTAGGGAAGATGAAATGTAAAGAAGTTAAGTAATTTGTGAATTGAAAAAGAATGAATGGGGAAAGGTTGAGAAGTTGGTTTGGCTGAAGCAGCATTTTTAGGGTATGTGTATGTATATATAAAGGTTTAAAGTTGAAGTGCCGGGAGTGAAGACAAATCCAAATAAATTATTTCTCTTGCAATTTCGCATGCGTTCATATGGCATTGTCGGGGAATTGGTACAAAAGTAATGGAATGAAATGACAGCACATGGCATACGAAATGAATGGGTACTGAATTATTGAAGATAACGCATAGTGGTTGTTGCAGTTGTGCAGTTGTGCCCGGAGGAGGAGGTGCATGAAACGATGAAAATCCTAAAGATGTATGATATGGTGAGTGAAATGGGACAAACCCTAAACCGGGAAGGGGAGGCACGCGCAATGTCCTGGATCCACTTGGAAGTGACTGGGAAGGTGGTGTCAAACCCAAACTAAAAGATGATATATCTAAGTTTGGGCTGTCAAATGGGTCAACAGGAGGGCGTCCACCTTCAGATCCCTCACCTCTCCCACTTCTACATGTCTGGGGTCTGCATGTCCGTGTCTGCCTGGAAAAGGAGGGACAGGAGGACGTCCACCTCTTGCTCCACGACCAGGCAATCTACGAGTGCCCCTCTTAATGCCACGAGTATCTCGGTCCGGTACGGGCTCTCGGGGACGGTGACGCGACGGTATTGGAAATGTCTGTTGAATATCGTACTGTGATGGAGTGCAGCCCAATGTACCGGCAATAGATACCATGCACCTCCGAAGGAGAGTCTGCACTTTCTTTGCAAAAATATCCATCTGTGACGGAGATGAAGGTGGTTCTTGTATCACTACTAAAGCCATGTCATCTACCACCTGAAACATGGAAGTCTTAACAATTAAACCGTTAGAAGTCAATCATAAATAAATGAAATGAATAAGAATACAAACTCTAGAATGTACCATCATCCGTCTGTCGACACCAGCAGGCTGGTATCAAACCGAACGAGTATAACGATTAGCTGGATTTCCGATGTACACCCGTGTGATTCTCCGATACCATCTAATGTACTCGTCATTAGGGTATGATAAGACCTCAACTGCCAAGGCAGGGCCATTCGTAACGTGTAGTCGCCACTGATGCCAGACCTCTACATGGCTAGCATGCTGTGTCCCCCAATAAGTGTGGTCATTCCCTCTAAGCTGGATCCAATGCAGATCAAGACGAGTATCACATGCGTCCGGTATATGCTGAGCCCGTACAAATTGACAAATCACACACCCGGGATAGTGATACTCCACTATCTCATAACAAATGAGTGGGACCTCTACCCGCCACAAGTCAGATGGAACCAGAACACGGTCATGATAAGGGAGCCATACAAACTGTGAAGTCAAAATTCAATTAGAGTTTACACGTAATACGAAGTATTTTAAAGTGAACCTGATCAGATGGCATGAAATATAACTGGTTCCTGTATGTAACTAGGGTGTGAGTGGGCAGTTGGCTGCAGTCAAAAGATGTGCACCATATAGCACCAAGTGGAGCAAAAGGGTCGGCCTGAACATCCGTCATCAGTTGAGGCCGCAATACAAGGATACACGACCACGCCCAAACCTGTACTATGATTAAGGCTGCCCCTATTTGTCGTGCACCCCCTAAAGCTGCCGTGCACAACTGCTATATAAAAAAACCAAGTACGCAACTACCCAGCTATATGTTCTGATGGCATCAATATCCTCAAAAAAACTGAGGTAGCACACATAAACTAAATTCCCTGAAAAATCGGGAAGCATATGACCACCAAGAAGTAAAAAAAATAAATCCATGAGCGTGCAAGATGAGGTCATCATCGGTCTCTGAACCGGTAAACGCTCTCAAGATCCAGGCTTCCAGAGATTCCTTCTTCAGCTTGTAACCAGAAAAGTCTCTAAGAGACAACCGTATACCAATAAGTCTCTCGATCATCTCAATCCAATACTGTTTCTGGTTGTTTCTGGTGTACACTCTAACTGGGACCGGTAACGGGCAAACCCTCTATCCCTAAACCCCATAATGCCTGGACATCCTGAAGGGTTATTGTGACTTCACCACAAGTCATGTGAAATGTGTGTCTCCGGTCTCCAACGCTTAACTAATGCGGTAGTAAGAGCGTGGTCGAGCCCAATGTAATCACATCTGAACACTCCCCCTAAACCAATCCTATCAATAAGATCTACCAACCTTCGGGGAGCCGTACTGTAACACTGGAATAGATTGCGACTGAAACGCCTACACTGAAGATCAGTGAAACATGTCTCATGGTCCACACTCCATATCAACCCAGACCTATGCTCGTGCTGTCTCGTCAAAACATCATGGACTATGGGACCTGGATGCACGTGGGCTAGGACTTCTTCCATCTATATTATTTACAGTTTGAGTTACGGTCAATATCTATAAATTAAAGTAAAAAATTTGAAATAAATTATAATTCCAAACCTTTTAAGGTGTATTGTTTATTGTACAATTATTTTAGGGTTTTTTGGGTTTGTATGATTTTTAACATATCAAGTTTAGTGTTTTTAGGGTTTTTAATGTTTTTATAATCTACGGTATAGGATTTTAATATTAAGGTTTTGGGTTTTTAGGGTTTACTATTACAAAGTTTAGAGTTTTACGGTTTAATATTTAAAATATCAATTTTAGGGTTTACTGTTACAAAGTTTAGAGTTTTACGGTTTAATGTTTAAAATATCAATTTTAGGGTTTTTAAGGTTTTTATAAATTATGCTATAGGATTTTAATATTATGATTTTGAATTTTTAGGGTTTACTGTTAAAAAGTTTAGAGTTTTACAGTTTAATGTTTGATGTAAAATTTAGGATTTTAATAATAGATTTTTAAGTTTTTTATTATTTAAAGTGTAGAATTTTTAAGTTTTTTAGGGTTATTGATGCTATACTTTATAGCTAAGTATTTTACTATTTGGTAAATTCAATATTAGGGTTTTAGGGTTTAGTCTATATATATATATATATATTTAAATAAAAGTGTTCATATTGATAATGATATACAATTAATTACTAAACCCTAAATTTCCAAGTTTTGGTTCTACTAATTACAAATAAAAAAACAAGTGAAGAGAAAAAAACCCAAATTCCAAGTCCCAATCTTTTCTACTAAAAAACTTATAAGAAAGATGCAAAATAATTATTTAAATAAATAAAAAATTCAAATAATCATAAAGTAAAGTAAAAAAATTACCGAATTATCCAAATAAATTCATCAAAATAATTCATCACCCTAAAATCACTTTTGCAATACAAAGCATAATTATATACATAAAATGATCAAATTTGCATAAATTTATCAATAACAACAAATGTAAACATAAACCCAAACCCCATTTTCACAAAATAAATGAATTCAAATTAACAAATAATCCAAATAAAATTCATAAAAATAATTCACAAAAAAAAAAAATTAACAAGCCCAAATATACAATAATTAAAATTAATACATAATACACCAAATAATTTAAATAAATAAAAACTTATCGAAAATTAAAAATGCACCTTCGTACCGATAAGCTCTGTCTGTCGTTTTCCACTCCAAAACTCTAACAATCTTCGTATTCCAAGGAAAGTCTCATCGATTCAAACTTGAATTTCAAAAATTGAACTAAATTTTGACTGTAAATTTTGAAATAAAACACAAAAGTATAAAAAGAAGAGAAGATACAAGTATAAGAAGAAGGCAGAAAATAAAAGGAAGAGGAAAAGGACTTACCAAGTAGCGGCGGCGGCACAAAGAAAGAAGAAAAGAAATTTTTTGGGGAGGAATGAAGAAAGAAGAAAGAAGGAGGTGCGGCGGGTAGGGTTTATAACGTGATAACACGGTCATTGTGCGTTATCACTAATAATAAAGCACAATGGTAGTGCGTTATATTGACTTATAATGCACAATCGCTGTGCGTTATCTACAACTCAACGCCACGTCAACAAATGATTATGACACATCTTTAAACATGATTTTTAATGCGATTTAATCCGCTTATTAGTGATAACGCACAACCATTGTGTGTTATCTTAGGTGATAATGCACAATGACTGTGCATTATGGCCATTATAGGATTAAAAAAAAAAAAAACTGAACCAATTTAGTATCTATTTTTTGAAAATGGATTAAACATAGAAAAAAAAACCCATCTTTCTATACCATTCTCTATTCCATTTTCTTTGATAATATATTTTTCCCTTAAAGTTTATGTTTTTCCCTAAGAATTCATCTTTTATTTGATAAGTTCTATTAATAAAATATAGGGTAAAGTGTGCCCGTGACTCTTAACTATCCCATTTTTTTGGTTTTTAACCCTAAATTCGAAAATGGTAAATCCATGACCTAAAACTTTCTAAACATTCAATTTTAACCATTTTTGTTGTTTCTATCGTTAACTCTTAGCGGAAAACAACCACATGACTCTCACATAGCCAATTTAAAGGGTATTTTTGTCTTTTATAAAATAAAAATAAATTAAAATAAATAAACTTGGCATCTCATATATTGAATCATTTGAACCATGTGATTTGTCCCGAAAAATTTTAAGATAACTAAAAAGCACCAAATTCGACTTTAGATTATGATATTACCAAAAAAAAAAAACTTTAGATTATGATGAAGAAACAGAAAATGAGCCGGAAGTATCCTTTGAGAGCATTAGGCTATAAGGACCAAATTCACCAACTGGATACTTGCAGAATCAGCAGCATCAAGTTCCTTCCACCCTTCACCTTCTGAAACGAATAACAATTTAGAGATCACGTGACAACATATATTAGTTCTAGCAAAATTCTCAATCCAGCATATCCACTCCATTCCTCCTTTACAACTTCCATCCGATGTTTAATTTTTTCAAGAAAATTGCATTAAACAATCAAACGTTAAAAAACCCATCAGAAACAATCTTTAATTTTGAAATATTCAGACCAGCATGTGGGTTTGTGGGTGCCAAGCTTCATTATCAAATTGGCTCCAAATTCTGATGAAATTGAGCCATCAATTCACTCCCAAATTTTCTTCAAATCAAAATTCAAAAAATGAATCCAATTGAAAAAAAAAAGATGATTTGAGTAGTAGTAGATTCAAAACAGAGGTATATTTTCTGCGGGTACCAGAAATCATGCCAGAAGCCACACCTGAGGTGCTTCCGGTCTGCACCGCACAAAAAGTCAAACCTAATCTTAGGGCCGGCAGTCTCCTCCTCCTACTTCCTCCGATCTTCATGCACCGCCACTCCTTTCTTCCTCCATCACATCTCTGCAACACTCTCCCTCTTTCTTCTTCCCTTTGCTCTACGACATCTCTGTGCCTCCGTTTCTTCTTCTTCTTCTTCTTCTCTCCCATTATTATTCCCGTCACACCTTTGCACCGCTTCCCCCCTTTTATTCTTCCTCTTTCCTTTCCCCATCCCATTCTTTCCCATTTCCCATAACCATCTGCACCTCCTTTGTGAGATTAGGGTTTTCTAAATGAAAATAGGTTTTAAACCAAATTATTTTTTTCTTTTATTAGGTAAAAAATGCCCCTAAGAATTATCACGCGAAAGTCACATGTTTTGTTTCTGTTAAATATTAACAACGAAAATTAATAGAAGGGTCAAATTTATAAATTTAACAGTCAAATTTATACATTTGGAAAGTTCAAGGTCACAGACTTAGAATTTTTTAGTTTAGGGTAAAAAAGAAAAAAGGGAAAAGTTTAAGGGTCACTGGCACAGTTTACCCTAAAATATATCAAATTAGGAATGTGGCAGATAATGGTCCATAGAAATGATACATATGATCTGAGTTGGAGCATAATACCAGTACTTGTATTGTATACCCGAGTATATCGTGCATGGTACACTCTAGTGAAGAAAGGACGTCTTCTCACTAAAACATAAAAAAAGCAAAAAAATTATCCCAATCATAGAGAAAGCTGTTGGAAACCGCAGGCAAAAACAAAATAAAATAAAACTACGGAAATCCACCAACAGGATCTGCACATACTAGAAAAACTGATTGGATAGAAATTACCTCAATATTATAATTGTTCGATTTGGAGGTGCTGCTATTTACGCTTCGTCCTATACTGGTATCCACGCGACGAACTCCTCTACAAGCGATCAGGATGCTAGCCCCTTCTGTGTTCTGAAAACTATTTAGAACTAATCCTGACTATCTGGTAATAGGTAGTATTTCGGAGAGAAGAGGCTAGATACTATATCACCGTTCTAGGATTTAGGGTTATGTTTTTTTTTTATCAGATAAAAAGATGGCTGCCAAGAAAAGGTTAACATAACCTTTTATAGCTGTCAATATCAAAACCCTAACTGTCATCTAATAAAGTTTAATCTCGTCCGTCTATTCCTATAATCATCCAACGGTTGGATGAGTAATATTAAGTAATTAATTTTATTTATTTGATTAAATAAAATTAATTACTTATTAGCTTACCAGAAAATACAATATGGAATCTGATTCCCCTTTTGTATACGTTCAACGAATCTGGACACAATCTAGATTCATTGAACATGGACATTATGCTCACAAGATCGTCTATGCGTGTGACCCTATAGGTTCACTTAACGTTGGTAGTGAATGAAAAATGTCCTAGACATTTATTCACAAAACATAAGCGGCCTCTAGCAAGACATTATGCTTACCAAAGTTAAGTAAAAGTAATAATAACCTAACATCAGTTTTAATATTTAGTCCTTTCGTTACACGATATCCTAATTAAGTATAAGGCATGGACCAAGTCATCCTTATCAAACTTAATTAACCATTTACTTGATCACCAGGCAGACTGTTCCAACAAATAATATTAATAACACCTTATTAATACTTATTTGAGCATGACCATGCATATTTTCCAGTCTTTCTTATCAAGGGGCCCATGGATATCTCTCTCTAAAAAGAGAGGGATAAATCCCTTTCACTATCTCCAATGTTCAAGCCATGACAAGAAAATAAGCCAACCAATAGTCATAATAATCACTTAATTAAAAGTGATGCTTGACTATGTCAAAACATATTTTCTCCCCATGCAAGAAACATTAGAAACATTAGGTCAAAGGACACCAAATATAAAAGTGAGAAGAAATGCTTATAACTTAAACCCATGCAATATTTCTTCTTCACTTTGGGTCATGTCTAATACCATATCTCAATATTTATTTATGAATTGATTTTATATCTCATATTCATGATCAGTAAAACTTGACCATCAATCAACTTCACACTAGTTTACAAGATGTAATAAGCTAGGGACAAATAAGAATAGTATTTTATTAGCTATAAGAGTTTTACTATCAAGTCACATACTTGATAACCAAGAGCATAAAATACAATTCAAAAATACATTCTTCATAAATCATAAATATGAGTCAATTGGTCTTAGGGCATATACTAACATTACTATCAAGTCACATACTTGATGACCTAGAGCATAAAATACAATTAAAAAATATATGCTTCCTAAATCATAAATGTGATTCAATTGGTCTTAGGGCATATACTAACAAAAGCAAGTGACGCATACGAGCGTGAGATGTTCCATAAGTTATGTATTAATATTCTTGGGTGATGTGTCAATGTTTCATGAAAATATATTGTATGTTCCATCAGTTATATGCAGGCTTCCATGAGTTTTCTATTAAGTTTCCTTTGTTGTAATGATATTCTACGTTATCATATGTAGGTAGAACCAGTAATATCTAACTTTATTACCCACGTATACTGAAAATAAAATACATCAAGACTTGATATTTCATAGATGGTTACTTATGTAAGCATGAAATTATATTTATATTCCGATAGAATATTAGCAACTGAAACATGAAACTACTGTTAAATTTTCATGGAACATTAGCAATTGAAAAATATCAATTTCAGGAAAAAATATTATTAATATGAAAACAAAAACTACTACTGCCATTATGGAACATTGGCAATTAAAATATGAAACTATTATTATATTCTCATATAACATTAGAAATTGAAATATGGAACTCCGTAACTTTGGTGACATGGTACTGATGTTCCATGGATTATGTTAATGTTCTATTAAATATAATACATGAGAATATAATAGATGTTCCATCAGTTCTCTATGGGTTACCATGGAATATTAGCAATTAAAATATGAAACTATAGTTATATTCCCATGGAATATTAGAAATTGAAATATGGAACTCCATAACTCCGGTGACATAGTACTAATGTTCCATAGAAATAGTATTGATGTTCCATGGATTATGTGTTAATATTCTATTAAAATATAATACATGGGAATATAATAGATGTTCTATCAGTTCTCTATGGGTTTCCATGCGTTTTGTGCTATGTTTTCTTTGTTGTAATAATAATTCATGGATTATATGTTAATGTTCCATGAGAATAAAATATATGGTCCATCAGCTCTACGGGTTTCCATGAGTTTTGTGATATGTTTTCTTTGTTGTAATAATGTTCCACAGATTATGTGTTAATGTTCCATAGGAATAAAGTATATATTTCATATGTTTTCTGGGGGTTTCCATGAGTTTTTCACACATACCACAGTATAACTTTAACAACCAGAAACCCCATCAATCGCACAGAAAAAAAAAATTCTTCCTCCTCATCTCCTCCAAAATAATGATTTTCCCATAATTCTCCCATAATTCTCCATATAATAATACACTGAATAAGATAAAAACAATATCAAATAATATGAAAACAAAAATGCTACTGCCATTATGGAACATTGAAAATTAAAATATGGAACTATAGTTATATCGCAATGGAAAATTAGCAATTTAAATATGAAACTTCATAACTCTGGTGACATATAACTTTAAACCTAGAGAAAATATCAATTACATAAAAAGAAACAATCCTTCCTCATTATCTTCTTAAAAAATGATTTTCCTATAATTCTCCATAAATTTACCTTAAACAATATATTGAATAAGATTAAAAAAATCAAATAATATGAAAACAAAGCTTTGATTGGATAAATCTGGAGAATATTGGTGACAAGAAGGAGAAGGAACGAAGAATAGAGGAAAAAGGAAGGAAATATGGAGGTTAGAAAAATTTGGAAGAAGAGGAGGCGCGTGAATGCATAAAACCCTAATTTTTGTATTAGATGAAAAGCGATGTCGTTCTATTAAGAGAGTACCGTGTATGGTATACCCAGGGTTGTATGATACAATTTGTGGCATAGTACCCACACACTTCGACTGCTGAAGGAATAAAATACATAGAACACTTAAAATGTAATAAATTACTCACGATAACTACAACATAATTGAAAACTTTTTTCTTCTCTATATCCAAATCAAGATTTTTGACAAATAAATTGAATTTATCCAGCCAATAATAAATAAATGGTCATCACATGATTTTATAAACAACAAAAATGGTACTATTTTGAACATTATACTACAAGGATCAAAGAAAACCAGACAAGCTATATAAAGATCAAAGAAAACTACCAATTACATAAGCCAAAACATAAATATCTCATTAAAGACATGGAACATAAAGTAACAACATTTTATTGAATTTAAAGTTTACATAAATCAATATAAGAAACTTGATTTAACGCACTCTTTGGGTGATGTTTGAACTCTTCTAGGCTTGTTTAGAGTCCATCATTTGCCTAAGAATCTTCTCTCCTCAACAGATCTTTGATAGCTTTGTTTTGGAAAAACTTTGTAGAATAACAGGAGGAAAAATCGTAGAATCTAAAAAGGAAAAAAAACTTCTCTATCTAGAAGAGAGGAATCAAACAAGGATTATAAGGAGTCCTTACATATCCCTCATTCACAAGAGAACACCTAATCCCTAGTAATATTAACTAGAAAGTTATGCCTCTAGGAAATATAGGATTTTGGTGAAGAACAAGAACTCTTGAATTCCAATTCAAGAATTGCTTGCCGAAATATACAATTGAAACACCTAGTATACAAGGAAAAATAAGAAACACTAGGAACCTTAATTTTCTATTTCAAGTACTCAATATATTTCATTCATCATTAATTCATTCATCGTATTCAAATGGGCTGAAAAAAAGTATATATAGGCCCCTTGGTGATTAATTCTAATCCTAGCTTCTAAACTAGCTTAAAGAAAGTTATTGGGCATCTTATGCCACTTAATTACAAGTCAAGATGCTAAGAAACCAAGTTAAGAAGTCCAAATACTCTCAAAGATGACAAAAATAAGTCTCCCAGCTGAGACCTACCGTTGACGGTGGGTCTATCTACTGTCCAGAAGGTAAGTTGTTGTCAAGAAGAGTGCTTCTTGGACAGTACACGTGGTAGGATATGTTGTGTCTTTCTTGACCTCAAAATATTCTAAAGGACTCTTGGTTCTTTAATGTATATATATCTCTTATCTTTTCAATACATCTTGAATCACCTCAATTGGACTTTTATAACTCAGGTTATGGCCACTTTACAACTGATCATAAGATATCAAAATGAACTCATATACGAGTGAGCCATACCATTCTGGAAACCTTAAGAAGTCTTCTAAAATATTCATGAAGGATAGTTGTTCATTTGAATTCTTTAAAAGGCCCAAAATGGAATTCTTCCAAAACTGGTGCAAAATTTTCAGAAATTCCATTTTGTCTCCATTTCGAGTATTCTTCTAATTCTAACTCTTGGATTTGAATATTCCAAATATTCATGCATACCCGTGGTCATATCATACCCCTTCTATAAAAAGAATTGGTCCTCGAATTTGCACCTTCATTAAAGTACAAAAGGTAATATTAGAAATGAAATGTTTCAACTGAATAATGTTATGAACATTATTACTAAAGCACTCGAGAACTAGTCAAGTAAATCTATTGGTTAAGTAAATAACAAGGAAAGCAAGGTCTTTAGAACTTCTTTGAAGGGCCTATGATATGCAAAAGAGTTATAATCAAAGAAGTTCAAAGTACGCAAAAAGATAAATGATGCAAGGAACATTCAACGCTTGCAAGATTTCTTCCAATGAAAGCATAAGTGAAAGTATAGATAGAAATCTTCTAAATTAAGCATATTAACAATATTTTATAAAATATCCTTGAAAGGCCAATGTAATTGGAAACTTAAGTTTGCTAAAGATTCCAAAATTAAGAACATAAAAGGTTCTAGAAAATTAAGTTTCCAAATAAGAAGTGTTCCTTCAAAAGCTTTAGAAAAAATGCTTGAAAATGAAACTACTTAGGAACAACTTCTTTAAAAATCCCTCCAAGAAAGAACAACTACCAACATCCTAAAAGGGAAAATGATAATAAAAACCGTTATCCTTCCTTGTTTCAAAAAGTAAATAAAAAAGATCAAGAATTTGAAAGGTATCTTCTTTAAAAGGATGATGATAGGCAAAGTGAACTTTCCAAATATAATCCAAAGAAATATTTCTTAAAATAAGTTTCAAGAGCTCACAAAGTTCAATTTTAAACATTTCAAAACTTGACCTCATGTGGCTTTCAAAATCCTTTAGCAACAAAAACCCCTTGAAATGCAAGTGATAGAATTTGAAACCAAATTAGGTTTCAAACAATGAGTTCAAAGTTTCAAAGACACTTGAAAGCTCAGGTTCAATGCAAGAAACCTCAATTTGCTCACTCACAAGGGGCACAATTGGTTATGAAGAATAAACCCATTGACATTCCTTATGGAAAGACCAAGGAAAGGGTAAACATAGTCACATTGCTCAACATTCCTTCCTATTGACTTATCTGAAGAATATAAAATGAACCAGAATCTAATCCCAGACCAACAACTTTAGATTCAACAAATGTCACATTATTCAACAATCCAAAATCATGGCAAGAAGGATCACAAATAAAACAATTCAATAATGGATCTTGAGAAGCATGAGAAGAAAGCATTTAGAAGTATAACGCACAACAAGAATGAGGCCACCACCAAAAAATACACCACAAACATCTCTTATTATGCTCACATGAGAAATATAAGACTCAAAAACAAATTTAATTCCGCACTAGACACTTCATGACATGAAAGTGAAGGGTTAGGAAATGGGCTTATTGGTAAGTCTTCAAGAAGAATGCCAAACTCCTTCCCCAAGATCCTCCCGTGCACTTCAATTCCTAGCACACAAGAAGCATAATTAATAATGTTGAAATTGTAATAATCAACTCTAGGAATTGTACAAAGATATGGAATTAATCTCTATGAAATGTTTCTTTTCAATAGAAGTTCCAAGGGAGCTTTAGAAAAATAAAATAATCTCCATGTTCCATGAGAACAAGTGAAAATAATTTAATTTCCTTAAAGTAAATCTCAAAACACAAGTAAGAATTGGAAGGAAAGAAGCTTATGGTCTTGATAGAATTGTAGGCAAGTCTTCTCTCTTCATCCTTGCTTGGTGCTTGAAAATCTTGCACAAATGAGAAATTTCTAGCAAAAAAAGAGCTAGTGTGGTTAAAAAATAAATTCACTTCCTCACTCTTTGATATGACCCGAGATGCACAAGAGATGGTAGAATTATTACAAGGACCGGTCACAATGGCAATGGCTAGAAACATGGAAGAAGAACACAAAGGAAAGGTTTAAAGATCTTGCTAGGTATGTGCTATAAAAGTATGAAGAAGACCTTAGAGACTCCAAAACATTTCTATTGTCCATGGTGCAGTTGAAGGAACCAAAAGAAACAAGTATGTAAGAGTTAGAAGTCTCAAACTTAAAGATCTTACTTGACATGTGCTAGAAAGGCACGAAGAAAAACTTTGAGGCTCTAAAACACTTTTATTATCAGTAGTGCAATTGAAGGAACTAAAGAAAACAAGATTTAGAAGCCTCAAACTTCAAGAATGAGGGAATTCTAGAACCTACCGCAGGCGGTAGGGTTACCCCCTATCGTCTATGGTAGGGTTTTGGATATAGAGGAGAAATTGAAGTGTGACCTACCACCGACGGTAGGTACCCCTACCATCCACAGTAGGGTTCTGGACACAGAGGAAAATTGGAGCAAGACCTAACGTCGATGGTAGGTCCAGGCTGGGTAAAGAATTGAAGGCTTTTAAGCCCTTTTGATCCCTCATTTTGGTTTCTTAACTCTTTTTGACTTATAATTAAGTGGTCTAAGTGCCCATCTACTTCTTTTAAGCTAGATTAATAGCTAGGGTTGGATATTAATCATTTAAGGACCTATATATATACTTCTTTTGCAGCTATTTGAAGGATAGAATGAAATATATGAATGTTTGAGAGTAGACCTTGGGTTCTATAGTTTCTTGTTCTTCCTTGTAAACTAAGGATTCCCAATTGTAAAATCAAGACAAGGAATTCTTGAATTTTCAATCAAGAGTTCTTTTTTCTCCCAAAAAAATTCCTATATTTCCTTGAGGTGCTAGCTCCTTAACTAGTGTTTCTTGGAATTAGGTCTTTCCTAGTGAGTGGAGAATAGGTGAGGCTTCTAATAGTCCCTGTTGATTCCCCCTCAATATAGGAAGGTTTTGTTTCGTTTTTCCTTAGTTAATTTCCTGCAATTTTCCCCTCAATCTATCAATTTCTTATATAAAGTTCTTCAAAGATCCTCTTGAAGAGAGAAGCATCTTGCGAAGGAATTGGACTTCATTCAAGCTTGCGGGAGTTCATATCACTCTTTTCAAGTGCCATTAGCTCTTTTTCACGTTTCTCTTCTTTTGCACTCGTTTTTTTTTTTCTATGAGGCACTTATTTTCTTTTGTTCTCTCATTATTCTCAAGCTCACTCCCCTTTTCTTTTGAGTATTCATCTTCTTCACTCTCTTGAAAGAGATGGACTCAAAGATACTTAATCTCTCAACTATTCTCTCTTTTCTTTCAATGCTCACTTTTCCACTCTTTCTTTTTCTTTAGTTTTGTTGGTACATTTTAATATTCAATGTACATAAATGTACAATGTGTGATGAATGTATGTGAATTAATGATTATGTCTATACAATAAACTTAATAATGAGTAGACGATGGCTAAAGAGTCGTGTATCTTTTTTATAAGTTTTGTTAAGCCTATATATCTATATGTATTGTTTACTAGTCTTTGTGGCATACATGTTATCATAACCTGTTCATCTCCATATTCATATATGCATATATTGAGAGAGAATATTAGTTGAAGAAAGGTGTTATTTTGGTGGCGCTTGAGCTTGAGTAATTTGTGCAGAATTACTACAAGCTACATGATGAGATTGTTGGGCTGTTGTATCTTGGACGGGACAAGTAAGAACTTATTTTATGTTGCATCAGTTAGAGTATTTATATCTAATATAGAGGGCTCGAATCTCCTTAAAAAGAGCGAGATATCCGTGCCTCAACCTTGTAGTCTTGCATTTTTGTGCATTGTCCATTATTCCTCTTTTACATGTAAGTTTATTATTGTGAGGTGTCTTGGTGGGAACATATTAACATTATATATCTCCCATGGTACAATTTATTTGCCATTGATTACTTATATCTCATTGTATGGAGTATTTAGACATGTGATTAAATGTCATTTTTATTTCCAAGATATTTTTGGCATTATGATATTGAAAAATGAGATGTTTTCAATGGATAAAAAAGCACTAGACATTCTCATAAAAGTATTGATTGGTTATCATGATTCGTTACTTGAGTACTTGATTTAATGAAAGTACTCTTGTTTTTCATAATCTTCCTATTTATTCAGAAGAGAAAATTATTTTGATGAAAAAATTTATGAGAATGTTTTAATCCTTTTATTATGGAATATCTATGAGAACCTTACCTCCATAATTTTATGTTTCCTCCATATAAGTTATGGAAAGATTTTTGTGAAAGTTAGGATATTTAAAGGTCCTACTGGTGTATTATTTATTTTCATGAAGAGATATACTATTTAAATATAGGAAGGGGGTTACTTTGTTTATTAAAGTGACTTCTATAACTATAAATGTGATAATTGGAAAACACATATGAGGTTATTTGTGGTTTATTGATCCTATATTTGTTTTTGTTATGATTCTTTATTGTTAAAGAACTAGAGTTCTTGGGAAATTATTTTGAAATTAAGATTGATTGAGAAATCTATTATTTCAAAGCATTATTGTTGGTTATGTTCAAAAGGTTCCGAAAAGTATAACTAAAGTTGATTGCAGAAGTATAGCTATTACTTGTTGTGCTAGTAGAGAAAACATACTGCTAAAAGGGACAAAATCTTTACTTGTTGTGCTGATTACAATGTTATATTATATGATTATTTCTCTATGATTGGTTGCTATGTATATGTCGCTTTCTGTTGGAAGTCAAATAGCTACCTATACAAGTTGAAAGAGGATCAACTTATGGTGAGGTTGGCTCAAAGACTTATCATTTTATATTTCTAGACTTGAAAAATTATGTCTATTCATAATATATATGATGGAACTACTATGTTTAATATTAATATCCATTTTACTATGGTAAATCTAGATTTTTATGGTAGGAGAATTATTTATAATTGATAGTGATAATATATGAGTATGTCAAATCTCTTGATAATATTATAATACAATAAGGCATGGATAAGAGATATGATCTGGATACATCGAGGGGAATGGGATTAAACCTCAAAAAATTGCATGATTCACATATGAGGATACCTAACTCAAGGACCAGAGATCCTGTAATTGGGTTCAAAGGGAAAAACGAATCATATGGTGAACGTAAAGAATGCACAATTATGATATCCATTCCTATGATGTAAGTGCATTATCTTGTAACGTTTAGAGGGTTAAGTTATAAGAATCTTAATGATATTTTGTAACTCTTTATGAGTAGGGTGTTATAGTTACAGGAGCACTCTTTATAGATTTCACCTATATAAGTGTGAAAGTGTGGTCACTTTCTATGAGAATGGGGCTTATTCTAAAAAAACCCATGAAAACCAGGAAAATACAAGGCCGTAATGTGCTAGCTAAATAAGCTTAAAATTTTAACACCTGAATTATTATATGTGTGCAATGGTCTTTTCTTTCCTTAAGCAGTTAAAGTTCAACTTTGAGCATATTATAACTCTGGATTAAAAATTGTTGTTCCACAAAGTAGAGGTTCAATGTTGATCACACCTTCATTAAGCATAATAGTTCATCTTTAACTACTATTCTCTCTTTCTTGCACTACATATGCATTCATGTATTAATATTAAAATGAGTGGGGGAATGTTGGTACATTTTAATATTCAATATACATATATGTATAATGTTTGATGAATGTATGTGAATTTATTAATTATGTCTATACAATGAACTTAATATAATAGAAGATGACTAAAGAGTTGTGTATCTTTCTCATAGGCTTTGTTAAGCTAATATATATGTATCGTTTACTAGTCTTTGAGTCACACATGTTTTATTAGAACGATATCCATATTCATATATGCATACATTAAGAGATAATTTTTAGTTGAAGAAAGGTGTTCTTCTGGTGGAGCTTGAGCTTGAGTAATTTGTGCAAACTTACTACAAGCTACACAACGAGATTGTTAGGCTGTTGTATCCTGGAGGGATGAACAAGAATTTATTCTCTGCTGCATTGGTTAGAGTGTTTATATCTATCGTAGAGGGCTCGAATCTCCTTTAAAAGAGCGAGATATTCGCGCCTCAGCCTTGTAATCTTGTGTTTTTGTGCATTGTCCATTATTCCTCTTTTACAAATAAGTTTATTATTGTGTTTTATTACATATTGCACTAACAATTTCCAACCCTCTACTCTCTTTCAATGTCCTTCAGATGTCTCTTTCTTAACATGTGCTCCATCACTCTCTTCACTACAATTGTAGCTTGTGAAAGTTCCTTGATTCTTGGAAGATCATCAACCATTGATGGCTTCATGGTTTTCACATTTGCAACTGCTTGATATGGCATGGATGATTGCTCTTCCTCCCATCTTTTAGCCTCTATGATGCTCTTTTCCTTTTTCTCATTCTTAAATATTCTGTAAGCCCTAAGGTTATCTTTATAATGTTTTTATTATGGTTAACTTGTGCTTTATGATAAGTAGAAATAGCTTTATGTAGAAGAATAAAAGATGCACAAGAGAAGTCTCAAGGGTAATCTACAAAGAAGTAAAAGATCACTCAAGATAACAAGAGATTATGAAGATGAAGTGATCAAGTCAAATGCCTTGAAGACAAGAAAAATAGTTAGGCATATCTTACAAGGTAACTTTGTAAAACTTCCTAACTTAACTCTTTGATTGTTGATCAATATGTTTGCTCCTAAGAAGAAATATTTTTTGACAAACTATTCTTAAAAAAAACTAAATATTCTTGATAAATTTTTGATGTTTTAAATGTATTACACATTTCTTAAAGAGTATCAAGAATACATGTTTTAACATATGAAGGAAAATGTATATTTTACAGGAAAACCGGTTGTCTAATTTTATGTCATGTGTAAAACAGGTCATCCGATTTTCTGTTACTAAGAAAATTGGACGTCCAATTTTTGGTTTTTAAAATGAAAAAAGGGTCATTTGATTTTAAAATCGGTCATCCGATTTTTCAAGGGTATTAAAAATCGATTACTCGCTTTTAAAAAGCGTCATCCGATTTTTTGTTCTTAAGAAAAATCGGACGTCCTATTTTGAAAACCAGTCATTTGGTTTTACTTTTACTGTAAAAAAATGACCGTTGCTTGACAGTAACGGCTAGTTTTTACCTTCACGTATAAAATGTTATTTTGATCAGCCATAAAGGCTGAATAGTTGAAAAACATTTATTAAAAATTTGAAGAGCATTAAAGAGCACACTTTTAACCTTATTTATCTTACAAAAGTAAATCTCCTTGTAGCTACATTTTTTATCATCATTCAAAGAAGGAGAAAAGAGGAGCTTGTAGAAGCATTCAATTAAGTTGTATCATTCTCTTCTCAAGCTTCTGTGGTAACATTGTCCCATCCTTACTCTCTTATATCATTTTGTAATCAAAGGTTTTGTGAAAAACCCTTTAGGTGATCCTTTGAAAATTGTTTATATTGTTGTGTTTTGTAAACATTAAGGTTTGAGTGTAAAAGTCTTGAAGGGTGATCTTCATTGTGTTATTGTAAAAAAACTTGTGATTAGTAGATTTGTGAAATCCTTGAGTTGAGTCTCAAGGCAGTAGATGTAGCTCCATTGAGAGAGTGAACCATTATAAATACTTTATCTCTTTTCTTTGTGGCTTGTCTTTTACTTCTATCTTTATAGTTTAATTCTTGATTATAAAAGAGATTTTGTTTGGCTAGGAATTTTATTAAAAAGGAGTTATTAAATTCTTTTTCAAACAAAATTGAAGGTTTATTTTAAAAATTGTTCAATTTTTTTTTTTTAAATTAGCCAAAAACCTTATTCATCCTCCCTCTAAGGTTTTTCATATTCTTATCCTTTCTCCCAACTTCTTTTGCTCTTCATACACTTGAGTAGGAGAAAGAGGTTTAAGGGTTCATTTGAGGACAACCCTTTCAATGGAGTATGTCTTCTTGAAGCTATCATAGGAATCCTTTCTTGTATCTATCCATGGTTTTCCAAATATTAAGTGGCTCACTTGCATTGGAGTAACATTACAAAGAATCTCATGCATATATCTCCCAATGAAAAATGATACCCATATTTGTCTAGTAAACCACACCTCTTCATGACCATTTAACCATCTTAAAAGTGATATAGCTTAGGATGCTTCATGGTAGGTAAGCTCGATTTCTCTACAAGGTAGGCACTAGCAAAGTTTGTACCACTTTCTCCATAAATAGCGGTGTTACAAGCCTTGCTGGCGATGATGCATCTTGTGTGGAATAATCTATTAGTTTGATGAATATGCACTCCTTTAAATCCTTGGGAATCAAGATTCCTCATGCCACAAATGAATTTCCATATCCATGAAGTTTTGAGGCCAAGTCTTCATCACCATTCTTCCTATCTATATTTCTATCACAATGTCACCTTTATTCATTTACCCTCTTTCAACCACAGATTCATTTCACATAGCTTCCATTCCCATAAAAGTGATATGAATCTTGTTGTGAAAAGATTAAAATCCTTCAATTAAGCTGATGTAGATCCTCTTTTGATTGTAGATTGGATTCCACACCTTCCCAAGATCACCTCCTTTGATGAAGAATCCCTATTGAGGATTTTGTAGTTTCAATACTCCAATGAAAAATCCATGAGGATCTAGGTCTCATAAACCCAACATGGAGAGGCAAAACTCTTTCCTAATTTGATAGGAAGAACCTTGAGGAAACTAAGGCCTTAAAACCCCAACTACATAATTTAGAAGACCTAGGATTAATTGAATCTAAGAACAAGAACTCCAAGACTCAACTAAAGAAAAGGAATTGGAGATCAATTGGTTCCATAGATTCCACAATATAAGGCAAACAATTGTTCAAAAACTTAGGACATCAACCCTTAGCAGGCTAACTAAGAAGGGTGAAGAACCATGGAGACAGTTGGAGAATCCTCTCTCAAATTTCAGCAAAATCCATATAAGTTGGTGATCTTGGGAAGGTGTGGAATCCGATCTATAATTCAAAGAGGATCTACATCATAAGCTTCCCAAGGATCTTTGCCTTTAATAAGACTTAAATATTTTCCATTCTCAAGCAACCCCTAGCAAATCTAAGGACCTCTTCAATCCATGTTGAATATTTTTTCCTTCATAAGCCAATTCAACAATGGGATTGATTACCCATCACCTAATTAGTCTCTTATGAAGAAGACCTTGCTCTAGGACAATTACAATGATGTAAGTATCAAAAAGTAGGAATTATGATCAAATTGAGAATCCTTGGATCATCCCAATCTAAGTATTCTAATAAAATCTATCTAAGGAATTATCAAACCCTAGATAAATCTCTCAAATTTCATATATCATTCATCTTCAACTTAATTACATGAGGAAGCATAATAGGATATTTATAGAGAAATACTACTAGTCTTCCTGAAACCTAATTGGAATATTAAAGACCTAATTACCCTTGAATAAAGTTTAATTACAAAGTTGGAAATAAAGAAAACAAGAATTCATCCAAAAATAACTAGAATTGACCAAAAAAAAAAAAAGTTATATCTTGACCTGGCCAGGTCTGGCCGAGAAAATGGTCAGGTACAGCCACTGAACTTTCAAAGCATTCCATTCTAACTGATATGCCAAAAACTTTGGTGTGTTCATTTTAAATGAAACGGGAATGGGATCCTACAGCTATAGTGCAAGGCAAGTGGACCTCACACTTGTAGAAATGGGTTCACCCCAAGTGTCGATATTCTCGAGGATGGCAAGACTCAACTACTCAATCATTCACTCAATCTTTAGCCTTAACAGTGTGGTGGAAATGATCGTGAGCTACTAGAACAATGAAAACAAACATCAACTAGTAAAAGGAATACAAGTATAAAATAGGAGTTTGGATCTTGGGATTCCCCTAACCTTGTTACTATGTCAATTAACAGGAATTAATAAAGACTGTAGTTGCCTTAGTGAATTAGGTTATTGCATTCGTTATTGGGCAATCCATATCTCTAGGCAAAAGCCTCCCAATTCTCTATAACTTTTAGACGAGAACCTCTTCTCTCCCTTACAAGTTATGAATGCACTAAACCAAGGTGATTATGGACCTAAAAGTGTATTAACTATCTCTAGTTCAATACCCCAATTAATCCCCAAATTGAAAGAGCTAGGGTGTTCTTACTTTCTCAATTCCGAACACCCGTGCGATTAATTCAAGTTCATGACACTTAAATTGCACGTAAATAATCAATTGAAGAACAATTCAACAAGAGGCAACATCCAATTTCATAAAATTTAGATCAATTTCATAATTTCCAAAAGTTAGGTTTCAACCCTTGAATCCAAACAAACTAATTACTCATAATTGATTGTATGAAATTGAAATTAAACATAAATTAATCTAATAGAGAAGGAAAAGAAATGTTTAGTAGTAGAAATTGAAGATGAATCGCATCCCTGAACCGCGCCCGAGCTCGTCTCTCGAGTTGCTACCCTAGAAGCTTGAATCAATTGTTTTGATCTTCAATTCCACTTGGAATCACTCAATCCTTGTTCTTAATCTAATATCTACCTAATTGAGGTGAGAATTGGGGGAAATTTTTCACAAAAAATCGCCCCAATTCGCCTCCTAAAAGTCTATCTCCACTATTGTAAACTAAGGGATGAATAACGTAGAAAAAACTCTGAAAAATAACTAAATAAAGCCATTTTCAGGACCTACCAGCGCCGGTAGGTCTTTGTTCCCAAATTTCCATGTGATGTCCGGAACCTATCGCGGTCGGTAGGGTAAAACCTACCGTGTGCAGTAGGCTTCTGTCTCGCATTGTTACTTGCCAAGGTGCGGCCTTCACCGTTTTTGCATTTTTTTTCTCTCGTTTGTCGTTGTACTTCATTCAGCAAGCACCTACAACACAAATGGGTGATATTAGACTCAATTGTATACTTTATACCTTAAAATTACCAAAATATAACATACAAAATAATAGCAAAATATAACACCTGTCAAACACCCCCACACTTGAGTGTCGCTTGCCCTCAAGCAACAGAACTAAATGGAATGAACGAAAAAGTTCAAAAAGCTTTTTTTTTTTTTTTCCAAATAAGGAGTTCACAGAAAATGGAAAATACATTAGCCTTAAGTAATTAGTAAAGGGAAGACAGAAGATATCAAGAACAGCCATATCAAAGAAGGTACCATAAAAACACAAACGAAAGGAAAATGAAACTAAAAACGATCGATGCCACTTCGAAAGAATCTTCAACCACCCAACCACCAAGACTAAACGAAGAACGAACATGAGGCACACTTATTCCACCACACTTACAAATAAACACTACATGCCAATGGTGTGTGTGTGTGTGTTCTACTCGTGTTGTTTTCATAAAAACGAAGAAATGCTAAGTAATTAACGAGGTGAAATCCTTCAAAAGAAAATGCACAATAATCCTATATTTCTCTAGTCTCATTCATTCCAAGTCTTATTCTAAGTCGTTCCTAGATTAGGTAGGACTTTTCGGCTTGTAGTGTCGGGCTTGGGACATAAAAGATACCAAACGAAGGTAATAAGAGACAAGAACAAAAAAGACAGATCAAACGCAACCGAAAGGACAAATGTCAAAATTAATGAATAACATTCTAGCTGTCGTTCACTCTTCTTACTCACCCTTGAATAATCTGTAATTTCTCTAGCACACCTTACCAAACACTTTTACAATATTCGCCCTTTTAACAAGAGAGAAAGAACAAGTGTTGTTTATTCTTTTCATGACCATAATATCACAAGAATGAGAGTACCATTTTTTTCTTTTTTTCCTTCTCTTTTTTCCCTCTTTTTCATAAACAAAACAAAATAACTTTTCTCTCTTGTTTTTTCTTTCTTTCAATAATTTGTACCAAAAAGTGAAATGCCCAAACTACCCCCTCTTTACATCATTTTTTTCTTTTCTTCCATTTTTCACCCCCACACTCATCTATTACGTTCACTCAAAATGGCTAGCATTTTATTCCAACATTAGCTCCACGAAATGAGGTTTACTGTAGTGAGAGTTTAAAAAGACGAAGAATAGAAGGGAGTGAAACCCTTGGCATGAAGGCACAAATAAGGGAGCTAGGGGTTAATTCCAAACACAGGTAGGCAAATCAAAAGCTCAAATGGTACAATGAAGGCATGAGACCATCATTTCCGGGCTTAACTCAGACTAAGACTTTTCATTTGAAAGAACACAGAAAACACAAGACTGCATGCACGAATATCAAAGGATTTTCACTAGGCTAATTTCCTAGAATTCCTAGGTTTCTACTACTAACAACACTCACAAGTGCAAGAAAACCATCAACATGTACAAATATTATGCAAATAAGGTTTTCTAAATGCAGAAGAGCTATGCCCTTTCGAAAAAATCCTGACAGCCTCGTGATCTAACATTCTACTCAAAGTGGCAAAAAGAAAGATAAAGGGAAATCTTTTTGGTTTTTTTCAAATGAAAAGATAAAGAAGACTAAGAAAATTTTTCAAATTTTCAAGTTTTTGATTTTTTTGTAACTTTTATAAGGAAAACGAAGAAAGATAGTAAAAAGACAAAAAGGCAGAATTACCCCCCACACTTAAAACCACATTGTCCTCAATGTGGCGGCAAGACTCACAACAAACAAATAAAAACATACATGGGAGGCACTCCCGCAAATAATAAAACAGTAAGGCATAAGGGAAGTGGTATGACTCGGAAAGCGCAAGGAACCATAGAGTTATTGTAAGGTCCGGCCACAAGAGCCATGACTAGAAGAATAAAAGAAGAGCACCGAGGAAAAATAGCTGGATTTAAAATGATGATCCAAGACTTGGCTTGGCAACTGATAGGAGATCAAGAAGAGGACTTTAAAAGGTCCAAAATTATCCTATGGCCTACTGTGCAAGTGGAGGAATCTAAGGAAGGTTGGAAGCTTCAAAAACCAAAGGGGGAGCCATTTCTGCACCCCACCGCCGACGGTAGGTTCCACCCTACCATTGCCGGTAGGCTTCGAGTTACAAGGGACTGAAGAGAAACCGACCGACCGCGGACGATAAGTCTCGGGTTTGCAAAGGGGGTAATGGTTTGTGACCTACCGCGGACGGTAGGTCGAGACCTACTATCACCGGTAGGTCTCGGCTGAAAGGAATTCGGGATGTTTTTAACTTCCTTAACTATTTCTTTTCGGTTGTAAACTTGTTTGACTTCTATTTAAGTATTCTAAGTGTCTTTTAAACTCTTCTTTGTTAGTCTAATCCCTAGGGTTGACAAATTGTAAGACCCCTATAAATACTCCTATTTTGGCAGCCATTTGCCAAACACACGTGAAATTTTTCTAAGAGAGAAACTAGGGTTTTGAAGATTTCTTCTTCTTCCTTGTAAATTAAGCATCGCTATAGTATAATTTCATGACAAGAAACTTTTTGAATCCTCCAATTCAAGAGTTCAAGTCTAATTCCAAATCCCATCAATCCCTTGAGGTGCCAACTATCTAGTTGGTGTTGCTTAGGTCTTGGGTAGTTCTTAGAGTGTGGAGGATAGGTGAGGTTTATTCAAGACTTGTTAATCCTCCCCTTCAAATAAGAAGGTTTATTTGCTTTCCTCTTTGTTAAATTCATGCATTTGTGTGTTAGTATTCTTCTTTTCTTCAAACAAAACCATCAAGGAAAGCCTCAAGAAGAGAGTACTTTATCTCAAGGGAAGCTTGTGAGGATCATACCATGTGATATAAAAGAAACTCTCTTATTCAGGTGGATTTTTACATGTTTATTTGTTGAATTTGTGCTTAAGAAAAAGCCATTGATGATATTTGAGAAAAGGCAAGAAATCTGGAAAAATTTTCAAACAACAAAAGTAGTGAGTAAAAATTGAAATGAAAGTATATCAAATGAACTCCTAATTTCTTGAATCTTGATTAAAAGCTTATTCAATTGTGAGGATTTTGCAACAAATTTGGGCTCATTTGGTTGAGAATTGAATGAGTGATATTGAGATTACTACAGTTTGTGTTCAATGCTCTGTTTTCTGGAAATTGAATTCTAGTACTCTACATATCTTTGAATTGTGAACCAATTATCTTAGTTTTAAGTTTTCAACTTCTTTGGGATATAATTATAAGTTTTTTTTAATCTTTTGGTGGAAATTAGACTCATTCATTGACTTATGCTCTTGAATTTGTCATTGACTTTCTATGCCTTCCACATGCTCGATAAAATTTCTCATTGAATTCTTTGTTCCTATCTATCAAGAGTTTCTTGCATGATTTTTGATTTGGAAATGTCTTATAACTTGGAAGCTTTTGAAATCACTAGATAATTCTAGTGGTGAGGGGAAAAAAGTTAAAGGCAAGAGGTGAGCACATTGATACAAAAGCCATAGCGAGTGAGTGCATACACAAGGGTTGAGAGAAATTATCTTTGAGCAAAACACTTAGGGAGCAGTGAGGTCCGTTGTTTTCTATTACTTGTTTCTATTTTGTAGTTTCAATATTATAATAATGTATGGGATGACGAACTACCAAAGAAGATATGATAAATACCATGAAGGCTATGATCATGGTGCCCATACTTATGAAAGATATAACTTGGGTGCTTACGGTAGGGATTATTATAATAGAAGCTATGGAGATGAATGAAAGGTTGAAAGAAGAAAAATGGAGAGTGATGACATTGTTGGTAGAGGAACAGATAGAAAGAATGGTGGTGGAGACTTGGTCTCAAAATTTGATGGAAATGGAAGGACATTGGTGGTCATAGGGAATCTTGATTCTCAAGGCCTTGGAGGAGTGCCTATTCATCAAAGGGAGAGATTATTCCATATGCGGATGCCATATTACCAACAAAGCTTGTCACACCATTATTGATGGAGAAAGTGGTGCAAACTTAGCTAGTGCCTACATTGTAAGGAAATTGAGTTTACCCACCATGAAGCATCCTAAGCCCAATCGCTTAAGATGGTTAAATGGTTATGAAGAGGTGTGGGTTACTAGGCAAGTATGGGTATCATTTTCCATTGGAAGATAGATGGATGAAAGAGCATGGAGAAAGAGCTTGGCCCTACTCTTGAAGACATATCAATAATCTCTTAACCTTTCTTCTTTATGTTATGAAGTTTCTATTAAGGAATTAAAATATTTGTTGGATTCTTATAATTTTCAATTGAGCTTAGTTGGTGATATGTGCATATTTGCTTTCGAAGGGACCTTTTCCTTCTTGTGCCGTATATGACAGATTGCCTTTTTTCCTATTTGTCTCTTGAGGATCCATTGATAAGTAGTAGGGTTATGTTTGATCCTTCTTTGTTATGGCTTTGGTAATTTAGATGATACTTCCCTTGTTGAGCTTAACATTGTTGGCTTTGCGTTTGAATTTGATAGGAATTCTCTCTAACATGTTTGCACCATAACATCAATAAGAGGAAGGAGGTATACCATAGAGTTTGAAGGCCAAGGCAAAAGTGTTGGAGGAAAACTAATCTTATGTTATGGAGATTTGACAATGAGTTTTTCTTCAAACCTATTTCTCTTTTACCTTGTGTTTTTCTTCAAAGAGTTAAATTGTTCTTAGAATTGAATGCCTTCTATGTGATTTTGGTTGGGGATTATATGATTAATCTTTTCACTTGTGAGCTAGTTCTTGACATTGACCATACGCTTAAGTTTTCTTCTTCATGTGCTTTTCTTGAAAAACAACTTATGGTTACTATTGCTAAAATTAAACCTTCTTGTCATGACTTTGAGTTGTTACATGATAATCTCATCTTTGATAGACTTTTGGCTAATGTCTCAACTTCTTGTGTATGTGGAGTAGATTTGTATCTTCCTTCAAATGTTTGTTGAGAATGGTTATGATGAGAGAGCTCATTGTTTCTTTTGGACCTTATGTGGTGATTTTCATGCTAAGTTTAATGGAGAGTTTGTTGAGAATTGTGATTATGAATCATCTTTCCTTTATGCTTCTAAGAAAAATTTTGATGGATTTATTCCTTTCATTAAACTCTTGTGCCTTGTGAGTTATAAATTTGAATTTCCTCATGAAGAGCAAAAGGTTTTAATTGTTGAAGAGTCTTTGAAAACTTTGTTGTTTGGAAACATTCATGGATTCCAATTCTACCATTTTCATTTCAAGGAATTTATGTGGTTGCTAAACTTTAGAAAGAAAATGAAAAGTAGTTTAAAGGTGTTCAAAGCCCATCTTTGTGATCTTGTGAAAACTACCTTTGGAAATTGCATTTTTGAACTAAGCTTGAAGAAATTTTTTTGAGAAACATCTTGTCTATTCTATTGTCTCTATTGACTTTCTCTTTAAAGATGAAACTTTAAATTCATCAACTGTTCAAAACACAAACTTTTGTTGTCAAAATTGGGAATCAATCTCTTGGTGCTACCTTGCTTTATTCTCTAACCTTTAAGCAGTCTTTGGATGAGTTGATTTTCAGAAGAGAATTGAAAATCCTTCAAATTTTGGTGTTAAATCAAGAGTGTTCTTTGCTGAATAGTTTTGTGGAGCTCTTTTGGAAGAATTTGCTTCAAAACTTCTTATTTTACCATCTTCCTTTCAAAGAAATCTTTTGGAAAAATGAGTTAGCAAGAGAAAAAGTTGGCACTTCTAAAGATTTTTATGGGAGTTATTGGTGGATTAGGAGTGTTAGTCTTGCATTTCATTGTTTAGAGTTTTTTTTATCAAATTGAGAAAATATTTTGAAGATTCTTTGAAATGGAAAAGAGAAAGGATTTGGTATTTTCACTTGCAATTTGAAGAGATATGTTGGAAATTTTGGAAGTTAGGGTGTTGCAAATGAAGTACAAAATGATGTTAAATCTTTCGATTAAAACTTCCAAAAGGAACTCCCTAACTAATGATGTTTGTGATCTTGAGAGTCTTTCGGTTAAAACTTCTTTCATTTTTCAATATATTTCTAGAACTTTCCAAAAGCATTTGTCAAGAATCCATGAAGGAACTTTGAAAAGTCTTGAGAATCTAAGTTTATATTACCATCATCCTTTTAAAGAGACCATGTTACAAACTCTTGATCTTCTTGATATACTCCTTTAGTTGGAAAAGGACAAAGGCTTTTATTATCAACATTCTTTTAAAGATTTTGATATTAACCTTTTCTTTGATTTACAAGAATTCAATACTCTAAACTGTCCTTCTTTTTGGAGAAATTCTTGTAAATTTTGAGTGGCTCTTGAATGGTCCTTTTGGGGTTGCTTAGCTTTGAACTTCTTTGCTTACACTTCCTGTTCTTATCATAGACCATTTAAGAATTATGTTACTAATGGAATTCTCATAGCATTGGGATGTGGGTCGACAAACTTAGTGCTTTATTTTCTTATTCTCTTCTAAGTCTTGAGTGTTTAGGTAACTTTCTTAGTATTGTGCCTTTTAATGCCTCCATTTATAATGTTTCCCGCCTCTTGTTGTTATTCAAAGGAATGGATTCGAGCACGAATCCTTCAAAGGAGGGGTAGATGGTATGACCCGAAAAGCACTAGGAACCAGAGAGCAAGGTCCGGTCACAAGAACTATAGCTAGAAGAATGGAACATGAGCACCAAGGAAAGATTGCCGAATTTCAAAAGATGACCCAGGACTTGGCTTGGCAAGTGATAGGAGATCAAGAAGAGTACTTTAAAAGGTCCAAAACTATCCTATGGTCTAGTGTGCAAGTGGAGGAATCTAAGGAAGCGAACTTGGGAAGGTTGAAAGCTTCAAAAACCAAAGGGGAGCCATTTCTGCACCCTACCGTCACCGGTAGGCTTCGGGTTGCAAGGGACTAAAGAGGAATTGATCTACCGTCGCCGATAGGTCTTGGGTTTACAAACTAGGTGATGATTTCTCACCTACCACGGACAGTAGGTTGGGACCTACCGTTATCGGTAGGTCTCGGCTGAAGGGGAATTTGAGAAGTTTTTAACTTTCTTAACTATTTTCTTTTGGGTTGTAAACTTGTTTGACTTCTATTTAAGTATTCTAAGTGTCTTTTAAACTCCTCTTAGTTAGTCTAATCCCTAGGGTTAAAATTAATTGTAAGACCCCTATAAATACTCATATGTTGGCAGCCATTTGCCAAACACACATTGAATGAAAATTTTCTAAGAGAGAAACTAGGGTTTTGAAGATTTCTTCTTCTTCCTTGTAAATTAAGCATTGATATTGTATAATTTCATTACAAGAAACTTCTTGAATCCTCCAATTCAAGAGTTCAATTTTAATTCGAAATCCCATCAATACCTTTAGGTGCCAACTATCTAGTTGGTGTTGCTTGGTTCTTGGGTACTTCTTAGAGTGTGGAGGATAGGTGAGGTTTATTCAAGCCTTGTTAATCCTCCCCTTCAAATAAGAAGGTTTATTTGCTTTCTTCTTTATTAAATTCCAACCTTTGTGTGTTTTGGTATTCTTCTTTTCTTCAAACAAAACATCAAGGAAAGCCTCAAGAAGGGAGTTACATCTTGGGAGTATTTGATCTTTAAGGGAAGCTTGGGAGGATTATACCAGGAAGCCACCCCCACACAAAAACAGAATAAAGTAAACACAGAAACACATAAACATATCTATAAAAGCAACACAAACACCAAGACTAAAAACACATAAGAAAAAAAGAGTCGAAGGGTATAGGAAGGTTATCATGTGGTTATTTGAGCAAATATCCCTTTCAAACCTCTGGAAATCGGTTCCAAAATGTAGCTGCAAAGGGACCATACCACCGTTGGTCTTTCTTCTTTCTGCACGTTTGAGCCCCGACTCATACCTGCTAACATTGTCTGCTCGTTTTACACTTACAGTGGGTCTTGAGCAGGTAATCATCTCACCAAGGCACCTGAACTTCTTCTATACTCTTCACTCCAGCCTTATCGACTCAATATATCGTGCGACAAAATCTTGTAGAGCAAGCTGTGGGGATGATGGATGCACCGGTAGAGTATAATCGTATGGTGAATATGTGGTATAACTTTCCTAGGAAATGTTCGGTTGATCCATCCAACTCGAACTATACTGGTTAGGGTACGTGTTATACCCTGCCAATTGTCTTGAAATATGGAAGTTGAGGTGCAGCCACCATTTTCTCCACCCCTTGTTCTAATGTTGCCGCCAATCGAGCTTCCATGGCCTCATTGGCATCCATGCTATTTTCTTTGGACCCTAAAATCAATAGAATATAATCAACATATGGTCCAAAGATTATAACCCGGAATTCCAAAGTCCATACCATAAACACCCGAAAAACAGGAATAAAGAACAAGGCGAAATGAACTTAACAATAAAGACAACTGAAAAGAAAAGAAAACTATAAAAAGGGAAGAAAAGAAAAACTATAAAAATGACTAAAGCACCAAAGAACGATATTTCATTAAGCTTGAAGTTCTCTCCAGCAACGACACCGAAAACTTGATATACTAAAAACTTGGTGTGTTCGTTTTAATTGAAACGGGAATGGGATCCTACAGCTATAGTACAAGGCAAGTGGATCTCACACTCGTAGAAATAGGTTCACCCCAAGTGTCGATATTCTCAAGGATGGCAAGACTCAACTACCCAATCATTCACTCAATATTTAGCCTTAACAGTGTGGTGGAAATGATCGTGAGCTACTAAAACAATAAACACAAGCATCAACTAGCAAAAGGAAGACAAATATAAAATGGGAGTTTGTATCTCGAGATTCCCCTAACCTTGTTACAATGTCAATTAACAGGAATTAATAAAGACTGTACTTGCCTTAGTGAATTGGGTCATCATATTCGTTATTGGGCAATCCCTATCTCTAGACGAAAGCCTCTATATTCTCTGTAACTTTTGGACGAGAATCTCTTCTCTCTCTCTTACAAGTTATGAATACACTAAACCCAGGTAATTATGGACCTAAAAGTGTATTAACTATCTCTAGTTCAATACCCCAATTAATCCCCAAATTGAAAGCCCTCGGGTGTTCTTACTTTCTCAATTGTGAACACACGTGCGATTAATTCAAGTTCATGACACTTAAATTGCCGATAAATAATAAATTGAAGAACAATTCAATAAGGGGTAACATCCAATTTCATAAAATTCAGATCGATTTCATGAGTCCCAAAAGTTAGAGTTCAACCCTTTAATCCAAACAAAGTAATTACTCACAATTCATTGTATGGAATTAAAATTAAATATAAATTAATCTAATAGAGAAGGAAAAGAAATGCTCAATAGTAGAAATTGAAGCTGAATTACATCCTCGAACAGCGCCCAAGCTCGTCTCTCGAGTTGCTCCCCTAGAAGCTCGAATCTGTTGTTTTGATCTCTCAACCCTTGTTCTTTAATCTAATATCTACCTAATTGGGATGAGAATTGGGGGAAATTTGTCACAGAAAATCGCCCCAATTTGCCTTCTAAAAATCTATCTCCACTACTCTAAACCAAGGGATCAATCATGCAGAAAAAAACTTTGAAAAAAATTACCAAATACAGCTATTCTTGGGACCTATTAGTGCTGGTAGGTCTCTGTTCCCAGATGACCCTTTGATGTTCGGAACCTATCACGGCCGGTAGGGTTAGGCTTTTGTCTCCTATTTGTTCCTTGCCAAGGTGCCTACCGTGCGTGGTAGGTTGCTTCCTGCATCGTTTTGCGTCGTTTTTGCACCGTTTCAAGCCATTTTTGTTCGTTCTTCGTTGTACTTCATTCGGCAAGCACCTACAACACAAATGGACGATATTAAACTCAATTGCTTTATAACTTAAAATCACCAGAAAAACGATGAAATTAACATACAAAATAATAGCCAAAATAACACCAAATCACTAACTAGAGACCTATCGAGGACGGTAGGGTGGGAGCCTACTGTCACAGGTAAGCTTTGTTTTAGCCTTTCTGCTGTGATTTTGCATCTTCTCGGTTATCGAATTTGTTGATCTTCAAAACGTTCCAAAGGGTTCTTGGTGTCTTCGGTAAACTTGTGGATACCAAGAATCTTGAATCTCCTCAATTTGACTCCTATAGCACAAGTTGCGACCATTTTACCGGAATGTGTCATCTTTACAATCGAAGGTAGAATGTCCGACTTAAGATTGGTCATAGAATATCCAAACGTACTTATCTAGGAATGAGCTATAACATTATGGAAACCTCAAGGATTCTTCTACAATCTTCATGAAGATCACTTGTTCACTTTAAGTCTTTAAGAGCTCGTAAATAGAGTTCTTCCGAAACTAGTCCAGAAATTCTAGTTTTATCTCCATTTTGACCATCCTTCTAGCGTTAACTCTTGGACTTGAATCTTTCAAGAATTCATGCATATCCTTGGTCTTATCATACTCCTCTCTTAAAAAGAATTCATCATTGAATTCGTACCTTCATTAAAGTACAAAAGGCAGTAAACATTAGAAATGAAATGTTTCAAATGAACAATACTATGAACATTATTGCTAAAGCACTCAAGAACTAGAAAAACAAGTCAAATGTTCATGTAAAACAACAAGGAGAGTAAGATGTCTATAACATCTTTGAAAGGTATATGATATACAAAGGTTGTATGAGCAAAGAAGTTCAAGACAAGATGGCTCAAGCAAGGACTATGCAAGAAACATTCAAAGTTTACAAGACTTCTTCCAAGGAAAGCATAAGTGAAAAATCTTGTAAATGACACATATTCACAACATTTTCTACAATGTCCTTGAAAGGGCAATGAAATTGGAAACTCAAATTTGTTAAAGCTTTCAAAATCCAGAACATGAAGTTTGGTAGCAATTCAAGTTTCCAAATAGAGATGTTGCTTCAAAAATGTTTGATATGAAGCTACTCAGGAACCATTCCTTTGAAAATTTCTCCAAGAAAGGATTAATACCAACATCCTTAAAAGGTGAATAAAAATAGAAACTTTCATTTCCAAACTCAAAAGGTAACACGAGAAAACTAACATTTGGAAATGTGTTTTTCCCAAAAGGATAGTGGTAAGCAAAAGATAATTTCCAAAGGATCACTAAAGCATTTGAAAATGAAGGATAAACTTTGTACTTCACAAATGCTAACACTTCAAGATTGAGATAAGGAAAAGTAGACACAAAATTTTCAAAACTTCCAAATTCTCTACGTTTCTCTTTAAAAACCATTATTTATAAAAAGTCTTTGAAAGGTAGTTGAGAAAATAAGGTTCTATCAACTACATAGTTTAAAAATAGAGCACAAGAATAGTTCTTTTGAAAACCACAAAATGGAGTGGCCCACTTCCAAAACCACTCCTTGAAGGATAGATGGTAGGAAAGATGTGTTTCAATAAAAGATTTCAAAGATTGTTCAAAAGAAACTTTTCTCAAATTATTTTTCAAGAGCTCACAAATATTTGTTTTAAAGATTTCAAAACATGCTCTCATGTGGTTTTCGAAATCCTTTAACAACAAGAACTCCTTGAAATGTAAGTGATAGAATTGGAAACCATTGATGTTTTCAAGCAACGAGTTCAAAGATTCACTCATATTTGAAAGCTCTTGTTTAAGTCAACGAAAATCCATTTGATCACTCAAAAGGGAAAAGGTTTGGTTTAAGGAAATAGTTCCAACAAAGTTCTTCATAAAAATCTCATAGAAAGATGAGAGATCACTACAATAGTCAACAAATTTTCCTTGAAATTTAGCATGAAAAATATCACATAAAGTACAATCTAAACCCAAACCAACAACCTTAGATTCAACAAATGAAGCACTATCTAACATTCCAAGAGTATTGCAAGAATGATGAAATTTATCACCACTACACTTCAATAGATCCTCAAGAGAAGCATGGGAAGAAAGGCATTTAGAAGTACAAGGCACGACAAGAAAGAGACCACCACCAAAAGAGATAACACATACATCTCTACTTATACTCACATGAGAAATGTAATATGCTAAAAACAACTTTAATTACTCATAGACAACTTCATGAAATAAAAGAGAAAGGTTAAGAAAAGGGCTCATTGATGAATTTTCATGGTATTGAAATAGCTCTTTTCCAACTATCTCTCCTTGGTTTTCACTCTTCATGGTGTGCTTCCTTCCAAGCTTTAATGTCCAAGTGCAATGATGTTCAAGAGAATTCCTATAAAAATAAGTGCAAAAGAATTCAATTTAATTCCCTTGAGAAAGTAATCAAAATATAGATAAGACGTAGGATCAAAGAAGCTTATTGTTTTATCTTGTAGTCCAAGCTCCCTTCATTTTCCAAGTTTTGTGTCAAAAAATTCTGCATAGATGAAGAATCACTAACAAGAATAGAGTTAGTTTAGTTAGTGAAAATACTCACTACCTTACTCTTGTCAAGTGCAACTACTTCGTATTCTTTTTGCTCTTTTCTATACTTTCTCGTTTTTCAATAAAGTACTCATCTTTTGTACTCTCACTTTTCTCAAGCTCATACCCTTTGTCTTTTCAACCCTCATCTTTTTCTAACTTCTCACATAAAGTAGAAATGGAATAAAAGTAACATGAATTTCGCACAAGCTCTCTTTTTCTTCTACTCTTTCTTTTTCTTTAAACTTATTGCACTCTTCCTTTTCAATGTTCTTCTCATTCATGATATCATAAGAATGCTCATTAGATATCTCCTTCTCACCATGTGCTTCGAGACTCTTTTCAATTTTAGCTTGTGGAAGCTCCTTTATTCTTGAAAGTACATCAACCATTGATGGTGTCAAGGGTTTTACCTTTGCAACTCCTTGAGATGGCATGGAAAGTTGTATATCCTCACATCTTTTAGCTTTAATGAAGCTCTTTTCCTTTTTCTCATGTTCAAACATTCTTATCATTTCTTTCAACTTCTTTTGCTCTTCACAAACTTGGTGTAGCACCAAACATTAAGAGTGAATCTCTTACCATCCTTGGTGAAGTTGAAAGCATTCTTGTCCCCATTGTATATAGCTTTCCTATCATATAGCTATGGACTTCCAAATGACAAATGACCGCTTGCATTGGTGCTACATCATATAATATATTATCTTTATAAGATCCCATAGAAATAGACACCCACAATTGCTTAGTAAATTTTATCTCAATACAATCATTTGACCAATGGCGTATGTAAGGACTAGGATGTTCAAGAAGTAGCAAATTCAACTTTTCAACAAGGTAAGCACTAGCCATATTAACACAACTAACTTCATCAACAACAAGATTAGCAAGTCTATCTTGCACTTTACATTTAGTATGGACAACATGCTCATTTTGATTTTCCTTCCTATAGACATTTTCATCAATCAAGCTCTCATGGTAAACTCCTTAACATAACTATGATCTCCAAAGTCATAACAATCATGAAATCCTTTATAACAACCATAAGGACTATGCTCAACATATGTAGCATCAACTCTTTCATAACCCCCATAATAATTATAAGAAGTATGCCAATAAGATTTAGCATAAGAAGAGAAGTTACCAACTCCATTATGTCTTTTAGGAGTGAAGTTTCCATAACCATCGTGTCCTCTAGAAATGAAGTTTCCATGTCCATGGTTGCTTCCATCATAAGTATTGACTCCATTGCTGCCACCATGATAGCGTATATCCCTTGCAAGCTTGGATTGATAATCTTCTTGTTTTCTCATAGCTTCCATCCTTTGCCATGATGAATTAGACCAATGATACTCCATTTGTTTCCTATTTATACCTGCACAAAAAGTTTAGAAACAAAACAAAGGATTTCCCCATCACTTCCTTAGTATTTACTCTCTTTAGATGATCACTTATTTCACTCTTATTTGCACTCTTTATGGCTTTTATAATTATGAGCTCACCTTCTTGCCTTTTTACAAACTCTCAACTCACAAGAGTTCCTTGAGCCTTCAAACTTCCTCCCCCACAATCACCAAAGGCAATCAACCAAAGACAAATTCTAATTAAACACTTAGTTAAGAAATTAAAGATGTTCAAAGAGAGATTTCATCAAATACTTGTAGTGCAAGAGTTTCAAAAAAATCCAAGAGAAATTAGAGACAATCGAAATCAATTTGATCACAAAAAGAAGTATAAAACACTGAAAGAAAAAGCAATTAGAATCCAAAAACAATAAAACAAAACAAAGCAAAGTTAAACAAAGAAGAAAGAGTACTAAACAAAAACATTCCAGAAAACAGGAGACAATGACACCTTGTCATTTAAAATCACGATAACTCAACGAATATAAATCCAAATAGATTCAAACTAATCCAGAAAGAAACATAACTAGATTATGAATTTAAGCTCAAATTTCGTTAGAAAATTGGATAAGTATAACATAAGATGTGAACAGATTAATCCACACTTTCCAAGCAGTTTTGATTTTTTGGACAGATCGAAAGGTTTTATCAATTTGATCTATCAAATCATGTCTAAATTCAGAGAAACCCATTGAAAATGATCAATAATTCTTAGTAGTTGAGATCTATATCAAATTTGTTCAGAAACAAACTTCGAATCAAGCCAATCTTATGGCATCAACATTTCTGTCCAAGATTTTTCATGATCTTAATGTATTTTGCATACATCATCATATACTCTTTCTTTCAGCAAATTAAACATAAATTGAGCTTAATTTTAAGATGACTTTTATACGAAATGGTATGAATCTTGTTGTGCAAAGATAAAAACCCTCCAATTAAACTTCCCAAGGATCTTTTGCGTTCAATAGGACTTGAATATTCTCCATCCTCAAGCAACCCCTAGCCAATCTAAGGACCTCTTGAATCCATGTTGAATGTTCTTTCCTTCATAAGCTAACAATGGTATTGATTACCCATCACCTAATTAGTCTCTTATGAAGAAGACCTTGCTATAGGACAATTACAATGATGTATATATCAAAGAGTAGGAACTATGATCAAATTGAGAAATCTTGGATCTTTCCAATCCAAGTATTAAAATAAAATCAATCTAAGAAATGATTAAACCCTAGATAAAGTTAAGAGAAAGCTTCAAAACCTAAGAACCCTAAGATAAATCTCTCAAATTTCATGTATCATTCATCTTCAACTTAATTACCTGAGGCATAATAGGATACTTATAGTGAAATCCCACTAGTCTTCCTAAAACCTAATTGGAATATTAAAGACCTAATTACCCTAGAATAAAGTTTAATTACAAATTTGGAAATAAAGAAACCAAGAATTAATCCAAAAATAACTAGAATTGACCTAAAACTAAGTTGTAGTCTTGACTCGACCGAGTCAGGCCAAGAAAGTGGCTGGGTTCGGCCACTCAATATTCAAAACTTTCTATTCTAACCAGAGAGCTACGGGGGACGGTAAGGTGGGATTCTACCACCGTTGGTAGGCACTATTTTAGTATTTCTGATGCAATTTTGCATCTCCTTGGTTATTAGCTTTGTTTGACCTTCAAACTGTTCCAAAGGGTTCTTGGTGTCTTCACAAAACTTGTAGAGAATTCTCTTAACTTTCCATTGGATCTTGAATCTCCTCAATTGGACTCATATAGTGCAAGTTACGACCATTTTACTGGAATGTGTCAGCTTTACAATTGAAGGTAGAATTTCTAATTTAAGACTGGTCGTTGGATATCCAAACAAACTCATCTAGGAATGAGCTATAACTTTATGGAAACCTCAAGAATTCTTCTACAATCTTCATGGGGATCACTTGTTCATTTTATCTCTAGTTTTACCATTCTTCTAGCTTTAACTCTTGGACTTGAATCTTCCAAAAATTCATGCATATCCTTCGTCATATGAAAAAAAAAGACATTCATACTCTTTGAATACCCCCACCGTTCATCACAATCATTTTCGTAAGCACCAAGGTTATATCCTTCATAAGTATGAGCACAATGATTATAGTCTTCATGGTATTTCTCATATTCTCTTCATAGTTCTTCCTCCTATAACATTGATACCTACAAAAAAGAGAACACATGATAGAAACAAAGGATCTCACCACATCCTAAGTGTATCTCTCGACTTTGATTCACTCAACCCTCGTGTTTGTCACTCACTCTTTATGGCTTTTGTTAAAAATAATTCTCACCCTCTTGCCTCTTTCTATTTCTCACCTACTAGAATTGCCTCTTACCAAAAAATTCCAAAAGGAGTTCAAGCAAGATTCCCAAATAAACAAGAAGTCGAAGATTAAGACATTTTCACAAACACTTAGAGTGCATAGAATTTTCAAAAATCAATTCAAGAGTATGAGCCAATAAAGAGTTCAATCCCCGCAAAGAGTAGCAAAACACTTGGAAAATTTGATCAAAGGAAATGCTACAAATCCAAGCAAAGACAATTGGCAATCAAATTTCAAGAAATCAAGGGTACTAGGAAAATTTCCAGAAAACATAGTAAAATGACACCCTGTCACTGAAATAGTTATGCCTCAGTGAATATAGCTCCAAATCAAGTCACACCAATTTAGAAAGCTGCGCAACTCGAAGAGGATGAATTTAAATACAAGTTTCAATCAATTTGAGCCAGTATATCACAAGATATAGGCAGATTAATCTGCATATTTTTAACAGATGTGATTTCTGGACACTTTCAAAGTTTTGAACAAATTGACCAACCAAATCAAGTCCCAATTAGGTCATATTTGTTTCTAAAGAACCATGATTCTTCAAGAATTCAAACGAGACAAATTCCAAGCCATTTGAATTTCATTTGTTATGCTTTTTATCTCAATCTTTTCACATATACTTTTCTGTCTGAAAATTCCAGATTTCAAGCCTTTTCAATTTCTTTCAATTTGGCTTTTGTATAACAAAATTCGGAAACAAAATAACATAAATTTTACCTCATACAGAGATTAGCTCTGATACCACATGATGTGAACTCCTCTAGGCTTGTTTAGATTCCATCCTTTGCCCAAGAATCTTTTCTCCTCAAGAGGTCTGTGATGGCTTTATTTTGGCACAACTTTGTAGAATAATAAGAGGAAAATTGCAGAAACTAAAAAGGAAAATAAACTTCTCTATCTAGAAGAGGAATCAATAAGGATTATAAGGAATACTCACCTATCCCTCATTCACAAGAGAACACCTAATCCTTAGCAACGTCAACAAGAAAGTTAACACCTCTAGGGAATGTAGAATTTTGGAGAAGAACAAGAACTCTTGAATTCCAATTCAAGAATTACTTGCCTAAATATACAATTGAAACACCTAGTATACAAGGAAAAAGAAACACTAGGAACTCTAGTTTCCTCTCTCAAATGCTCAATATATTTCATTCATTCTTTCATTTTCTTCAAATGGGCTAAAAAAAGTATATATAGGCCCTTTAGTGGCTAATTCCAACCCTAACTTCTAAACTAACTTAAAGAAAGTTAATGGGGGTATCTTGTGCCACTTAATTACAATTCAAGGTAATAAAAAACCAAGTTAAGAAGTCAAAATACTCTCCAAGACCACAAAAATAAGTCTCCCATCTGAGATCTACTGTCGACGGTAGGTCTACCTACCATCCAGAAGGCAGGTTGTTGTCAAAGGAGTGCTTCTTGTACAGTACACGCAGTAGGATATGTTTTGCCTTATGTGACCTCCAAAATGTTTGAGCTGGGTCTTGGTGTCTTCAACAAAGTTGTAGATAAGTCTCTTATACTTTCAATGCATCTTGAATCACTTCAATTGGACTTCTGTAACTCAAGTTATGGCCATTTAACAAAATGTGTCATCTTAGCAATGAAAGGTAGAATGTCTGGTTTAAGACTGGTCATAGGATATCCAAATGAACTCATATAAAAATGAGCTGTACCATTTTGGGAACCTCAAGAGGTTTTCTATAATATTCATGAAGGTCACTTATTCATTTGATATCTTTAAATGTCCCAAAATGGAGTTCTTCCAAAATTGATGTAGAAATTCCAAAAATTCCAGCTTATCTCCATTTCGGCCATTCTTCTAACTCTAACCCTTGGATTTGAATATTACAAGCATTCATGCATATCCATGGTCATATTATTGAGGTTTCATACTCTACTGCTAGAAACACAAAAACTTGCAAATTAGATAAAATTCATTTTTATATCAGCCTAAGTTGCATAAAATGATGACAGAAAGAAACTGTATGCAAGAAATAACTGCCACAATGACACTCGATTATAATAGTCAACATCCCGTCAATAAACAGTGAAGATCAACTAAATCCCATTAAACTAAGAAACCTAAATGAGTCCCTAACTTAATAAATTTCAAATTGACATATATATATATATATATATATATATGAAAAAACCATATTAGACATTGATCTATAAACAAAAAGTTTCGAACCTATAAAGATCAAAACTTTGTATTTCATTTTTCGGGGGAAGAGCTACTTTGATCTTCTTCTCTTACACAGTGCTGAGGAGGTGAAACCAAGAAGGGCCTGGGTTTAAAATTCATGCCTATGTTGATGATGATAAGATGGATGAATCCTTAGTGCGTGACGACTTTAGCTTTCTTTGCAGTCCAAGTGGTCCACTCCTTCAACATCTTCACGACCGATGGTGATGATCTTCCATCGTCTTCTCTTCTAATCAAGGCTTTCTATATGGTCTTGCTAGTTGCCTTCTTACTGATCTTTGTAGAATATAAAGTGCTTAAAAAGAGAAAGGCAAAAGAGGCCTAATGGAGAATATGAGTCTTATAGTCTCTATAGATTTTTAAGATAAAGCTTCTATGTTTCAGAACATCTTGAATCAGATCCATTAAAAGTTCCATATCTATATCTCGAGTTATTATTGTTTTATCAAAAATGTGTCAAACTATAATGTGATGTAAGAAAGTTGATATTTGCACTATCTTTTGGATAACCAAATGAACTCCGATTGAGACTAAGTTTAACTTTCTAGAAGCCTCATGAACTTTTCTATAATCTTCAAGAAGGACACTTCTTCAATTAAAGTCATTAGAGAGGTAAAAAACCACCGGAAGCAGCTTTGCTAGATCATAGTAAGACTTTTTTGGTTAGCTTGACACTTCTCCTTTTTTGTCCGTTCTTACTCCGTAGGTTCTATTTTGATTTTTCTTCACTCCAAACTCCCACGACGTGTACTTCTTTTTAGGGGCTCACAACATGTACTTATAAGAATAAGAGAAGAATTTGAGGGTAAGTCATTTTATTTAACAATGTGCCTAAAAAACAATGTAAAACCAACGTATTCGAAAGGGAAAAATAAACATTATCGATGAGGCTTTATTTTGATTAGCTTTTAGTTTGAAAAAAGTGAATTTTTTTCTTTTTGGAGTTTGTGAAAGTTAAATAGTTTGTAAACGAAGATGTAGAATTTAGAGTAAAAAAAAGTTTTTAAAAAAATATTGAAATGCAATCTAAATATAGACTGAGGGTCAATTTAGGTTGATAATTTAACTTTTTCTTTTTCTTTTTTTACTTTGTGCCTAAATTCTTCTTTCACAAACAATTTAATTTGTATAAAATCTAATAATAAAAAAATTCAGTATTTTTCTAACTAAAAATCTGTCCAATAATATAAGAGAATTTTTATGGCAAAATAACTCATCTGAAACTTATTTCCTTCATATATTAAGGTAAGAGCACAAATTTAACTGGAAGTATTGTCCTTCCTCTTTATTGTTCCCATCAGCCCCCATACCTGAAAAGCAAAAGGCAGCTACACTATGCGCGGACGATAAATTACACATGAATATATAAAAATTACACTTGAAAAATTTATTTCCTTCTAACATTTTCTCTTTCTATCTTCATTTTTTCTCACTTCTCAATCCATTTGAAATACATATATGTTCAAATACGACGGTTGAAATTAAAAAAAGATATTAATACATTAATTTATACTTATTTATTTATATTTTAATTAATTTAAATATAAAAAATGCACCGAGATGATAAAAGATTAGATTGGCACAGAACAACCCAACTTCTATCCTTTTCTTTTTAAATCATATATATTATATATGTCGTTATATTAATTGTTTTTAATGTATTTTATACGATTAATTATATGAATTATATAATTAAAATTAAACAATTAATTACATAATAAACAAATTAAACGCTAATATTTACATATGAATTCACATAAATAATTTATTTTATAATACAAAATCAACTAAAAAATTAACATAATAATATAAAATATGTATAATATTTAAAAAATTAATATAAAAATACAAACAATATTTATATTTATGATTTAAAAGAAAACTAAAAATAGGACAAAAGCTGATGCTAACATAAAACGGACTATTCTACGAAATATTGCTCGACTAGGCACAGGTATTTTATACATGATGGGTTTGTTTGGACCATAAATGGTTGAATCTTTCTGAGATGAAGCGAAGAAATAAAACATCAAATTTTTAACTAGAAAAATGGCCTATTATTATTTTTTCTTTTCTCAGCTGTTAATCGAAATGTGGAAGTTTTCATTAACGTGAACTCAATACTCGAATACCCAGAAAAAAAAAAAAAAAAAAAAAAACCTCAAATATTCGAATAAAATTCATAATAGAGGATAATCAGATCTCAAAAAGGCTAGAATTTTCGTACTCACCAAAGTAATTGGATAAGAGGAAAAAAAAAGAAAAAAAGCTCCATCCAAACCTAGCATGCCGCAAAGATAATGCCATCAATCATATTCCAACCTTCATCAGTTTCTGATGATTTCAGTTCTGGCGCTTGAGAAACGAAAATTCCAATCTGCTACGAGTATTATCACTTCATATTACATTCAAATGACTAGCTGTCTAATGAAAGGAACAACTTTTGAAGAAACCATTTGAAGAATATAAGGGCTAGGCGTTGCTGATTAGAGGACTACGGCAAGACCCTCCTTTTTGGGTATTGATACAGCCTTCTTATTTCCAGGGAAGGCATTTCGCGAGATGTCAACCAACGCCTTGAAGGTATATGGTTCATGCATAGAGAGTTCTGAGAGGACTTTTCTATTTAGTTGAATGTTCTCCTTCATCAGGCCATGCATAAAGTTACCATATTTAACCTGAAGTAGGAAAAATTCGTGCCATGTCAGTCAGAGTATCACCATCAAAGACAAACTAAAATCAATAATGAAGAAATATGGGCTATCAAATAACAAATCATGGAATCTATGCCTCTAATTGCACAATGACGAGAAATCAAATGAAGAAGAATAAAAGATGACAAGACCATGATGCTTAATTATCAAGTCCAGATGCAAATCTGGCAATGATGACCAGATGAGGATGGGGAAGATACATCCTCTCAGTTCTGAGGGGTACCCCCGTCAATTAAGCAGCAAAATGGAGATTCCAGGCAAACTTCAATTTTTCACACTTGTTGGAGAAGTAACTGGAGACCTTATTACTGATGGAGGTAAGGTATGAATGTCATATCTGAAGCAACAATCAAGGATTAAGTCTACCCCAGCAGAGCTGCATAGAGCCGTGTAAGGTGAAGCAGTATGCATTTGCTAAAAAATATTTGATAAATGGTAAGTCTAACTCATGACCCTCATTGTGAAGTCATTCATCCATCGCTCTACGGTCATTACGAATTTATAATGACTCTTTAACACATATCTGGGCCATCCTTGGTATTTGGTATAGAGATGACACATAATGGAAAAACAAAAACTTAACTTTTTCACTTTAACGACCAAAAAGGATGCTCCAGAGCCTTTGAGTTTGTAGAAACTCTCACATATCAACAGTGAGCCCAAATTGCCAAAAATTGTTGAGTTGATCATGAGAACGGACAACTTGCAGTTCATTGTACAAGAAGTTAAAAGAAAATATAGTCTGGTTGCTCATTTAGCAATACTTGATAATACAACATTCTTCAATGAAGATAAGAAATCTGAAAACTCAGAAAACTGAGCTTATTTATCAATAACATCCATGTTCCCAGTGGACTTGGGAAGGATAACAGTTAAGCACATACTTGTATCCATACTGTTGCTGAAGATGAAACTTTAGTGAAAAAAAGAAGCAGAAACTGATTTTCGTTGAGGCACTATACTACTGCAAGAGGATGAGTACTTAGGTTTGGAATTCACTTTCAGAGAGGGCTTAGATGCTCACAATCAAACAATACAGGTAGATTAATACAGAAATGGTACCCGAGGGGTTCCTTTCATTTAAGAAGATGGTCAATGCAATAAAGAACAGAGTCAAGAGAGTTTAAAGCATGATTCTTCTATGACCAGTTTGATGGGGTTTACCAGTTTAACAAGCATGAAGTTTATGAAATGTCAGAGGAAAAAGTGAGTGTTGAAGTAACTCATAGTGAATTACTTGAAGAACAGCAGAAAGCTAATTATTCCATAGTGTGTTTGGAGGTTCAAGCAGCACTGTTTCAGCTTCCATTGTGGCAGATATGGTGTTGCATAAATTAGGAAACTGTGATTGGATTTAGAAGAGAGAGGTGAGATTTAGGAAAATAGAAAGAAATAAATCAAAGGAAAGAATTCGGCAATTAGAATAAGAAAAGACAATTTTATTGTGATTGCCTAATCACTTCCTCGTCTAAAGATATTTATGGACCTCAAAACCCTAACCAATGCTCAAAATCTAAGAAACCTCAACATAGAAGAAAAATAAAAATAAAGAAAGGGTAACAAGGGCCTTTCCTGTAAGCCAACTTTCCTATAGAGATTGACATCCATAGTATGTGATCTATTCTTTCCAGCACCAAGCTATTTCCTTTATCTATATAATTTCAAATGCAAAAACTACAGAAATAAAAAGTTAACACGTGGTGTCAAAATTGATCTTTTCTTGAAAAGGTAAGCCTATAATGGAATCAAGAAGACATACGTCAAAAGGCATTAATGAGGTATGCTTTTAGCGTGTATCAAGAAACCAAGTATTAGGGAACAACATTAGCATAGCAAACGAAGCTAGATTATCACCCTTTCTCCTCTTTCATTTACTGATAAAAATGAATGAAATGAAAGATTGTTCAACCAAGCTATCACAAAATAACTCAAAACCTTCAAAATTACCAAAACAGCCTAGACCACTAAACACTTATTTAAACAAATAACGTATACAGCAAGACTCAATATTTATCACAAATAAATAAGAAAACTCCTCAATTCCCAATATCATATATGATTTTCTAATTCCTCTTAGACTGGCCTTTGCTCTACATTAGTAGTAGTTGCCGAACATCCAAAATTGAAGCAACTGAATCAAACTATTGGCGCTCATTGAATATGCTCTAAGCCTCGTAATGAAAGAAAGAGGACTTGTTTGAAGAAAAGAGAATGGATGATAAATATTTGAATCCATTCCGGATGGAGTTAGTCTTGATTGTGAGAATTGCACATACAAACATTTCTCAAAATAAAAACCAATCAAAGTTGAGCCTATATCCCTTCTGCAGAAAACTATGGATGGTTATCGACATCTATTTTCTTTAAGCCAAACATCAAGCAAATATACAGATATTCTGTTGCCAAAAACTGATGCACTTGCATTATCTCATTTTGATAATCAAAATTACCTGGTTAAAGGAAAAAAAAAGATCTAACATATGAAACTTTTGCAACAACAGGAAATGTGTACTAAGCATTAATTACATGAAACAGAAGCAACTGCTATAAAGGGCTCGACTTATGACATAATTCAGTCATGGTGTTTTCGGATTCCAAAACCCACACTAATTTCCCAATGCTATGAAAGAAATGGATAATCCACTGACACTGTCAATTGTCTATTATCAACATATTAGGAGCGGAATAAAAACAAATCATTTTAGAAGAAACATAAATTATTACAAAGCACAAGAAAGTTTCTGAAAATCTTTTTCCAAAGAATTATTAAGACCCAATTAATTTTCATCCATCACTAAAACATCAATTGAATACCCACCAACAAATTTATCTAAGAATATCGACGGAACTTAAGAAAAAAAAAGTACTTGCTAAACCCTTTTGGAATTTATGAAAAAATGAAGAAAGTTAAAGAGTGCGTCAAGTACTCCGTGTTGGCGAGTGCCGGCATTGATGCGCTCAATCCAAAGGGAGCGCATGTCTCGTTTCTTATTGCGGCGGTCTCGATAGGAATACTGAAGGGCTTTTTCCACACGCTCTCTGGCTATTCTTATGCAATTCTTTGCTCTTCCTCGGAAGCCCTTTGCTAATTTCAGCACCTCTTTTTTGTTCATTCTTGTTTCTTTGGCAAAACAAATCCCGCTTCTCTGCCGTACAGCTGCTGCTATACACTGTAACACTGGCTTTCAGGCTGATTCCACAGTCGGTATTCAAGCTGGTAATATTTGTTGACGGAAGATTATAAAGTCCCATAAATAATTTTTCTTTTGGTCAGAAGTCCCCTAAATAACTCGGTTTCACTTTGGTCCCCTTCTTAATTTCAACCCTTTTTATCCTTCAATAATTTATTTTTACCATTTTGGTCCTTTTAGATAAATTTATTCTCATCAATTATTGATTTTTTTTCTTAAGATAACTATTGAGATAAAATTAAAACTTCAATTATAGTATTAAAGAAAATTAAAACAAAACATACAAACAAACTTTAACTCACATGAAACACATCAGATGTGTATATGTACTATCAATCCTCTAATGTTTCTTGTTTTCTTAAATTTTTTTAAATATTTTAATTAAAATTTCAATTTTTATCCTGATATTTTTCTAAAAAATATATCAATATTATTTGACAGAGATAAATTTTTCTAAAAGACAAAAAAATGAAAATAAATTATTAAAAATTAAAACGGTTGAAATTAAAAAAGAGTGATCAAAATGGAGATATAAAAATTATTCAGGGACTAAATGAAATAATATTCCTATTGTTGACCGAGCAAAAGCTTTCAACAATTTGTTTCGGTTTCAATAACACATTTAAATACAAATACAATACATACTTTGTATAGCACACTTCGAGTCACGATAAAAGGCCATTGATGAGAATGCATTAACATTTACGGAACGAGTTCTGAAACATAGCAAAATAACATGTTCTCATCTCATTGATAAGAACACATACTTTGTAGAGCATATGTCGGGTCACGACAGAAGACATTGATGAGAATGCATTAAAATTTGAGAAGCAAATTCCGAAACAAGGTCTACCATGTCAAGAATAATGCAGACATTTGAAAAATAATTATTAAATGTCACGTCCTGAATCCAGGCTTGCCTAAACCTGAGATGGACATGCTGTGACCACAAGGGCACAAGGCTTCAAAACTAAACAGAGTAAAGAGAAAATTGAATTGTAATATTATTACTCAAATACAAAGTTCAATAGGTGAACAAAACATGAAGAGATGTAAGTTCTATTAACATCATAACAAAAATCCAAAAGAGTCTTCTACATCTTTTTTCCCCAAGCTCATTCCAAAACGGCTTTGAATCAGTTCTCATGTTCGGCGGGAACCTGGACTAAAAATAGAGAGAAGAGTAAGTACAATTACTCAGTAAGTACAATAAACTCTAACTTCTGGGATTGAATAGGCATTTGCCGAATTATTATAAATATAAAACAGAGTTCCTTATAAAGTATAACTATTCTTTATACAAAATATGTAAATTTTCATTTGTTCAGAAATTCCTCAGAACAGTTCTCATACATTTAATCTTCTCAATCATACTTTAACACTAAACTCAAGACATTACAGATGGTAATAATGAGTCAGATATGTAATCTCACGTTTAGCTGTCTCTCACGTCAAGTAAGTCAAAACTGATGTTTGGGGCTTTTTGTCCTTGCCCAAGGAAACATAAGAAATAGGTAGAACATGTTCCCCACTACTAATCCAAGATAATCAGAAGCTCAATTCTAAAAACAAATACAAAATATTCCTTTTTCAAAAATCGTCAACTTAATTATAGTAGATACACAAGATAACTCAATTATGCTCCCACAATAGCAACATTGAGAGAAAATCATAACTTAAGTATGCTCCTGCAGTAGCAATGTTGAGAGAAAAGAATTCAAAGATATATTGATACCTTTTGATTCTTATTTAAAACATGAGTCATTTTGGATGGAAGGTTATTGTCGAATTACCACCAATTATATATCATTCCCTACAGTGAATGTCATTAAATATTATATTTTATTTGATATGTTATGCTCGTGATTTTAATTTCTTATAATCATGCTAATATTATGTTGACTTATTGAACTTAATATTTAGATTATCACTAGAAGTGATGAATTAATAATAAGAAAGGAAAAGAAAATTTATAATTTGAAAGAAACACTATTGATATAATAGTTTGTAGCGCACCTATAGTACATCAAATAAAATTTTAAATATTTGATTTGGAGATTTTTTACTCCCAAAATGTTATACTATCACCGATCTCAAATATTAATCATATCTATTGATATATAGACTTGTGAATATAGTCAATTCTTTGAAATAATTAGAGGAAAGAAATTAATTTTTATTTGTGATTTTATATGAGTTTTGCATATTATATATATGCCCCTTGATTTATTATATATTCAAGCATAGCGAAAAAGATATGTATTGGGAAAATGAATGGTGGTATAAATTAAAACTTCATAAGAGTTAATTAATAGGATGTTCCACAAGAGCTAATAGATTGAAATCAAGACTCCTAATCTTGAAGATATCTATAATATCTAGAAGATATTTAATTAAAGCCCTAGAAGAGCCTATTTACTTAAGACTCAGAAGAGTTAATATAAAGTTCTGAAAAAAATCAAGCTTGGGAGAAAGCGCAAAACCTAGCTCTATTGAAATTGAAAGAGAGTTTTGAATCTCACTCATTGGTGCGGCGAACCCATTCGATAATTATTTAAAAACTCTTATTGACCTAAGAGGTCACATGATAATTATGATATATCTGACTTATAAAATAAATTTAAATTTCATATACTACCACGTTCTCCCATCGTAATTTCTAATTCGCCGAAAATTGATGCATTTTAATAAATGATTGAGTAAACCTAAAGTTTACTTATTTAAAACTACTAAATATTGACATGACCAGTTAGACTATCCCGGATCATTAAAGTATGAATTATCGTAAAGAATTTATGACAATATTTTATGGAACTAGAAGTTTCTGATCACAAATTAATTTATAATACTATTTTTTAAGGCAAAATAATTTTATGGATGCCATTAATATATTTATGATTGAATATTTGGGATGAATATATTGTTGATGCATTGACTCATGGTCACGATATATTGGTGACTTGCAAGTACATTGCAATTTTGATAATGAGTTCATATTTTAGAGATTCTCTCATTAACATAATTTATCCTAATATCATTGATGGTGTTGCACTATTTATATGAATATTGAACGTTCTTGCAGAACATGTTCATAGAGCTTAGCAAGTAGTTTTATAGAACCACAAGGGCCTTGAGTTAATTATTGTATATTTTCTAGTAGTACTCATTCGTATATATTTCACTAGCATGTTATTTTGAATTCTCATTATAATTGGTTCAATGGTGATAAACCAGATATTTTCCCATCTAATAAGTATATATATGATATACAAATATATTAATCTACCATAATGTATATTGAGATGGGTTGAAAGAGGAGAAATTGTGTAATCGGATGAAGATAAAAATATGTCTCATATTGATCCTCTTACAAAAATAATGTAAACTAGAAGTTCAAAAGATAAATAGTCAGGCATGTATATTGAGAAAGGAAAATTCGACAAAGAAGACTAATATTATTTAATGTCCCTGAAGGACAATATATCACTACTTATAATTTTGAGAGACGGCAAAATATGGTAGAATAAATTGGTTCAAACAAAAGCCCTCACATATGAAAAAGGAGCAATAAATTAAGATGGTCATAAATCAGAGGAGATGAAAATTCTAACAAAATTTTCTATGACATGACTTTACTATTATTCCAGAAGAAATTCAAGTACCTGAAAGTCGGGAGATGTCATTGCATCATGTCATATATGGAATCATAAAAAAACACAAAACATTGACGATATTTATGTGTAATTTATGTATCAAGATGAGGATCTTAAATTAAAATCTATAGACTCGAGATTCAAATATTATAGAAATATTTGGATTAATAGAATATAAAGTTTTCATGAGAAATTATGAAAAGTCTAGACAATTATTAAGTACGCTTGAAGTGCTTATGTATTCCCTAAAGGAATTGTACCCATGAAGTGTAATTCCAGAAGGATAAGAATTAATAAATAAAGTGTGAACTTGTGTAAGTTATAATATAAGATTCTTTGTAAATTCCTAACAATATTGATACGAAGAAGAAAAATTTATTATGGTAGATTGAATTTAGATAATAGGCCACTAAACTCTAAGAATTTATTTCAAGTCTTTGAAGGATTCTATAGGCATGCTTGAAAGTATGTAAGTGAATTGTTCTTGAGGAACATAACACCACTGTCTTAGTGATTTTTATTTAAAGAAATATATGAAATAAAATCGAATATATATCCATGAAAGTTCTCTGAGAATTCATTATGCTTGCTTTTTATGTTTCTTTAATGTTCTCCATATTAGAGGGAGGAAATTAGAATCATAAAATGTCTATGTTTAATATTGAAGTATTTTGATCTATATACAAGTATTCGTGAACAAGAAGTTTAATAGATTATTTATTTGCTAATGTTGCAAATATACATGATATTTTGTTAATTCTAGAAGAGTTACAAAATTGAATTTATGGATACTTCTATAGATGTCTCAATAGGACATAAGTCTCACTAGCTCTGTTAAATCATGTCTGAAGCATTATCGACCTTTTGTTTATAAAAGTTCTTTAATGAAATAATTAAATACTTGAAGTATTCCTCCTGAAGAGATTATGATTGGCAAGTAAATACTTGAAATAAGTATTTTAAGATTTTGTCTCGATTTACAAATCGAACATCTCGAAAATGGAAATTCTTTATCTATTCATAAAACTTTTATATGGATATATTATATTGCACATTATCATCCAATATCATTTGATTATAAAATGTTAGTAAATACATGTTTATACATAAGAAGGTAATAGATATCTATTGGTCCTGAAGTACTATAACTTTGCACAATTGGTGCATATTCTTTGTTATATAAATTTTGGAAAAATATTATTATCTTACAATATTTTCTAAGATAATTAATCTTTGATTATGGAAAAAATCCAACTCCTGATGAGATAGATAAAGCAACAAATTTCTTACTTATATGATCGATAAAAGATACATTCTTAAATAATTAACTTATGCATATATGATATGAATTATCATTTATATAGCAATCACACTTTCAACTATATTGAAGTTCTAGTTAACTTTTTATGTGGATTGCTAAGAAGTGTATGATCGTTATTGATAGTTAATTCTGAAATATTTATAAGCTATCCCAAAAGGATGAAATTATAACTATATAGTTGGGTTTTGAAATTTGAGGACATGTTTGGAGAGATGTGACAAAATAAATTTCACCACAATTTCTTTATGGCGAGGGAAAATTAATGTGCAATATTTTCGATCAAATGTAATATATAATCCTGAAGATTTATTAACTAAGACAAACCAATTTATTAGTTTAATGATATTTTAAACAAGGAGAGTATATAAAGCATAAATGAATAGTCTACTCTTTTTCCTTCACTAGACTTTTTCTCCCACAAGGTTGTTTCGCTAGTAAGGTTTTAAAGAGACATATTCTTTATGTTATGAACATCCAAGGGGGAGTGTTATGAAATTAATGTATGCATAATGAATGTCAACTACGTTGCTTGAAAAGAACTAAACTCCCAAAATACTAATCTTATTTGGATCATGAGATCCCCATTAATTTAGTTAGATCCTAAGTCTTATGAGAAGATATTAATAAGATAGTTCATACTTGATTCTTGGGTTCAATTTTTCTCTTTCTTGTACTTTTCTTTTTCTATATTCTTCTTCTTTATATTATATTATTATTCCGAGCAATTCGTATTGTCGCGATCGTCAAACTCATAATTGTTAGAAATATTATTTTAAGAGTATCATAAATAGTATTCCTTTACAAAGAGTTTGATCTTCAATATATGGAACTATAGCATTTTGTTAACTTTCATCATTTTCCTTATCTGTTTTTATTTTATTTTTTTAACTTTCCGCATTTTCTTTTTCAGTTTCTTTGTCTCACTTGCACAACAGTTGATTTCTCTATAGACATGCCAAAATATAGGTGGGTAAAAGCTTCCACAGAAACAACTTACAGTCAAAGAAAAATAGAAGAATAGTGAGAATGGTTAAACAATTAGACCTCAATAACAAAAACAACATCAAGCAAATGATGACTTAATACAAATATAGACAAACGCATCATGAGATCAACCGACTAAGTGCTACTTTGAAAAGTAGAGCTAAGCACCAAACTGTAGACTCAGCCAAAAAAAAAAAAAAAAAAAAATTAGAGAAACGATATCATCTTTCTAGAGAAATTGATATTCAAAATAATTATAGAAAAACCAATTGAAAATTTTAAGTTTTTTTTTTAAAGAAAAAATTTGCATGTTCATATCTCCTTCATACTAAGGGTGTATTTTAATTGCATTTAAAAATGAATTTTTTCCTCGAATAGCGTAAAAATAAATAATTTGTGAGAAAAGAGATGACGTCCAAAATAAGAAAATTAGAATAGTTTATGAGCAGAGATGTGGGTTCAAAAATTGAAATTTGAGATTTAGGATAGTATCTAATCTCACCCTAAAAGTTTTGAGTTTAAAACCCAAAGCAAATACACCATAAAAAAGACGAATAATATTAGATTAACCACCATAAGTGTATAATAAAAAAAGGAAAAAATCATAAGTGCATAAAGGCATGTGTATCCATCTATATTACAACAATTGAAATCTCAATTGATTTATAGTAACATTTCAATGTTAAGTAAAATAATTGTTTCAAATATTTTGAAAATCATGTATGAAATAAGCAAATAGATATTAAGGGCACCGACAATTTCTAAACAAAAAGCAGTATTTTTTATAAACTCACATTTTATTATACTGCAGCCAGCCAAAAATGCTTCAAAAGCTTCAACTAGCAAACCACAAATATCAAAAATTGTATCCTTAACTAAGCTGAAACAAAGGGAGAAAATGAGGGAAATGATGTGTATCCCTAAGAAAAACTACATAAGAAAATCAGGACAACAAATTTGCCAAGAATCACAAAATTAAAATCAACATTACTATAGCTCAAGAGGCATGATTAAGCATCTTAAATGTAGAAGCTTAAGATTGTATCATCGCTTGAAGATTAACAACAAAAGAGACAAACTTACAAATTAGCCAAATAAAGATCATCTAATGGTCTCTCATGAATCATAATCTTTGCTATCCCCACCAAAACAACATAAGAAAGCAATTTGTTAGTTGGTTAATTTTTCATGTAAAGAAGCTTATCATAATCTTTGATTGGGTAAAGGAGCTGCATTTATAAAAATTAGAAGCACAATGGTTAAAGTAATCAAGATAGTTTAACATAGTTAGTAATAGGATAAAGAAGCTGAACTAAGAAACAAAAGCATATGTTTTGTACCATACTGTAAAGGATTACACCATAAATTAAAAAGTTAAGAAGTTAAAAAGTTTGAATGAGAAAATCTAAAGGAACTCTCTAACAGTAATGTAGTTCCACTGCGTAAAAATATTTCTTCAAACATCCCTAAAATTTCAAGCATAACATAAAATTAACATAACATTAGCGTTGAATCAAACCAGAAATTTGTTACATTCTGAACATAAAAGTTTCTAAAGAAAAGGAAACTTGCTGCCAAGCTCCAAGAATGCAGTTGAAACATGATGAAACAGATCTATTAAAACTTTATATTCCTTTGCACCACCCCAGTTCAACACATTCTAAAAAGTTTGAAGAATGGATAAAGCTTTCATGAGAACGCATACATCTGAAAAGCTGTCTGCAGTTCATGTCGGATTAGGAAACCATATTCATCAACAATACTTTTGCATCTAAATAGATCGATAAGTTATAATAACTGACAAACAAACTACATAACTTCAATATACACAATCTTAGATTTGGACATCGAATACTTTTAGGTCTTGTAATGGTTATTTGTCAAGCAAATAGCAATTTGGACAGAATCCTTGAAACATATGAAAGCCCTATCAAGGGACAAAGAAGCAATCTTTTAGAACTTCAAAAGATTTTTTCGCACTGTATTCAAATGACTTCATATGACTACCCACTAAAGTGAATATAACATTTGGTATAGAGTAAATGAAATTAATTACATTAGATTATGCAAGTTCCAAGTTACTTTAGTGGTTACAAATAAGCTCAAACCTTAAACTAAAGGAAGATCCAATGGGCTACATGTTCATATGAACTTTTTGTAAATTTTGTTGACATCAATATATACACAGATCCTTTAGATTAAAAAAAATCATTTGCACTAGAAACTAAGAATGAAACTAATAGCAAATATGAGTTCATAATATATAACAACATAAAATAAAAGCCTAGAGGAAGCAATTAATTAATCACTCTATGAAATCAATATGTATTCTGCATATTTGCTTATATCTCTCAAAGTAACTCTGATAAAGTGACAAAAAATATACCTTGTAAAGAGGCAAAAAGATCGGTGGCGATCACCAGAAAACACACAGCACAGTCGCTAACCGAGAGAGTCCTTGGACATTTCTTCTTTTTCTAGAAATAGCAAGAACGAAATAGATCAGAGGTGCGGAGAAGAGAAGACATAAAAGGGTTAATAAAAAATTGAAATTTTCTAGTGGGGAAAACAATCAATGTGAAAAACTTTGGGGGGGGGGTGAATAAGGTTTTTGGCTAATTATTTGAGAATCTTTTGTAAATATAAAAGATAAACCTGCAATTTTGTTTGAGAAAGAATTTTAAAACTCTTTTTAATAAAATTCAAAACCAAACAAAATCTTGTGGTTAAGCCAATAAAATAAAAAGCTTAGAAAGAAATGCACAAAGATTTATAGTAGTTCACTCTCTCAAAGAGTTACATCCACTACCTTGAGCCAACACCCAAGGATTTTCCAAATCCACTATAAACACAATATACACCTAGTACAAATTTGAGGATCACTTTACAAGGGTTTTGCACATAACCTCAATTCACAACATAATATAAATTAAAGGATTACCCAAGGGGTTTTTCAACACAAACCTTTGATATCAATAAGAGAAAGAGATAAGTTTAAGAACAACGTTATCAATGTGAGCTCGAGAAATAGAAGATACAACTCAATGAAATGTTTCTACAAGCTCATCTTTACTTCTTCTTTGATGAAGATGAACAATGAAGCTCAAGAAGATGTTTTTGAGATTGAAAGTGTTTGAAATAAATGTGCTTTAAAGCACTTTTAAAAGTCTTAAATGATCTCAATAAATATTTCACCAAACTTCTTACCTTTTGGCTGATGAAAAAAGTCTATATATACTTTAAAAAAAAATGAACGTTGCGCTCTGTGTAACGGTAATATTTTTTTACAGTAATCAAGAAAATCGGACGACCGGTTTTGAAACAGAAAGATTCGTACTTGTCCTTCAAAAAATCAGACGGCCGATTTTTTTCTACACTTAGAAAAAAATCAGACGACCGGTTTTAAAACTGGATGGCCGATTTTTTGAGAATTTTTACAGCCAGTTTTTTTAAGACAAAAGCTTTCCTTTCTATTTCAAAGACATATATTCTTGATACTCCTTTTAGAGATAGAAAAAACTTTCAAAAGCATCAAAACCTTAATCAAGAATACTTAAATTTTAAAAAAGAGTTTATATTGAGAAAATCGTCAATGGAGCTTCATATATGATCATTAATCAAAGATGAAAGTTAGGGAGTTTTACAAAGAGTTACCTTGGCACACCCCTAACTTAGACATAAGTCTTCAATGTCTTCAATGACTTGATCTTGGAATAGCTTGGTCTTTTCTCCATCATTCTGCCTTAATCACCAAGATCTTTAGCTTTTTGAGAATGTAGACTTGAGATTTCAAACGTGCTTCTTTTGTTTTATGAAAGGTTAGCTAAATACTCACACAAACATATGTTAATCATAATCAAAATCATAAGTAATAATGCTCTTAGGGCTAACAATCTCCCCCTTTTTGATTATGACAAACACATATGCAAGAAGAACAAAAGAGCAAGAGTAAAAATATGGTAATGCTTCAAAAAGATCAATAATGAGAACAAAGCACAACAATCACCATAAGAGAGAGATAGCTCCCCCTAAACACATGCTTTATATCAATTATGGCTAGAGAAGATAACAAGTACAAAGTAAACCAAATAGCCCAAAGGGTGCAAGAATCATTCTATAGCACTCCACAAAGTATAAGAAATACTAAGGCACCAATAAGGCATAAACATGAAAAGCATCATTAACTTAAACATCAACATATCTCATCAAATAACGATTTCTCCACCTTACATCTTGCACTATTTTCTCTTTCTTTTGTCATAAATAAAAAAAGGACCTTAGGAGAGAAATATCAAGGGATCATAGAAGAGGTAGCAATTGGACTTTCAACTTTAAGATATCATCATGAAGTCCATAATAAAAAGAGTCAAAGCAACAAAAGGTAGCAACAATGAACCACAGAGCACACCAAAAGTAAAAAAAAAAATGACATATATTAAGTAAAAAAAATAGAACATTAAGCGAAAAACACAAGGGTTTTGAAAAGAGTCATAGAAAAAAAAGGGACATGGAGAGAATTTTGTAAAAAAAGAAAATTTCAATCATCTTTATCTCCTCCTCCTTGCTCTAGTCTCATAACCCGTTCTTGTATGTTGGTCATTTTGTGATCCAATACATCAAGCCTTTCTTGAATGTCAGAGACTTTCCCATCCAAAACCTCAAAGCGACCGTCGAATGCATCAAACCAAGTATTTATTGAAGTTTGTAGAGAGACTATCATATCCATTAGTTGACTTATACTCCCCGAAGATAAGCCTTCCTCTATTCTTTCTTGTCTCTTCTTTTGTCTTGTTTCTCTTCTATGGATTTCAGCCTTCGTTTCCTCTTCACTTTCTTCTTCTTCCACATTCCGACCTTCTTGGTCTTCATCATCATCGTCATCACCTTCTTGTCCTCCTATTATGAATGCCCCTTCTTCATTTTTCTCAAACCCCATCCTTTTGAAGGTTTGTTGATTGTAGATCTTGCCATGACCAATGTGACCACTAATGCCAACAAAATTGATCACAAAGTATTAAAAAATTTTGGTGATGAAACATCTATAAGGCAAGCATTTGGTTGAGGAGGATTGTGTAGCTAGCATGTGCTCTATAGCCATAAACCCAAAATTCATCATCCTATGTTCGTGTAAGGCCAGCATCACAAATGAGTGCATGTTGATGATAGATGATTTATGCCCAACATTAGGAATAATCATATTAGAGATCATGTGATGGAGCAATATCATCAAGCTTATTTACATTCCTATCATCATGTCTCTTCAAAACTTCTCCTCTAGTGAAAATTTCCTCAAAACGCCTTTCACTATATAAGTTTAGATCAAAACATTTCTTGTTCTTAGTGTAGAATCTTATTTCATCTTAAGGAGTTTCCAAAATGTGATTAACAACCTATCATCAAATGCAATATCTCTACCTCCAATCCTAGTCAATACCCATTGGTGAGGAATATCATCCACTCTTTCAATTCTTCCCTTATGGAGATTAGCATAAAACTCATATATCATCTCAACATAATACAGTTCATTCACAATCAACAATGGTATCCAACCATTAAGTTCAAAGAGATGAGGGATAGACTCCATACCTTGCATATCGTTTAAATTAACTCGGTGACCCGGTGCTATTTTTCTTTGATTCCTTGTCCATGTTTCAAAGTTTGCAGCCTCCTTTACCGAAATGAACCTATTTGGAGCCCTAACTTCTTGAACCCTACCTCCAGAGGGTACCCTTTTTGCTTTTCATTTCCCTCTACTTGTACCTCATTCTTCAAGATTTTGGCCTTGACCAACATTTGCATTCTTGGTTTTTACCATTTTTTGAGAGAGACTCAGCTAGGGTTTGAGGGGAGATGGAGAGTTTCAAATGGAGCAGATTTTGACACAAAAACAGAGAGAAGAACCGTTTCTTTGCAATGAAAAGAGATAGACTTGAAGAAAAAGAGAAAAAGAGTGAAAATCGGAGCAAGAAATCGGATGGGTCTTGTGACGGAGGAAGTTCTCGGTCGAGAGAATGAGAGGGAGTTGAGAGAAAAGTGTGAAAAGTTAAAGAAAAATCTAATTTTAAAAGTGCAGACTCGACGGTTTTATTAAAACTCAATCGACCATTTTTCAAAGTCGGTCGTCTGGTTTTTTGTAAATTTGAAGAAATTGGACGTCCGAGTTTTTTTGAAGTCATCCGAATATCTCTGGAATTTTTAGAAGAGCAATCCTTGAGTCCGGTTTTGAAACCGGACGTCCAGTTTTTTTAAGAATGGCGTCCGAAAAAAATGTAAGAGGAAAAACAGATAACACAAACAACACACATTACTGGTTAAATTTACCGATACCAAGTAATTTCTTAAATAGCAAAAGCGATCTTCCGAAAGAGGTTTTGTAAAAATATCGGCAATTTGATCCTCTGTGCAAATATATTCTAAAAATACATCACCTTTAGCAACATGATCTCTAATGAAGTGATGTTTGATTTCAATATGTTTTGTTTTTGAATGTTGCATAGGGTTTATGAAAATGTTTATGGCACTAGTGTTATCACACATATTAGGTATACACTTAAAAGAAACACCAAAATCAATCAATGTGTGTTTCATCCAAAGTACATGTGCATAGCAACAACCGGCTGCGATGTATTCCGCTTCGGCAGTTGATAGGGATACGCACGATTGCTTCTTGCTGTACCAAGATACTAAGCATCCTCCCAAGAATTGGCAATTTCCACTTGTACTCTTCCTTTCTACCTTACATCTGACATAATCCGCATCGGTGTAGGCAATAAGATCAAAACAAGATTGTTTAGAGTACCACAAGCCATAATCATATGATGAAATTAAGTATCTCAAAATACTTTTTACAACTATTAAATGAGATTCTTTGGTGCAAGTTTGGAATCTAGCACACAAACATACATCAAACATAATATCCGGCCTACTAGCCGTTAAATAAAGTAAACTGCCAATCATACCTATATATATCTTTTCATCAACCTTTTTACCTTTTTCATCTTTGTCAAGCTTCAATGATGAGCTCATTGGAGTACCAATGCCTTTTGCATTGCTCAACCCGAATCTCTTGAGAGGTTCTTTGGTGTACTTCTCTTGGTTGATGAAGATTCCTTCTTTTGTTTGCTTGATTTGTAGTCCAAGAAAGTATGTCAATTCACCCATCATGCTCATTTCAAATTCTTTTTGCATAAGGGAGGCAGATTCTTCACATAAAGAGACATTACTAGCACCAAAAATAATATCATCAACATAAATTTGGACAAGAAGAAGATCATTGTTACAAGAGGTTTTTGTAAAAAAGAGTAGTGTCCACCACACCCCTTGAAAAGTTATTTGAAAGAAGAAAACCACTTAACTTTCTATACCAAGCTCTTGGAGCTTGTTTTGAACCATAGAGTGCTTTTGAAAGTTTGTAAACATAATTTGGAAATTTTTCATGTAAAAAATCGGGAGGTTGTTCAACATAAACTTTCTCCTCAATATCTCCATTTAGAAAGGCACTCTTAACATCCATTTGAAAAAGCTTGAATCCCTTAAAACAAGCAAAAGCTAAAAGCATCTTAATGGATTCAAGTCTAGCAACCAGAGCAAAGGTTTCATCAAAATCTATGCCCTCTTCTTGACTGAATCCTTGGGCAACAAGTCTAGCTTTGTTTCTAATATCTTCTCCGGATTCATTTAGTTTATTTCGAAAAACCCATTTATGCCAATAGTGGGGTGATTACGTGGTCTAGGGACTAAAATCCAAACTTTGTTTATTTCAATTGATTTAACTCCTCTTGCATAGCAATAATCCAAAACTCATCACATAAAGCATCATCAATAAACTTAGGTTCAATTTGCGATAATAGGGCAAAGTTGTCAATAAAATACCTTCTTGTTCTTACCCCTTGTGATACATCACCAATAATTTTATTCTTGGAGTGTCCCTTTAGATACATCACATCTTGAGGAAGATTTTGAGTTTCTTGATCGTTTCCTTGTTTTTCCTCAATCTCTTCTTCCTCCATAGCATGCTCTTTCAATGCTTGAGTGTACAATGGTTGGTTACTAAGAGTGTTATCTATGTCATTATCATCATCAACTTTCTTGTAAAAAATGTTAGTTTCATCAAAATTAACATGAATAGACTCTTCAACGCACAAGGTTCTTTTGTTGAAAATTCTAAAAGCCTTTTTGTTTGAAGAATAACCAAGAAAAATTCCCTCATCGAATTTTCGATCAAACTTCTCAAGATTGTCCTTGGTGTTTAAAATAAAGCATTTGCATCCAAAAACTTTAAAATAGCCAATTGAGGGGGGTTTTGTTAAAAATGAGTTCAAAAGGAGTTTTCCTTAAAGAAGGTCTCAAGATAACACGATTCATAATGTATGCGGTGTTAACGGCCTCGGCCCAAAAGTGTTTAGGAAGGGAGTTTTCACAAAGCATTGATCTTGTCATTTCTTGTAAAGTGCGATTTTTCCTTTCCACAACACCATTTTGTTGTGGGGTTTTCGCGGCCGAAAAGTTGTGTGAAATACCAAAATCATCACAAAGTTTTGTAAACTCTTGGTTGTTAAATTCTCTCCCATTATCACTTCTTATAGAAATCAATTTGCAATCAAGAGAGTCTTGAACGTTTTTGAAAAGTTTTACAAATTCTTGAAATGCCTCATGCTTTTGGCTAAAAAACAAAGTCCAAGTAAATCTAGAGTAGTCATCCACTATGACAAAATCATACCTCTTACTACCAAGACTAGTGGTCCTCATTGGTCCAAATAAGTCCATGTGAACAAGTTTCAAAGGTTTTGAAGTTGAAATCATGCTCTTTGATTTAAAAGAGGTCTTAATTTGTTTTCCAAATTGGCAAGCATCACAAAGTTTAGTTTTCTCAAAGTGAAGTTTTGGTAGGCCTCTAACAAGTTATTTTGAAGAGAGTTGGTTCAATAAATCTATACTAACGTGACCAAGTCTTCTATGCCACAAAAATGCATTATCATCATGAACCGAGAGACACTTTAAGTTTCTAGAAAGAAGATCTTCAAGATGAAAGACAGAGACATTTCCAACTCTTTTAGCAACAAAAATAGTTTTGTTTTCATGCTTATCAATGATAGAGGAAGAATCACTTTCAAAAACAACCTTTTTTCCATTATCACATAATTGACTAATACTAAGCAAATTGAATTTCAAACCATCAATTAGAAGAACATCCTTAATAAGAGAAGAAGAATTGTTACCAATATTGCCTATACCAATGATTTTTCCTTTGTTCTTATCTCCAAAGGTGACAAATCCACTTTCGGTTTCTTCGAGTTCACTTAGATGGCCTTGATTTTTGTTCCTACAAAAGAAGAAGTAGAGATGACTTTTGGTACCCACATCTTTTTGGGTCCATGGATGTTAGTTGGATTTTCTTTTACCTTCCAAATGGTTTTCACTCCCCTTTCAATCTTTTTCTTTATAAAACACTTTGTGGCTTTATGACTATTCTTTTCATAATAGGTGCAACAAAGGTGTGAGTGAGATGATGAAGCCTTTACAAACCGTATTTGTTTGAGAAAATATTGGAATGATTATATCCAATACCATTTTTATCAAAAGGTGATCTTTGAGAGCCAAGAAGTTTTTCAACGTTTTCTTTCCCTTTTGTGAACTTTTCAACACATATAGTGAGATCACTCACCCTTTTCTTCAAAACATCATAATCTACCATGCTTTTTTCAAGTGAGTGAACTTTTTCACAAAGTTTCTTGTTTTCTAAGACAAGTTTTTGAAAATCATTGTTTGAACACTCTTTTTCATTTTTCAAGATTTCTAAAGACTCAAGGAGAGATTTGTTTTCACAAATAAGTTTTGAGTTTCATCAAGAAAAAATTGATTTTTGTTTTTCAATTCTTTGTTTCTTTTGGAAACCTTTTCGCATTCACCATACATTTCAATAAGCAAAGTACAAGGATCATCATCACAAAAATCATCAATTAGACTAGATGAGTTAGAGGGTGAAAATTGTACCTCATTTTCTAATGCCATGAAGCATAGGTTGGCATTTTCTTCTCCTTCACTTTTGCTTGAGTCTTGATCCCAAGTTCCTATTAGGCCCTTGCCTTTATTCTTCTCTTTAATGCCTCAAGCTTAGCTTCTAAAGCTCCTTTGTCTTTTTCAATGGCTTTGGGACAATAGGCTACAAGATGATCGGTGCTATTGCATTCAAAGCACCTAGCCTTAAAGAGTGATGAACTTTGTCCTCCTTTCTTGAATGGAGGTTTCTTTCCTCTATTGTTGAAACCTTTCTTGTAGAATCTTTTAAATTTTCTCATCACTAAGGCCATTTCCTCATCATCATCAATCTCATCTTCATTGTTTGATGAGTATGTTTGATCATCCTCATTTGCCTTGAGTTCAATGCTTTTTCTTCCTTTGTCTTCATCTTCCATTTCATTCAACCTTTTTATTTTCATTTCATAGGTGAGTAGTGATCCTTTGAGCTCTTCAATAGGAAGTAGTCTCAAATCTTTTGATTCCTCAATAGCAAGTGTTTTTGGTTGCCATGCTGTTGGAAGTGTATCAAGAATCTTTCTATTCACTTCTCCTCTTGAGTACTCTTTCCCATATGCCTTTAGGCCATTTATGATGTTGGTGAACCTTGTGAACATGTCACTAATGCTTTCATTTTGTTTCATTATGAATAGCTCATGGTCTCTCACCAACATGGTCAACTTTGACTCCTTTACTTGATTGGTGCCTTCGTGAGTTACTTCAAGCAACTTCCACATTTCATGAGCCGAATCGCATCCACTCACTCTATTATATTCATTTGCACCCAAGGTACAACTAAGAATATTCATAGCTTGAAAGTTTAGAGTTATCTTCCTTGAGCCGAGCTCATCAAATTCTTCAACCTTCTTGACTACTCCATCAATTTTGGGAATGTAAGGACCTTTCTCTACAATGCTCCACAAGTCAAAGTTAATAGAACAAATATATATTTTAATTCTAGATTTCCAAAAAGTATAGTTTGTTCCATTGAAAAGAGGAGTTCTATTTGTAGAAGAGCCTTCTACATATGGTAAACTAGAAACATTAGCCATAGTAAGATAAAGATCTTTTGCTTCAAAGGTGTTAGTCCTTTTTTAGAGAAGCCCTACTCTGTTACCAATTGAAAAACCTTAGAGGGGGGTGAATAAGGTTTTTGGCTAGTTTTTGAGAACCTTTTTGTAAATATAAAAGATGAACCTCCAATTTTGTTTGAGAAAGAATTCTAAAACTCTTTTTAATAAAATTCCAAGCTAAACAAAATCTTGTGGTTAAGCCAATAAAATAAAAAGCTTAGAAAGAAATGCACAAAGATTTATAGTGGTTCACTCTCTCAAAGAGTTACATCCACTACCTTGAGCCAACACCTAAGGATTTTCCAAATCCACTATAAACACAATATACAACTAGTACAAATTTGAGGATCACCCTACAAGGGTTTTGCACACAACCTCAATTCACAACACAATATAAATCAAAGGATTACCCAAGGGGTTTTTCAACACAAACCTTTGCTATCAATAAGAGAAAGAGATAAGTTTAAGAACAATGTTACCAATGTGAGCTCGAGAAATAGAAGATACAACTCAATGGAATGTTTCTACAAGCTCCTCTTTACTTCTTCTTTGATGAAGATCAACAATGAAGCTCAAGAAGATGTTTTCGAAATTGAAAGTGTTTGGAATAAATGTGCTTCAAAGCTCTTTTAAAAGTCTTAAATGATCTCAATAAATATTTCATCAAACTTCTTATCTTTTGGCTGATAAAAAAAGTCTATATATACTTTCTCAAAAAAATGACTGTTGCACTCTGTATAACAGTAATATTTTTTTTACAGTAATCAGGAAAATCGAACGACCGGTTTTGAAACAGAAAGATTCGGACTTGTCCTGGAAAAAATCAGACGACCAATTTTTTCTACACTTAGAAAAATTGGACGACCGATTTTAAAACTAGATGGCCGAATTTTTGAGAATTTATACACCCAATTTTTTTAAGACAAAAAATTTCCTTTCTATTTCAAAGACATTTATTCTTGATACACCTTTTAGAGATAGAAAAACTTTCAAAAGCATCAAGACCTCAATCAAGAATACTTAAATTTTAAAAAAGAGTTTATATTGAGAAAATCGTCAATGGAGCTTCACATATGATCATTAATCAAAGATGAAAGTTAGGGAGTTTTACAAAGAGTTACCTTAGCATACCCCTAACTTAGACATAAGTCTTCAATGTCTTCAATGACTTGATCTTGGAATAGCTTGGTCTTTTCTCCATCATTCTGCCTTAATCACCAAGATCTTTAGCTTTTTGAGAATGTAGACTTGAGATTTCAAACGTGCTTCTTTTGTTTTATGAAAGGTTAGCTAAATACTCACACAAACATATGTTAATCATAATCAAAATCATAAGTAATAATACCCTTAGGGCTAACACAATGTTTTCTATTTTGTTATGCTGAAATAATTACATTATATATTTGTTTACAAATCCTCTAGTCTAGCTATTAAATTTGGAAGTATAACACAACTAGGAAAGTTTACAAAGCTTAGGATTTATAAGTATATGGAAATGTCTATATAAATATATAGAAAGATATAAATATGGAAATGTCTAAATGTGAATCCTTAATACTCCCCCTCAAGTTGGAACATGGAGATCGGAGATACCCAACTTGCAAGCTAGCTGATGAAAGTGAGTTTGATGGAGAGCCTTTGTGAGAATATCGGCAGGTTGGACCGTGCTACAAATATAGGAGGGAGAAATAAAACCGGCCTGGAAGCATCTTGGACAAAATGACAATCAATTTCAATGTGCTTAGCCATTAATAAAAGATAGGATTAGACGTGATGTGAAGGACAACCCGATTATTGCAATGCATGAGAGTGGGACGAGTGACAGGAACGTGAAGATCCCAAAATAAGCGAGACCACTTTAACTCACACAAAGTCATAGCCATAGAGCGATATTCAGCCTCAGCTAAAGATCGAGAAACAGTATGATGTTTGTTTATTTTCAAGGAAATAGGAGAACCACCTAGAGAAATATTTGGCCAACAATAAGTAAAGAGAGAATAATATACATAAGACTGGGAAAAACCATACTTACGGAGAGCGTCAGTGAGCTTGGAGAACCAACATCGAGGAGCCTAGCAAAGATCATACAAGGACTTCTTTAATCGCAAACCTGCCTAGGGAGAGAAGGGCGAAAGCCAAACGGGGGACGCATATAAACTTCCTCTTGTAAATCTCCATGGAGAGAAGAACTATGTACATCCATTCTGATCGGCCAGTTTCGAGCGGCAACTACGGAAAGCAAGGTTCGAACAGTAACCGTTTTTGTAACAGGGGCAAAAATATCCGTGAAATCAATACCTTCTGTTTGTGTGCTCTCCAAAATTACCAAACGAGCCTTATACCTCTCAATCATATTGTCCGCTCTATATTTGATACGGAAAACCCATTTACTCCTAAGGGTACGTTTACCAGGAAGCAAGGTTATTAAGGACCACGTGCCATTTTGTACCAAGCCATTAATTTCTTCTTGCATGGCGGCATTCCATTTAGGATTAGAAACAGCCTCAGAGTATTTGGTGGGTTCCGTTTCTATAGTAACAGATGCTAGAAAATAAAGATGCGAGGAAAAAAGTTTTCATAATTCACAAAGTTTGTAATATGATAATAGGACTTACTTGAGAGAGCCATAGAGGGAGATGGAGCAGAAGAGGGGGATATAGAAGATTTCCATATTACATTACAGTCAAAATCTTAGAGCCGAGTTGGGATAGTTTTAAGGTGAGTACTTTTTCTTGGACCAAGTAAAGTTGGAGGGGATGAAGGTGCGGACCGAGGTATGCAGTCTGTCTGCCCACTAGATTGCATGCATGTTGGTGGGCTTGCAGACTGCTGCGCAAGAGAAGACCCAGAAGGCGCTGGGCCAGGAGAAGAGGAAGGAACTGGGCTACGAGAGAGGATATCAGTTGGACCTCGGTAGGTGGGCTCGGTGGGCGGACATCTCACAGTTGGGCCACTGAAGGAAAGTCTGGGCTGTGGAAGAGAGGCGCCTGTGCTGTGGAAGAAAGGCCAGTGTTTGGGCTGCTAGATCGCGAGAGAGTGTGGCCCACTGGATTGGAGTGCCTGTTCTGCGGAAGGAAGGCGCCCTTCTAGGCTACTGGACTGGGCCGTGAGATAGTGGGGCCCGCTGGACTAGAGTGGAGCTTCCTAAGCTGAAGCTAGACTGGAGATGGGCTGGACTGAAGGTGGCCTAGTCGATGGAGTACTGCTGGGCTGGGTTGGGAAGAAGTTTTCCTAGGGCTGCCCCAGCAGAATTTTACTCCCCCTGTCTTGGGAGCTCGGTTTGAAGAGCCCAAAAGTTGTTCCCCACCATTTCTCAAGAGAAAGAAAAGAATGGAACTAGTTGAATATTTTATACCCAACCAACACTTTTCACTTTCAGAGGTTTGACTCGATTCAATCGATCCTTCTTCAAAGAAAGAAAAGAAAGATGGTTTATTGGGAAAAATCCATATTATATTCTGGAGTATTTGAATTATCTTTAAAAGGAACATCAAAGATTACATCTCTGGACAAAATAAATTTCTGTTGTTGCAGATCATAAAAACGCCAACCTTTCTTGTTGAAGGCATAACTGAAAAAGACACAGATTCGACTGCTGGCACAAAGTTTATCTTTGGGTAGGTCATGATCATGGACATAAGCTAAACACCCAAATATTTTAATGTGAGAATAGGACGGCTTGTGCCCATGTAACAATTCATAAGGCATTTTTCCATGTAACAGAGAAGAGGGGGTGCGATTGATATGATATCCTGCTGTTAAGATGTACTCCGCCCAAAACTTTATAGGCAAGTTAGCTTGAAAATGCAAAGCCTGAGCAACATTTAGGATATGACGATGCTTGCGTTCCACTCGACTATTTTGTTGAGGTGTGCCAGCAATAGCGGTTTGGTGCATCATTTCATATGTGGAAAAATATGATTTTAGACAGAGAAATTCCATGTCATTATCACTACAAATTACTTTTATTGTTTTGTGAAAGTGAGTTTTAACCATGGCAAAGTAATCATTTAAAACAGAAGCAACGTCGTTTTTTTAGCAATCAAATAAATCCAAACTGTTCTAGAATAGTAATCCAGTATAGTAAGAAAATATGAAGCACCAACAGTGGATGCAGTTTTGTAAGGCCCCTATAAGTCATAGTGAATTAAATAAAAAAGATGCTTTATTGATACTCAAAGGAAAATGATCACAAGTTTTTTTGACACGTAAACAAATGTTGCAAGGAGTAGTAGTAGTCATAGATTCTTAGAGAGTCCCAGCAAATTTTGCACTACAAAATTCGAAGGATGTCCTAACCAGATATGCCATAACGTACTTGAACAAAAAATAACACTAGAAAAAAGAGAATAAAGCTGGTAACGACAACGGTTTGTAGAAGTATATCTCATTCCTCTGCTCACCCACTCCAATCAGCCTCATCGAAGTACGGTTCTGTATCACACAAAAATTATTAGAGAAAGTGATAAAACACTTCGATTCATATGCCAATTGAGCTAGTGAAATTAAATTGCACTTAAGCTCAAGAAGTAAAAAAACACTAAGGAGAGTAAGTCTAGGGTCTAAAAAAATCATTCCTTCTTGCAGAGTAAGCACTTTAGCATCATTAGGCAGTCCAACAGCTTTAAATTTTTTAAAAAATCTTTCCTACCAGTCATATGATGAGAACAACCCGAATCCTAAATCCACAAATTTTCCATACCAGAGTGTTTATCATGCTGACTAGAATTAGAATTTTTTAAGAGAGTTAATAGGGTTGACCATTGGTCAACAATCAAATTGGGAAAGTTATTCCCAAGTCCAATTGGGCTGCTACTACCTCCATTGGAGGAATCTTCATCTTGTAGCAGTGTGTGCCCATCATTCTTCACTGCTCATCCTTCTTCACTGCTCCCATTCATCGTTCATTGGATACTGTCAGTAGCTCGGCCAGGAGAATGACAGCGACCTCGAGTGAAGCTGCCGCGGTTTGCTGCTATGTGTCCTGCTCCCCCTCCTGCTGCACAGTTTGCTGCTGCCCTTGCTATGCGGTTTGCTGTCCCAGCGCTTCCTCTTCGCCCACCGACCTGAACTCCACTGCCGCCGACTGAACTCTTGTGCCACCAGTCTTGGTAGCCGATTAAATAGAAGGACCCGCTGATATCGTGTCTACTGCGGTGGCAGTGAGTGTAAGAAAGCCTTGAGTTGTCCAGTTTGGCAACAGCGAAGATGACGCCATTGTCATCGGTGTCTTCTGTTCAAGCTAGATTTTTATGCTGTTCTTCTTTGCATATTTTGGCCAGAATTATTCTCACCTTCGGCATCGGTTCTTTTTGAATTAATTGGGAGCGGAAGGTATCGTAAATGGCATTATTTAATCCTATTAAGAATTGGAAAGCTTTTTTTCTTCCTCCCTCTCGTTTGTAATAGCTGCCATTAATTCTATATCAGTAGTGGAAGGAAGTTGAGTATATTTTTCTAACTCGTCCCAAAATTTTTTTTAAACGCGAAAAATACAAGTTTATTGAATCTTCTCCTTGTTTACAATTTGGCAACGCAGTTTTCAATTCGTACTTCTGTGGTCCATTTACAACTAAAAATCTTTCCTTTTAATCTGTCCATAATTCATCAGCTCTTTCGGAATAATTTATAGAAGATCAAAGAAAGGGCTCAATAGTATTGAGAATCCAAGAATTCACCAGTGTATTAATTTCCTACCATTCTTCTTTTTTGTCGGGATCATTTTCTAGAATAAGAATCGTTCCATCGGCAAAGCCTAATTTTTTCTTTGAACGCAAGGTCAAACGTATGGCTTTTGCTCATTCCGCATAGTTATCATATTTATCATTCTCTTTCAATTGGTATGTCGTTATAATCAACCCGGGACCGTCAGATGACGCCACATAGTAGACATCTTCTTTTTATTTCACAAACATGACTTTCTTCGACCATGTTGTTGTCAATGTTGCCAGTATCTTCCTTGTCGTAACTCATTATAAAAATTTAGACGAAAAACTCTGATACCAAGAAAGTTTCCAGTGGGGAAAACAATCAATATTTTCTATTTTGTGATGTTCAAGTAATTACTTTATATATTTATTTACAAATCCTCTAGTCTAGCTATTAAATTTGGAAGTATAACACAACTAGGAAAGTTTACAAAGATTAGGATTTATAAGCATATGGAAATGTCCATATAAATATATAGAAAGATTTAAATATGAAAATGTCTAAATGTGAATCCTTAATAAAAATTTATCATAGAGAAAAGAGAGCAGCGACGATCACCAGAGAGTAGACCAGATTGCTTCACGGTTTCTTCTTGGCCGTTGGATGGAGGAGTGAAACAAAGAAGAGGAAAAAGGTCTCACTATTATAGTAGAGAAAGAGAGAGCGAGTAAGGAAGAGAAAGAGAAAGTAGAAAGAGGGGAGTTTGGATTCGCAATTGCATTGGAAGGCTTTCTTCTCTAAAAGAGAAACAAAAGAGAGAGAAGCCACTAAGAAGGAAGAGTTTTCTAAAAGTACAATATCATCCCTTAGATAAATCAACCAATGACTCATATGAATCCGAGTGCCAAGATTTTTCCTGTCATTGCATCTTTAGTGGTGACTTGGCAAAATCTCCGGCATTGAATTTTTTGTTAAAGAAAAAATGAACGATCAAGATGGATCCTGTCATGGGACTCTCGACAACTAGCATATCACTTTAGAAGAGCAAGAGTAAGGTAGTGGAAATCTTGGGTGCCAAGGTTGGTTTTTTTTTCTTTTTCTTTGTTTTCAGATACTACATCCTTTCTTCCTTATAAAAAGTTTTCGAAATTCGCTACTAAATAGAAATATCAATATTATTTAACATATTTGACGGGGATAAATTTGTCAAAAAGATTAAAGAAAATGAAAATAAATTATTAAAAATTAAAACAATTAAAATTAAAAAAGAGAAATTAAAATTATTTGGAGACTAAATAGAATAACATTCCTATTGTTGACAGAACAAAAGTTTAAAATAAATTTCCTTCAATGTCAATAACACATTTAAATACGATGCATTCTTTATATAACACTTCGAATAATGATACAAAGTCATTGATGAAAATGCATTAACATTTGCAGAGCGAGTTCCAAAATCAGGCAGAGCGACATATTCTCTTCCATTGATGAGAAAGTATACTTTGTAGAGCACACGTTAATTCACGATAGAAGACCATCGATGGGAACGCATTAAAATTTGCGAAGCAAATTTCCAAATAAGGTCCACCCTGTCAAGATAATGCGAACATTTGAAAAATAATAATTTCCTTTCGGAAAAAAGAAAATTCAAAATAAGATTTCCAAATAGAAACTCCATTTATTAAAAGAGAAAAAAAAACTTCTTTATTCAGTGAAAGTTCTCACTGTGAGGTTTTGTTCTATTAACTTTTGCTTTTTTCTGTTGCTTGTAGTTTTTATCCTTTGGCTATTTTGAAGATCTTTCTTTTTGTCTTTTTGTTTTAGCACTTATGGATGTCGATCTCATCACCAAAATCCAAGACATGTCTCTAAATACGGAGGCAAAGTCGCAACTGGAGTTTGGGCATCGAGAACTTGAGGAAGGAAATCAACGTTTTCATCCGTGCTGCTTGTTCCGAATTCATTCAAATAAGGAAATTCCCTTTGGAGTTATTTTCGATACAATGGTTGGTTTATGGGATTTCCCTACTCCGGAGCTCGTCAGTATTCAGCCCAACAGGTATAAAGCTTTCTTTTCTTCTGAAGATGACATCTATTATATCTTCAAAAAGGGGCCATGGCGTATAGAGCGTTGCGTGGTTGTTTTAGTACGGTGGAAACCGGATCTGTTTGTTACAGAGGAAGAATTTAATATTGTGGACTACAGTATTCATGTTTATGATCTTCCGGAAGAAGCTTATACACAGAAGGTGGCAGCACGGGTAGCAGCCTGCTTTGCTTGTAAATCTTCGGTATAGGTTCGGGTTCTTGATGGGAATCTTTTTTTCGGTTTCGTTACGTGATACTTTGAATGTTTCGAAATCGTTATTTCGTTGGATTCCTATGAATTTATGGATTGGTGGATGCTAAGATTCACTATGAAAAGTTGCCATATATGTGTTACACGTGCGCGGTAGAATAGGACATACTGCCAACGCCTGCTATACACCGCCGGAGCAACAACGTGATTCTCCAGTTCCCAATCCTTTGGGTCGCCACTTGAACGCTGAAACTAGATCTTCTAGGTTATTGGTTGAATATTTTAAACCAGAGGGGGAGGATTTCGGGGATCAAGAACGAGAGAAAAAATTTCTCCCTTTTGAACATTTACATATTCTGAGCAAACAGAGGGGAAATGTGGAACGAGCACAGCCCTTTCCTCCTCCGGTGGATGTACCGGTTCCGGCGATTGGAGGTCCGGTCAGCGAGGCATCCGATGCACGCCAAAAGCAACGTCCGCAGCAAGCTTACGATCCCCCCTTGGATGTCCCACTAGCTGAGCACATGCTTCCCATTCTTCAAGGTAGGATAGGTGTCATGCAAACTAAATATAGGGAGAGGCACCAGATGGCAAGCTGTTGGAAGCCAAGCATCACTAGTGCCTTACTCATGCTCTCCTTCGTTGACTCAACCACAAAAAGGTAAAAATCCCCTTACCTCCTCTTCAATTTGTGATTTACGTTGTATGGAAACAATTTTACAGCCCATGTCACTAGGATTTACTGGTTTAGACCACAAGCAAAGTTAGCCAGGTGCACCAGCCAAGCCTTTTATTCATAATGAAGCAGGCCCATTTTCAGCTCCTAAGCTCCTAGGCCCAAAGACCATACTGCCCCAAAGAAGCCTCCTCTCAAAGTATATGGAAGAAGAAAACCCAAATTGCTAGGCCCAAATATGTTGCTCCATCTCCAGGGCCTCAAGACTCTCCTCTAGAAGGTCAAGGTTCAACTACCAGTCTAAAGTCTCAACGACGTGGAGTAAAGAGGCCCATTCTAGTCCACCAGCGACCACGGTGATTGCTCTACATGTGCCGGAATCTGTACCATCGCCGGTAAAGTGAGCGTCTGCTCCGGGAGAAGGTCCGGTGGGGCTGATCTTTCCATCTTCTGTTGTCCTGATGGAAGCTCTACCAGCAGCCGACAATACCGTGCAGGCAGGACAACATATTTCTCCGGCTATGGCGACGGACGATCTCCTTCTTACCATTGGTGGCAGCAGAATTCCAGTGGCTCAATTTTTCCCTCCAGATTGGCTACCTCCGTTGGCGATCCAGCTAACCCCTTTTCCTGCTGATGGTCAAGGTCCGAGCACGAAGGTTTTTCAACCTATTGAAGAAACAGTGCAAGGAAGAGAAAGAAGACAAAAAAAAAAAGAGAGCGAGGTAATAGAGTATGTACCAGCTTTTGATGACCATGGGGTGATGTTTGAAGATCTATCTCAGCCTAGAGATTGTGGATTACATGGAAATTCTTTGGATTTTACTTCATCTGGTCATGGATTGAATACTACCAATTCTGATACTTTGGCAGGCACCCCCTCGGATGCACATAGTTTGTCGGCGGCGGCTTCCGAGCCCCGCCAGGATCCATGAATACACTAGTTTGGAACTGTTGCAGTTTAGGATTGCCTGCGGTCGTTAATGAACGAAAACGTCTTATCCAACAATACAATCCATGTATAGTTTTTCTTTTTTTGTGTGAAATGAAATTTTCAGCAGATTGTGTAAATAGCTTGAAGAAGTTTTGAAGCAATGTATTTGCTGTAGATGCGGTGGGGCGTTTGGTTGGTTTAGCGTTGCTGTGGAACGACTATGAAAAATATCCAACTTTGATCCTACTCTTGTGGACATTTTGATGTTTTATTTAATATAAATGAAATGCAAGTTTCTTGTTATTTGACTAGTTTTTATGGTAATCTGATAACTAATATTAGAATTCAATCGTGGTAGCTACTGCATAGGTAGGACTGTAAGTAGGGCGGGTCTTACCCGTACCCGCACGGGTCTGTACCCATTTTTAGCAGGTAAGGTTTAAATTTTATACCCAAGGATCTGTATCCGTATCCGTACCCGTATTTATACTGCTATATGGGTCCGGGTAAGATATGGTGATACCCAGACCCGTATACCCGTATTAATAAAATAATAATATATTTTATATATTATATTATATTAATATATAATTTATAATTTTTTTAACATATTATTTTACTCTTATCTTTAACCATAACTTACTATCTCTACTCTACCTACCTACCAACTAGGGCTGTAAACGAGTCCAGACTCTCAGGGTACACCAAACCCAGACTCGTACCTTATAGTTAAACTTGGACCCAGACCCGGACCCATACCTTCCAGGATATAAAATTTTGGACTCAGACCCGACCCTCCAGGGTCCAGGGTAGGGTATGGGTATACATACTCGTATGACATTTTTTTATTTTTTTCCCTGTTAAACAAAAATATATAAAACAATGTATAATTCTAAATTAAAAATTTTAACATGATTAACATAATCTCCTCAATATTTCTTTCAACAAATACAATCATTTAACATATACATAAATGAATAGGGATATAGACCCATTTAACTATATTAATTTCCGTCTGTAATCCAAATTACTGGACAACCTCTGAACAAAGAGTATATGTAATAATACGGTGTCGCCTAATAGATAAGTCAAATAGTAGCATATAAGATAGAGAACGAAAAAGAAAAATAAAGAAAAAGATTGTCCTTTTTATCATGATCCATATTTTCAGCAGTTCTATGAAATAAAAAAAAAGGTTGCCAACAACAGGATTCAAACCTACATTGCCAAGCGAATATAATTTTAACTTCCCCTCCCTAACCACTCGGCCAAACCTCTCTATATATCTTTAATATCTTCCATTTAATATAATATATAATATATATTATTATTTTAATAATACGGGTATACGGGTCTGGGCATCACCATACCCTGCCCAGACCCATATAGCAGTATAAATACGGGCACGGGTATGGGTACGGGTCCGCGGGTATAAAATTTAAACTTTACCCGCTAAAAAAGGGTACAGACCCGCGCAGGTACGGGTACGACCCGCCCCGTTTACAGCCCTATATATAATGACATATCGATACATTTTGATCATCTTTCGCTACACTTGTCTTGGATATCAAATACATCTTTAGCCCCCTACACTTCGTGTATATTCTGTTTTGAATCTATGTGATATGAAAACAACAAAGGATCATTCAACAATTTTCAGAAGAGCAACTAGCTGCATTATAAGATTGAAGATATCATGGTTGAAAGCTTCAAGATGAGGGATTCTGGATTCAAATTGAAGGTTTGGAAGAGTTACAAGACTTCCAAGACTCATTAAAGTCCTAAGAAGTTCAACGGAATCAAACTAGAAGCTCCTGACCATCATGGACAACAGAAGAAGCAAGAAAGTTGGCAAAACAGAGCCTGCCGCAAATGGTAGGGTCCAGTCTACCGTCCACAGTAGGCTTCTGCCCAAGAAGTGAAGTTTGAAGCTGAGTGGCTGAACCCAGCCACCTTCTTGGCCGGACTCAGGTGGGTCTAGTCAAATACTACAAATATTTGCCAATTTAGTTAATTTTTGATTGAGTATTGGTTTATTGTTTTCCAAGCTTGTAATTAACTTTTATTATAAGGTTAATTAGGTATTTTTAATACTCATTAGGTTTTAAGAAGATGAGTGGATTTTCTCTATAAATACCTACTTATGCCTCCTCTTGTAAAAATTGATACTTTGCTGAAATTTGAGAGAGGATAATCCAATTCCTTCTTTAATTGATTCTTAGAGTTCTTGTTCTTAGAATTGATTAAACCTAAGTCTTCTAGTTTGTGTAGTTGGGTTTGTGAGGCCTTAGTTTTCTCAAGGTTTTTTTTACCAAAGTGAGAATAATTTTTCCTCTCAATATTGAGTTTATGAGGCTTAGATTCTTCATAAGTTTTCTATTGGAGTGTTGAAACTAAAAAATCCTTAATAGAAGTTCTTCATCAAAGGAGGTGATCTTGAGAAGATATTGAATCAAATCTATAATTAATTGAAGATTCACATCAAAGCGTTATCAGAACAACCTCCAAATGAAGGAAAATCAATTTGTTGTTTAAATTCGCTGAAAAAAAAAAAAGAAGTATATAATGATCAAACAAAATTCCATGAAGATCATGCAATATTAAGTACAGAAAAATCAATCTGAAAATCAATTGAAAAATCGAATGAATATTTGTGAATTTGTTTGAAGTTTTGTTGGATCATTCTCCTTTGCGTTAGATTTCAAATGAAGATTTACTCAATTTGAAGATTATTTGATTGATCAATTTGATTGAAACTTGAAATGTATTTTGGTATCTTGGTTGCAAAAAAAAGTGTGAATTAATCCGAATCTTGTGTTACACTGAGTCAATTCGAATGAAATTTGTTCTTAAATTCATCCTCGTCGAGTGAGGAATATTTCTAAATTGGTGTTACTTGATTTGGATTCGTATTTATAGAGTTATCATCATTTTAGTGACAGGTTATAATCATCCCTTGCTTTTGGGAAAATTTTCTTAGTACTCTTATTTTCTTTGTTTAGTCTAATTTGTTTGAATTGCTTTGATTTTGACTTCTAAATGTTTTCTTTTGTGTTTCTATTCTTTGTTGATGATCAATTAAGTTTGTTGGCCCTTTTTTGTAGATTAACTCTTTGAAAATTCCTACATCTCAAGTGTTTGAAACTTTGCCTCTTTGAACACTTCTATCCAACTAAGTGCATTGATTATTATACTTGCTTGGGTTGTTGCTCTTGGTTGAGTTGGTTAAGAGGTTTGAATACTCTTATAGAGACTTGAGAAGTGAGTGTTTGGAAAAGGCAAGAGGGTGAGCCTATTGTGATAAAAGTCTTAAGAGAGTTAAACACGAGTGAATTGAGTAAACATCTTCAAGAGTGTAAACACAAAGGAAGTGAAGGGAGGTCCTTGTTTTGTTGGTTAACCTTTTTGTTCAAGTCTAAACAAGAAATAAATGGAGTATACTTGGTCTAATCCATCATGGAAAAGAATGAAAGCAAAGAGAAAACAAGAGGATTATCATTCCAAGCTTGCAAGGGATATGCATAATTTCCATCATGGTGGTGGCAATGGAGTCAATGCTCATGGTGGAAGCAACCATGGACATGGAAACTTCATTTCTAGAGGACATGATAGTTATGGAAACTTCACTCCTAAAAGACATAATGGAGTTGGTAAATTCTCTTCTTATGCTAAATCTTATAGGCATACTTTTTTTTATTATGGGGGTTATGATAGAGATAATGCTAAATATGATTATTATGAGCATAGTCCTTATGATTGTTATGAAAGGTATCATCATATTTATGGTAGAGAAGTTACTTTTAGAGTTTATATGATGAAAATATCTATAGAAGGAAAAATGGAAGTGACCATGTAGTCCATCTCAAATGTCTGTGGAAGGCAAAGTTGGTTAATGGCAGTAGTTGTGCTAATGTGACTAGTACTTACTTTGTGAAAAAGTTGAATTTGCCTCTTCTTGACATCCTAAGCCTTACATGTGCCATTGGTCAAATGATAGTGATGAGATCAAAGGCACTAAGTAAGTGTGAGTAAAGATAGAAATATATAAAGATAATGTGTTGTGTAATGTAGCACCCATGCAAGTGAGTCATTCATTGTTTGGAAGTCCTTAGATATGTGATCGGAAAGCTATATATAATGGGATAAGAAATTCTTTGGTGCCTCACAAAATTTATGAAGAGCAAAAAAAGTTGAAAGAAAGGGTAAGAATATTTGATCAAGAGAAAAGGAAAAGAGCATTATAAAGGCTAAAAGATGTGGAAAAAAACAACTTTCCATGCCATCTCAAAGAGTTGTAAAGGTAGAAATGAAACCATCAATGAATGAAGAATTTTCAAAAGTGAATGAGCTTCCACAAGATACAATTGAAGTTGAAGAAAGTGTTGTACTACATGTTATGGAAGAGATATCTAATGTGCAACATTGTGATCTCATGAGAAATAAGAACATGGAGAAAGAGAGCATTGAGATTGAAGAAAAAGAAAGAGTGGAAGAAAAAGAGATCTTAGTTGAGAGATTATGTATCTTTGATTCTATCTCTATCCTTTCAAAGGAGAATGAACTTTTAGAGTGCTCAAAAGAGAAACAATATGAGCTCAAGAAAAGTGAGAGAGTAAAAAAAATGAGTAGTTAATTGAAAAACAAGAGAGTGAAAAAGAAGAGCAAAGAGTAAAAGAGATAGTTGTACTTGAAAATAGTGAGGAAGTGAATTTCTATGTTAATGGAACTAACTCTTTTTTTGCTAGTGAATTCTTATGTGTACAAAATTTTGGAGAGTCAAGCAAGGATGAAGATGGAAAGCTTGCCTACAAGTCCACCAAGACCACAAATTTCTTTCCTTCTAATTCCTACTTGTCCTTTGAGATTTATTTTAAGGAAATTAAGATGTTTTCACTTGTTTTCATGAAAAATGGATATTAATTTTACTTTCTCAACTCTCTTGAAACTTTATTAGAAAAGAAACATTTCATAGAGTTTAATTCCTTATATTGAGATATTCCTAGAATTAATGAGTATTATGACTATGTTGCTAATTATGCTTCTTGTGTGCTAGGAGTAGAAGATGAAGAAAGGAGCATGGAGAAAGAGATTGGCATTTGTCTTGAAGACTTATCAATAAGCTCATTTCTTAACCCTTCTCTTTCATTTCGTGAAGTTTCTTTGAGGAATTAAAGTCTTTGTTGGTTTCTTATACTTTTCATACGGGCATACTTGGTGATATATGTGTTATTTCTTTTGATAGGAATGTCTTTCTTCTTATGCTTGTATGACTAAATGCCTTTCTTCCTATATTTCTCTTGAGGATTTATTGATGCATAATGGTGCTAAATTTGATCCTTCTTGTTAGCTTTGATGTGTTAGATGATACTTCCCTTGTTGATCCTAGCATTGTTGGTTTTGAGCTTGATTGTGCTTTATTTAACATTTTACGTGATGAGTTTTTGGGACAAGGTCGGGGGTAGTAGTCGCCAGAAATGCGAAGAAGGGGAACCCAACCCAAACCCCTAAAAGTTGTTCAAGTTTAAAATGTTCGATTACTGCCTCATCGAATTGAGTGACTCTCTATCAGTGACCCATTTATAGGCAGCCGTAGAAAGACGTCCTGGAAATGGTAAAACATCTGTAGTGTTAGGGTCGGACGATGGCCCCTCAACAAGAGCCCATTTGGATTTTAAAGAGGAAGCGATTGATTTCTTGGGTGCTATAGGGAATGGAGTGAAACAGAAAAAATAGAGATAAAAAGGAGAGGAAAGGGAAAACAAAACAACACAAACCAATCTTCCAACACGAAAGAAAAAACCAACAGCACCAAAAATTGCACAAAATGATGAATGTCAATTTAACGTAGCCCGTGGGTGCACTGAATATTATAAGTCCCGTGTGTGTGAAAGTGTTAAACAAACAAATGAAATAGTCAAAATTCAAGCCAGCTGAACAAACTCAAACACAAAATCACACCAAAGGGAGTGTAAATGCCAAAGATAACTTTAAAACTAATAAGAGGCAAAAGAGTTTAGGAATAGCCTGGGGTGGATTGAAAAAACAACTTGTCATTGCTAATAGAATCAGTGCCGTTTCTTTGCCTCGGATGACGTGTTACTGGAGGTCACCGGAGGTTAGCCTGAATTTTGCCTGAGAGCTCGCAGGAAAAATCTCTCACCTTTTTTTTCGTAAAATTTTTGTTAGTAAACAAAAATATAACACACAAAATGTTAGTAAGTAACAAATATTAACAAAAAAGAACGCAATTACAATAGACTAGAAGAAATAGAAATTAGAGAAAAATGGTTAATGGAGAAAAGGAATTGAATGGAAAGGTTAAGTCTTTTGAAGAAAGGGTAGAAGGAGAAGAAGTTTTGGTGTGGAATTTGTGTAAACTGAAAAAGGAGATTAATGGAAGAAGTAGGAAGTTTAAAAAAAGAAGAAAGGGAAAGAAGTAAAAAAAGAAGACGAGAAAGAGGAGAAGGAGAAGAAGAAGAAGAAGAAGAAGAAGAAGAAGAAGAAGAAGAAGAAGAAGAAGAAGAAGAAGAAAAGAAAAGAGTGAGAGATACAAACAAAGAGGAGAAGAAGAAATTGCTACCGCCGAAGTCAGCTAGAAAAGGAGAAAGCTGCCAAAGTTGAAGGAGGGAGAGAAACTGAGAGAATGCGGAGGGATGGAGGAACGAGAGTTAGATAGGAGGAAAGAGGAAAAAAAAAATTAAACTTAGGGATTTTTGGAAGAGAGAAATAGAAAAATTGCAGAGAAAGTCAAACAAAAGCTGGAATTGGGGGCCAATTGGGTCGACCCGACATCTTTTCCTTTGAAAAAAATATCGACTCGTTGCCTGTTTGGGACCCTATCATTGGTTATTCTTTTTTTTCTGCATGGTTGAGCCTCCTTTCATGCTTGCTAACCTTATTTACTCATTTTGCACGCAAAGGGGGCTGTGACGAGCAATAATCTCTCCTGGAATACTTTGAAACAACAACAAAAGTAGAAATGAATTAGAAAGTAGTAGGTCATAGAAGGATACAATGACACATTTTACAAACTATAACATGTCAAGAGGCATTTCTCAATGAGAGTCTCTTTCTGAAGGTTTACCACATCCTTTCCAAAGTACGGCTCAAAGTGATGCCCTTTTACTACCTCTTTGTAATGAAAATGAAAGAATTTGAAACCCTATGCAAGAAGAGAAATCAAAGATTGAAGATCGAGCTGGAGAAAAAGATGTTACAAATTACGAATAATTTCAAAGGTTAACGAAAATAAAGTTTGAAGAAAAGCTCATTTTCGATTGTCCATAGCATAAGGATTGTCTTATGTTAATGCTCTTGCAATTGTCTTCGAACTCCATGAGACACCTCCTCTCCTTGTTATTCTCCTTAGGTTGTGTCCATAATGCCTGTATATTTCTTGTCGCTTTTCTTTATGCTCCTCTTGATTTTTCCCCGAGACTATTGTCTTTCTCTTCTGGCTCTCCTTCCTCAAACTCACTCTTATTCTCTGGCAAGTATTCATCTCTCTTGCTTTCTTCCACTACCCTTGTATTTGAGGAAGTTCTTCGAATGTTGAGGATCGTCATGCTTCCTTTCCATTATTTCTTGTTGAGCCTCCTCTTCCTCAGGGAACGTAGACTCTTTCGGTACTCGAGCAGTTGTCCCTTCTTCATCCTCCAGCATGGGACATGTCATCTCTTTTTTTTCAACATCTCGCAAGGTGACCGTATTATTAGGTAGACTACTAAACGGTCTTCCAACGATCATATTTGCTAAGAGTTCAATTTGATTCTCCATGTTATTGATTGAAGCCATTTGGCTTCTCTAGATTGCTTCCATGCTCTTCATAATATTTGCTGAATCGATATACTTCGAAACAAGATCTTCCAAATTGGTCGTGGGGGTGATGGTTGAACCAGTGGCGAATAATTGCACGATGAACATTGAGTATGATCTCCCCAAGGAACGTTCAGTTGGGTTCTCCAATCTGAACTGTACTAATAAGAATACATATCGTACCCCTACCAGTTTTCCTGGAACATGGCCGGCTGATAATGCGGATGTTGAGGTGCATCCACTATGTTCTCGATCCTTTTTTCTAATATTGCCACTAATCGGTATTCCATGGTATCAATGGCATCCGTGCCTTACTCTCCAAAACTTGCCACCATAATTAGATGAGAAATTAACACAAGTTCAAGGAGTAAAGATCTGAATACACTACATCCATACCACAAACACCCAAGTGCAACAATAGTACAAAACAAGACAAGACAATTCAAAAACAAAAACAATAACTAAAGCACCAAGCAACGTTATTTCTTTAAACTCACTGTCCCCAGCAATTGTGCAAAGAACTTGATGCTTAAAAAGTGAAACGAGGATTTGTAATCACTATAGTGTAACGCAAGCGGACCTAACAGTGAGAGGTGAGTTTAACCCGAGTGTCATATCTCTCAAGGAACAGCTAAGGTTCAATTACTCTACCTTTATTCCAATGTCTAATCTAAAGGTTGTGGTTGAACATATTATTAACTAAGACGATGCTAGGAAAGGCTATAGTAAAAAACCCGAGAACAATTAACAAAAGAAATTAATAAGCAGAAATTTGAACCTCGGGATCCCCTGATCTTGTTACTACTTCAATTTACTAATTTTAATAGAAATTGATGTTTTATTAACGAATTGGATCTTCACACTTGCAATCGAACTACCCCCCATCTCTAGTTGGAAGTATCCCTTTCAGTAAGTCCTTAGACGAGAATCTCTTCTCTCCTTAACAAGTTATGAATGCCATAAGAACATAGGTTATAAATAGACCTAAGAGTGCATTATTCTATCTCTAGTTTAATGCCCAATTAATCCCCAAATTGATTGCCCTAGGGTGTTCTTCCTTTCCTAATTCTAAACACCCTCGCGATTAATCTAAGTACGCGAAACTTAAATTACAGAAAATTAACCAATTGAAGAACAATTCAACCATTCACAACATTCAATTCCAGAAAATCAAATCAATTACATAGAAACCAAAATTAGGGTTCAACCGTTAATCAAAACAATGAAATCACTCACTAATCATAATGTAAAACAGAAATTAAACAATGAAAATCTACAAGGGAAGGGAAAAGAAAAGCTTAGGAATGATTTTGGAGGCCGAATTCCGATCCCGAAACGTGCCCGAGCTTGTCTCTTGAAAGCCTTCAATTCTTCGTCTTTAATCTAATTCCTAACTAATTAAGGTTAGAACCAAGGAAAATTTGTCACATAAGATCGCCCCAAATCACCCTCCGAAGCCCTAATGGCAGAAGTCTAAAAACTAGCAAAAGAATGAATAATGATGACTATAAAAATCTATATAAAAATTGCTTAAGTGTTGTTGAAATTAGGACCTACCATCGGTGGTAGGTTGGGACCTAGTCTCTGTCTTCCTCTCCTATTTTGTGCCTTGGACCTACCTTCGGTGGTAGGCTCCCCCTACCGCCGACAGTAAGGTTTTGTCTTCAATTCTTTTATTGCCAATGCACCTACTGTTGGCGGCAGGTCCTTTTCGTTGTCACCGTTTAGCATCGTTTTTCATCGTTTTTGCTCCAGTTTAAGCTGTTTTCATCCTTTCTTCATTGTATCTTCTTCCAACAAGAACCTAAGACAAGAATGGAAGATATTAGACTTAAATGTATACTTTACACCTTTAAAACATAAAAAAATGATGAAATTAATATATATAAAATAGTAGAAAAATAACAACTATCACTTGGGATTGTTGCTCTTGGTTTGAGTTGGTTAAGAGGTTTGAAAAATGTTATAGAGACTTGAGTGAAGAGTGTTTTGAAAAGGCAAGAGGGTGAGCTTATTTTGATGAAAGTCCACAAAGAGTGCTAAACACGAGTGAATTGAGTGATCATCAAAGAGTGTAAACACCTAGGGAGTGATTGGGAGGTCCATTTCTTGTTTTTAAAACCTTTTTATGCATGTTTAAACAATAAATAAATGGCGTACAATTGGTCCAATCCATCTTGGAAAAGGATGGAAGAAAAGAGCAAGGATCATCAATCTAAGCTTGCAAGAGATATGCATAATTTCCATCATGGCGGTGACAATGGATTCAATGATTATGGTGGAAACAACCATGGAAATGGAAACTTCACTCCTAGAAGACATGTTAGAGTTTGTAATTTCTCTTCTTATGCTAAATCTTTTGAGCATACTTCTTATGATGATTATGGGGGTTATGGAAGAGTTAATACTTCATATGATAATTATGAGCGTAGTCCTTATGATTGTTATGAAAAGTATCATCATAGTTATGGTGGAGAAGTTTACTTTGAGAGCTTATATGATGAAAATATGTATGGGAAGAAGAATGAAAGTAAGCATGTAGTCCATCTCAAATGCCTTGTGGAAGGAAAAGTTACTAATCTTGTTGTTGATGGTAGTAGTTGTGCTAATGTGGATAGTACTCACCTTGTGGAAAAGTTGAATTTACCTCTTCATAAACATCCTAGCCTTACATATGCCATTGGTCAAATTATAATGATAAGATCAAAGTCATTAAGCAAGTGAGGGTGTCTATTTCTAAAAGAATATGCAAAGATGATGTGTTATGTGATGTAGTACCCATGCAAGCGGGTCATTTGTTGTTTGAAAGTCCTTGGATAAATGATAGGAAAGCTATATACAACGGAGACAAGAATTCTTACAACTTCAGCAAAGATGGCTCGAGATTCATTCTAAATTCTTTGGCGCCTCACTAAATATGTGAAGAGCAAAAGAAGTTAAAGAAAGGTTAATAATATTTGATGAAGAGAAAAAGGAAAAGAGCATTATAAAGGCTAAAAGGTGTTAAGAGAAACAACTTTCTATGTCACCTCAAGGAGTTGCAAAGGTAGAAACCTTGAAACCATCAATGATTGAGGAATTTTCAAAAGTAAATAAGCTTCCACAAGCTCAAGAGGTAGTTGAAGAAAGTATTGTAATTCATGTTGTGGAAGAGACATCCAAAGAGGAACCTGTTGTATCATGAGTGGAAAGAGTATTGAAAATAGAGAAAAAGAAAGTGAAGAAAAAGAGAGGTTAGTAAAGAGATTATGTATCTTTGTTTCCAATTCTATCACATCAAAAGAGAGTGAACATTTTGAGAGTTCAAAAGAGAAAGAAGTGCTTGAGAAAAGTGAGAAAGTAAAAGAAAATGAGTTCTTCATTGAAAAAATAAGAGAATAAAAGAGAAGAGAAAAGAGAAAAGGATATAGTGATAATTGAAAAGAGTGAGGAAGTAAATTCTATGCTAATGAAACTAACTCTTTCTTTGCTAGTGAATTCTTATGTGTGCGGAATTTTGAAGATTCAAGCAAGATGAAGGAAGAAAGCTTGCCTACAAATCCATCAAGACCATAAACTTCTTTTCCTCTAATTCCTACTTGAGCTTTGAGATTTATTTTTAAGAAATTAAGTTGCTCTCACTTATTTTTATGGAAAATGGATATCAGTTTTACTTTCTCAACTCTCTTGGAACTTTATTAGAAAATAAACAATTCATAGAGTTTAATTCCATTTCTTGTGCAGTTCCTAGGGTTGATGACTACCATTTCAATATTGCTAATTATGCTTCTTGTGTGCTAGGAATTGAACACAAAGGAAGAAGCATGGAGAAAGAGCTTTGAAATATTCTTGAAGAATTACCAATAAGCTTATCTCTTATCCCTTCTCTCATGTGTTATGAAGTTCTCTTGTGGAATTAGAATTGCTTTTTAAGTCTTATCTTTCTCATGTGAGCATATATGGAGATCTTTGTGCTATTTCTTTTGGTGGTGGTCTCTTCCTTGTTGTGCCTTATGTATCTAAATGTCTTTCTTCTCATACTTTCCTTAAGAATCCATTGTTGAGTGCTGGTGTTAAATTTGATTCTTTTTGTTATGGCTTGGTATGTTAGATGATACTTTATTGGTCCTAACATTGTCGGTTTTGAGCTTGATGGTGCTTTATTTGATATTTTACATGATGAGTTTTTAGGAAAGTTTATTGCGAATGTTGATTATGAAGTTCCTTTCCTTGATGCTATCATGAAAAAGCTTGAAGTTATTCCTTTGAACCAGCATCTTCATTTTTTTAATAATCAATTAGAGTTTTCTTACAATAAGCATAAGCTTTCTAGTGTTGTTACCTCTTTGAACTTGTTTAAAACACATTTGGATTCAAATTCTATCATTTGCATTTCAAGAATTTCTTGTTAAAACGCTTTGGAATCATAATAGAGGTAGGATTTGAACAAGTGTTCAAAGATTTTGTTGTTGGGCATCTTTACTACCATAAACCTTTCAAGAAGTGGTTTTTGAAGAACATCTCACTTATATTTTTTTGGAAGAACTCTTGTGCATTAATTTTGAAACATGAATCTGAAGCTACATTGTTTAACCATCAACTTTTTGAAGATTTCTTTGATAAAACGGTTTTTGAAGAGGATTGTAGACCATCTTGGGATTTTGGATAATTTAATATCTACATTACCAAATGCTATTTGGTACAAAAGAGGTAAAGAAAATGTAGTAGCCAATGCTTTGTCAAAAAGGTACACTCTACTCTTTTCTTTACAAGCTCAATTATTTGGTTTTGATATGCTTAAGGAAGTACATGCTAGAGATAATGAATTAAAGGACATATTTGATGCTTGTTTGGGTGTGCATAGTGGTAAGTACCATATACATGATGATGTTCTTTACCATAACGTAGAATTGTGCATTCCTTCTGGTTACTTTAGATTGTTGTTAGCTAAAGAAGGTTTGATGGATTATCTTGATATTTCCAAAACTTATGTGATTTTACGTGAGCATTTCTTTTGGTTTTGCATGAGCTAAGTCTACATCTTTGCCACATGGACATTATATTTCTTTGATGTGCCTAAAGAACCTTGTGTAGACATATCTATGGAGTTTATATTTGGACTACTTAGGTTTCTTAAAGGCATGGCTTCTCTATTTGTTATGGCTTATGTTGATGATATCTTGACTGATAGCAAAACTTATGCATATCATTTGCATCATTTTAATCGAGTTTTGTCTATTTTGAGGAATGCAAAACTATATGCTAGCATTGGGAATTATGAGTTTTGTGTAGAAAATGGTATTTTCCTAGGTTTTGTAGTGAGTTTGCAAGGTTTTCAAGTGGGTGGAAATATGGTGCAAGCAAGCCAAGATTGGCTTATTTCCAAGAGTACCTTGGAGGAGGGAAGCTTCTATGTGTTCACAAGCTTTTTTAAGAAATTCATTAAGGACCTTAGCATCCTAGCTAGTCTTTTGATGGATGTACCCAAAAAGAAGACCGGATTTACATGGCAATTTTGTTTATTCCTTATGGAGTTTGCTTCCAATCAAGCTTATCATTATTGTACTCATTATTTTCCTCTTGAAGTTGATTATGGATTCAGATGATGTTCTTCCCAACACAAGTCTAGGCTTGATGTCCATGATGAAGTGCTTTTGCAATTTCTTGGATGCTTTAGTTCTTATAGTAGATCTTCCCGTTGACTTTCATTGTAGTTTTACCTTCTATATTTTGATATGTCTTCGTTTGATGTAAGTGAAGATTCAAGGACGAATATTTTCAAATGAGGGGCAGATGATATGAATCGGGATGGGCAAAGTTAATGAATTGATTAATGATCCAAGCGCTAGAGTAAGTACAAGAATAACAAGGCATTTGATGCAAGTTTGGCTCAAGGAATGGATACTTTCAGTGAAGAAACCAAGACAAATGAGAGCTTTAATGATGAAGGATAAGCTTCCAAGTTGCTCATAATATATAACATAAATAAGGATCATTCAAGGGAGCAAATTGGATTTGAAAACACCTAAGTGTTGTGAAACCTTGGACCTACCGCCGACAGTAGCCATGTCCCTACAGCCTCCAGTAGGCTTCTGGCCGAACTAGATAGTGTGGACAACACCCTGCTATTTCGGTATGTTTCCCTATACCATCGCTGGTAGGGCTTGGGAAGGAATGACCTATACGACTTTTAGGCAGAACTTTATTATTTGAACTTTATTCCCAGCTCGGGAAGGTATGTTTCCACTTCTTTATTTTGATGCCACTAATCAATAGATGAGTTAAGTTTAGGCCTTAGCCTATAAATACCCAATTATAAGCTTATTTGTACCTAACTTTGATTTTTTTGTTGAAAATTTTTGAGAGGATTCTCCATTGTTTCTAGGGTTCTTTAGCCCCTCTTCCTTAGCTTGCTAAAGGTTAGCTTCCCTAGTTTTGTGAACAATTGATTGGTTAGTTTGTGGAATCTATTGAAATCAATTGATCATCCGATTCCTTCTTTAATTGATTCTTAGAGTTCTTGTTCTTAAAATTGATTAAACCTAGGTCTTATAGTTTGTGTAGTTGGGGTTTTGAGGCCTTAATTCCCTCAAGGTTCTTTCTATCAAATCAGGAATAAGCTTTGTCTATCAATATTGGGTTTATGAGGCTTAGATCCTCATAGGTTTTCTATTGGAGTGTTGAAACTACAAAATCCTCAATAGATGTTCTTCATTAATAGAGTTGATCTTGGGAAGGTGTGGAATCCAATCTATAATCAAATGGGGATCCATATCACTCTCTCTACAAGGGGCGATAACAACGACGGGGACGGAGTAGCAGTGGCAAGACACGGTGCCTTAGGACGTATAAAAGATGCAAAATAAAAAAAAGATTGAAGAGGGGGGAGATGATATCAATAGAACCTAATGGGGGAGGGGAGGGGGGGGGGAGAGAGAGAGAGAGAGAGAGAGAGAGAGGAGACTATGCCGGGCAAATTAGAGGCGGTAGACGAGGTGGTCGCCAAAATAGGTGAGTAGGGAGGTGATGCAATGGAGAGAAAGGGGAGGGTTTGTCCAAGGGTTCTGAAAAAAGGGGGACATGTTTTTTTACAAAGTTTATTGAAATGTGAAAAATTGAAATGCTTTACCGATCGATTACTGACTGCATAATCAGTCGATAATTTGTTGAAATTAACTTATAGACCGATTTTATCATATTCGGTCAGTAACTTTATTTAGTTACTAACCGATTACCTATTAGTCGTTAATCGGGCGCTAACTAGTTAAAGTTACCAACCGATGAGCGTCGGTGGGTAATTTCGGTCACTAAACCTCTATTTTCTTGTAGTGATAAGCCATAATGATTCTATTTAGACAAACATTAGCAATCTAAGCATAGTAACTAAGTATATTAACTATGAGCTATTTTCTTTAAAATAATAAATTTTCGCTTTAGTTAGTTTGCATATAATTCACAAATTCGTTAGATTTTAATTAGCTTATAATTCGATAAACAATTATGATTACATTAAGACAAACATTAGCAATCTAAGAATAGTAATGGGATACATTTTTAAGACTGCATATTTACTTGTGTTCTTCATTTTTTCTTATTATTTTTCAATTATTGAATATATATTTTTCAATTTTTTTATTTCATAGTAAAAACATCTTTTTATTTTATTTGCATGAATCTAACTTTTTTTTTATTTCCTGAACGTGTGTGCATGTGCATGTTACAAAATTAAATCTTCTAATTCAATTAATTGCTTCATTTATTCTTCATTATCTTCCTTTTCCTCTTCAGTGTCCCTACAAATTATTGCTTCGCCATCATTAGGGTCATTGTAAATTCTACTTCAACAAACTATTGACTTGTCCCCTGTCATTCGAAGGTTCTTATCGAGGAATATAAATGACTGAGGTTATTAAGCTTTCTTGCATTAATAAGTTTGGTGGGACAAAACAACATTCTTTATTATAATGCTTGAACCCTAGTAGTATGGCGGATGAAGCATATCTAGCTTCTATTGAGCAACTGCTACCCTTATCTCTCTTTCTAGTTGGAATACGATTCTAAAGGTTGATGGCATATTTCTCTATCTATGCTAACATGTCGAAATGATAAGGTTTATTGTTGTCCTTTTCAAATGACACTTAGTGAGTAAATTTGATCACGAACATTACGACACTTGAGAGGTAACTTTAAATTATGGCTGCTACTAAGTGATGTAGATCCAGTTTGAATGTAATTTGAGTCTCCTCATTCTCTTGATGAACCTCTATTGAGGATTTTTAAATTCAAACGCACCAATTAGAAACCTATGAGAAACTAAGTCTGATAAAGCTAATATTGAGAGGTTAAATTCTTTCCTAGATTGATAATTAGAATCTTGATGGAACAAAGACCACAAAACCCCAGTTACATAATTAGAAGACCCAACAACAATTGATTCAAACAAATGAAACTCTATGAGTCAACTAATGAAAGGAATTTGAATGATCAATTGGTTTCATAGATTCTACAATCTAAGGCAACATTTGTTCACAATACTAAGGACATTAACCCTTAGCAAACTAGTCTAAGAAGGTAAAGAAACCTAGAAGCAATTGGAGAATTCTCTCTCAAAATTTCAGCAAATTCATCAAAGTTGTTTTACAATGAGTTATAATGGGATATTTATGGAATAAGGTCTAACCCTAGCTAACCTATAGCTTAATGACTTAAAATACCCATTAAACTCTTGATTAAAAACTGAAACGACAAGCCAAATAACAAAAACCCTTCAATTAAAACACATTAACAAATGTTCCAGACCCTACCAGTGACGGTAGAGTGAGACCAACCATCGACGGTAGGTGTCAAACGTTCCAAGTGTGGTCAGTACAAGCCTACCGACGACGGTAGTGCCAGGGACTACCGTCGGTTTCTTCCAAGACTTAGCCATTTTCTCCCCTAAGGTGTTCCGTTGTGTAATACTTGCTAATTGAGTGAATAGAGAACAAATTAGAAACCTTTTCTTGACTTTCAAACCTATCAAGGTTCTTCAAAGTTTCCTTCAAATAAAAGATCATGCCATTATCTTCTTGCAACTTGAGTCTCTTCCTTTGGTCTCTAGTGATTGGACCAATCTTCAATTCCATGGGTGCTTGATCTACATCATCCGCCCCTTCTTTGAAAAGATTCGTCCCTGAATCTTCACCTAAATCAAAAGGAGACAAATCAGAAACATTAAAGGTGGGTCTAACATTGTATTCACTTAGAAGATCTATTCTATAAGCACTATCATTAAGATGCTCAAGAACTTGAAACGGTCCATTTCCATAAGCATCAAGTTTTTTCTTGCGTTGAGAAGGAAAATGTTTCATCCTAAGATGAACCTAAACCCAATCACCGGGTTCAAATGCCACACTTTCCTTCCAACATTCTGTATAGCCACCAATTTCTTGTTCTTGGATTGAATAACCTCATCCACCTTAGTGTGAATGGATTTGAAAACTCTTCCTTTTGTTTTCCATCCATACTCACAATATGATCTACAGGCATAGGAACCAAATCAAATGGAGTCAAAGGAGTAAAATCATAAACAACCTCAAAAGGAGAAAGGGAAGTAGTAGAATGTTTAGCCCTATTGTAAGGCAATTCAATATGAGGGATAACTTCTTTCTATTGGCGCAAATTCTTCTTAAGGATATCCCTAATAAGTTGCCCAATGGTCCTATTGACCACCTCCGTTTGGCCATCAGTTTTTGGATGACAAGCTGTAGAATACGTCAAGTTAGCGCCAACTTTCCTCCACAAAACGCGCCAAAAATGACTAAGAAACTTAGTGTCACGGTCCGAAACAATAGTTCTAGGAATTCCATTGAATTGTACTACCCAAGTAAAGAACAAGTTTGCTACATGGCTAGCATCATCTTTTTCTTGCAAGGTATAAAATGAGCCATTTTAGAACACTTATCTACCACAACAAAGATAGAATTCATTCCCTTAGGAGATTTAGGCAAACAAAGAATAAAATCCATAGAAATATCAACCTATGGAACTTTAGGCACAACTAAAGGAGTATAAAGACCATGTGGCAAAGAAGCAGATTTAGCCTTTTTGCATTCTAAGCAATTTCCAATGAATCTTTCAATATCTTTTCTCACGTGAGGCCAAAATAAATGTTAATGCAAGATATCATAAGTTTTAAGAATACCAAAATGTTCCATTAAGCTATCACATGAGCCTCTTTAACTAATAACAACCTAGTGGAACAAGATGGAATGCATAATCTGCTATCATGATAAAGAAAACCATCATGTACTTATCAGTAGGCTCAAGCAAGCAATCCTCAAATATATCTTTAAAATCTAGATCACTAGCATATAAATCCTTAAGCATCTCAAAACTAAGAATTTGAGCTTGCAAAGTAGAGATAAGAGTGTACCTTCTAGACAATGCATCAGCTACAATGTTTTCTTTACCTTTCTTGTATCAGATGATGTATGGAAAGGTTTCAATAAGCTCCATCCATCTTGCATGCCTCTTGTTTAGCTTTTGTTGTCCTTTTAGAAACTTCAAGGACTCATGATCGGTGTGCACCACAAGCTCCTTAGGCCAGAAATAATGTTGCCAATGTTTCAATGTCCTCACAAGTGTATAGACTTCTTTACCATATGTAGTGTAGTTTAATGCCGCACCAGTCAACTTCTCGCTAAAGTAAGCCAAGGGCCTCTTTTCTTGCATCAAAACTCCTCCAATGCCCACACCCGAGGCATCACATTCTATCTCAAACATTTTGTCAAAGTTAGGTAGTGCAAGTAAAGATGAACTACTCAACCTTGCCTTTAGCAACTCAAATGTCTTCTCCTGCTTCTCCTCCCATTTTAAGCCATTCATCTTCTTAATCACATCCATCAAAGTACTAGCAATGGTGCTAAAATCCTTGAAGAACCTCCTATAGAAACTTGCCAGTCCATAAAGCTCCTCACTTCGTATACATTCTTGGGAGTAGGCCATTCTTTGATGGCTTTCACCTTCTCTTGATCAACTTGAAGACCTTGAGAGCTCACCACATAACCTAAGAAAGTAACCTTTTCCAAGCAAAACTCACATTTTCCAAGGTTATCATATAACTTCTCACTTCTCAAAACTAACAAAACTTGTTTTCAATGATGCAAATGATCTGCATAAGTTTTGCTATAGATCAAGATATCATCAAAATAAACAACAACAAATTTACCAATGAAATTTCTCAACACATTATGCCTAATTCTCATGAATGTAATAGGAGCATTTGTTAATCCAAAAGGCATAACTAGCCACTCATGAAGACCAAACTTCATTTTGAAAGCTGTTTTCCACTCATCCCCTTCCCTCATTTGAATTTGATGGACCGATTTCAAATCAATTTTAGAAAACATTTGAAAACCATGTAATACATCAAGTAGATCATCTTATATAGGAATATGATGCCTATACTTGAAAGTAATATTATTGATGGCTTTACAATCTACACACGTATGCCATGTGCCATATTTCTTTGGAACTAGCAATACGGGAATGACACATAGACTCAAGCTTTCTCGCACACCCTTGGAAAGCAACTCCTCAACTTATCTCCTTAGTTCCTTAGTCTCTTCGAGGGAACTCCTATAGGCCGATCTATTTGGCAACACCGCTTCGGGTATCAAATCAATTTGATGCTCAATTCCTCCCAATGGAGGAAGTCCACCGGATACCTCGTTGGGGAATACATCTTTATATTCTTCAATAATCTTCACTACGACATTAGACAAAGAAGACAAATGATCATTAGTAGACATAAAAGTACCTTTGGAATAGAGAAGTAAAACCATCTCTTCCTTTTCAATGGTTTCTATGATTTCACTCTCTTTTGCAGAGAAGTACCTCTTTCACTTTTTCTACTATCACTCTTTTGATCACTCATTTTCTTGTCTCTATTCAAATTTTCCTCTATAGGCTTTTCCACACTTACTTTTCTTTCAATAACTCTTTTCCCCTCTTCAATGCTCATTTTTATTTCTCACTCTCTAGTCTCTCTTTTTCTCTCATTTTCTTTGCTTTTCAAAGACTCAACTAGGCGTCAAGGGATTCAACATGAACTTTTCCCCATCCTTTTCAAAAGTGTAGGTTTTCTTCACACCATCATGAAGAGCCTTTTTATTATATTGCCAAGGACGCCCCAAAAATAAGTGCCCCGCTTGCATAGGAACAACATCACAAAAAATATCATCATGTTATGACCCTTTAGTAAGAGGTACTAACACTTGTTTGCTAACCTTTATTTCCCCACTATCATTTAATCAATGAAGCTTATAAGGCCTGGGATGCTTAAGAAGAGGTAAATTCAATTTGTCAACAAGATATATACTAGCCACATTGGTGAAACTACCACTATCTATAATAATGTTAGCAACATTACCGCCCACTAAGCATTTAGTGTGAAAGATGTTTTCCGTTTGGATACTTGCTTCTTCCTCAAAGACTTGAGTAGACAAATCTCCAAAGGGTCAAAGCTCATTCCCTCTTCAACGACCTCAAAGGACTCAATCTCTTGATCTTTATTGCCTTCTTCCTTGTCAACAAGATCATCTTGGCAATTATCTTCGTCCCTTTCAATCGAACTATTCAATTCTTCATTGAAAATCAAGGTGCTCTTGGTAGGACAATTTATAGCAATATGGCCCACACCATTGCACTTGAAGCACCTTGTTGGATTGGTGATAAACCTTCTTTTTTCTTCAACCTTTGGTTCAGACCGATCTTTGAATGCCACCTTAGGTGTGTCTTCTTTCTTTGGCCAACTCTTGTAGGTTAATGCTTGAGGATTACGCACCACACTCCTTGAAGAAGGAAGATTAGTTTTAGATAAACCAATCCTCTTCCTCCGATTTTCAATCTTAGTAGCCAAATCACACATGTCATCATAAGTGCTGTAAGGGTACCATTCTAATTGATTAGCAATGTCTCTATTGAGTCCGCTTAGAAATTTAGCAACTGAAGCATCTGTCTTTCTCCAAGCTCAATCTCAAAGTGTATAGTTCCATTTTTTTCCTATACTTTTCAATACTTTTGTTGCCTTGTTTAAGAGTCACAACTTGTAATGAGCTCTCTATAATAATGTTCTGGTACAAATCTCGCCTTCATAAGTGTCTTCAATTCCAACCAAGTTTCTACCAGTTATCTTCCATTTCTCATCATTTGAGTGACAACTTTTCCACCAATGGAGTGCATAACCTAAGAATTCAGCTATGACTAGCTTCACCTTGACAAAGTCACTACAGTTCCTAACCATGAATAAGTTTTACACTTGTCGCTCCAAATCAAGAAATACATTGGGATCACTTTTGCTTTGAACCTTGGCACCTTCCACTTGATTTTATCTAGAGCTTTATCCCCTTTTTGATTACTATATCAACCACCATAATATACTTGGGCAACATTAGGATCCTCTCTAAAATCTTCGAACAAATTATCCTCACGCCATGTTTCATGTCTTGGAACCTCTTCATGTGGCCTATAATATCCTCTTTCACCTTGGACTCCCTTTCTTCCACCTTGGCATACCTTGCGGTAGATTTGTAAGTACGAAAGAAGGTTTTGTGCTGAAATTAATCACTCTTTCATTGGAGAATCAAGCAGTTCAGTACAGATGGAGATTAATCTAAAGCAACAATTGCTTGATAGAATAAGTATAGAAATCATGTTTGCACTTCTTTATAACTCCAAATTCATAATCAGTAGTGTAGATGCCAACATATTGGGAAAGGATTTTCATTTCACACTACCAGAATATAGGATTTTAGCGATCGAATTGACCGACTGATAGCTATCGATTGGTAACTTTATTTAGTTATCGGTGATTACCGACCAAAGGTTTTAATTACATAAAATTACCAACCAATTGCAACTAGTTTGGTCGGTAATTCCAAGTTACCGATCGATTTTTCCGTCCCTAATCGGTGGGTAACTTATATAATATTTTTATGTTATGCTTAGCAAAATCGCGAATATCAGACAGCCTGCCCATTCCCTTAATCCCTCTTTGTTAAACTCTCCCCTCCCCTTCTCCGACAAAAGCTACCATCAGTGACCAGGTACATTCTCTCTCTCTCTCTCTCTCTCTCTCTCTCTCTCTCTCTATTCTTAATCTCCTCCTTCTTCAACTTTTTTTTATTTTTATTTTGTAGAAGATCTTTTTATGTGAACTTTATTTATTTTAACAAAACATAGATATATTCACCCATGTAAAAATAACTAAGTTTCTTTTTATTATTTTCCAAGTGTGTAAAATAAATTTATTTTTAGTTTCTTTATTTTTTAATTTTACCGTTTTCCCTTTCTCCATGTTCTCTTAGCACTGCCAGTTTCCTTGGAGAAGCCCTTAGGACTATTTTTTTTTAATACTTAAATAATAATGATTTTTTTTGTATCTTTGTTTCAGACACATTTTGAAGACTTAGTACAGTTTCGTACTTTCGATAGAAGTAAAACTCTCAAACACTTAATCTCTAAGTTGTGGTATATTTAATCATTAAAGTTTAGGTTTTAAAATGACTATTTGATCTTCATCTAATGATTAGTTAAACTATAATAATGATTAATGAAACTTAAACTAACACATTCTTCTAAATATGCCGATTTCAAGTTGTTTATATTATGCGGGAGCCTGAACTCTTAAATATATAATTATTTTGTTTTTATTATGAATAATTTGTTGTCTTTCTGTGGGAGCCCGGTCTCTTAAATATAATAATTATTTGTCTTTATAGGGGAGTCAGGACTATTAAAACTTTGTCATATTTATTTTTGTTTGTCTGGTTAGTGTCTTGTGTTGCTATTGGGTGCCTAGGAATTGTTCATATTACAGGTAAAACTTGTCAATTTTTTTTAAAAATTAAATTTTAAAGTCATTTTTTCTTAAACTCTTAATTTTGGTTAATTAATTTTTGAAAGTTATTACAAGATATTTTGGGAAAAAATTAATGTATGTTTGTGTAATGCTCAAATGATTATAGAATTCTTTAAAACTCTTAATATATTAGTTTAAATATAAAACTCTTAAAATCTTAATCTCTAAAACATTTTGACGTATTTCTAATACTCAAATAATTAGAGAAGTCCTTAAACTCTTAAACTCTAAATGTTTCACAAATCACATTTGCACACTTTACAACCCATACTTTACTATTAAATGAAAAAAAGCGATTGGTGGGTTGTAATGAAATTAAGACCTCATATTTTAGAGGTACCTCTAGTGGACATTCCATTCAAAGAAGATATTAATATTTCTGAGACTTCAAGGATAAACGTTGATGTTAAAGAGATTGGAATTCTCGTTCACGAGTTGGGCGAATTAGAATTAGTAGAGATTCGCAGGAGGAATAGCATTGGAGATGAAGATGAAAATAATGAAGATGAAGAAGGGGTCAGATGGGAATTCGATGTTGAAGAGGAAGAGAAAGAGTTTCAATTGGAGTCCGATTCCAAAATGTAGATGCTTAGTTGGTAACTTTTTTTATTTATAAGTAACTTTATTTTTGAGTAATGTGTTTTATTTATAAGTAGTTTCTTTTTAAATAACTTGATTTATTTTTAAGTAACTTTTTATTAGTTATGTATTTCTAGGTTAACGATCTTTTTAAGTAACTTGTTTAATTCTTTTCATCGTTATATATTTTAAAGTAATTTGTTAATTTATAAGTAACTTTCTTTTTAAGTAAGTTTCTAATTATTGGTTTCTCTTTCATATTACAAATGGTACGTGGGGATAAGAAGAAGAAGAGGACTCATTTGGATTCGTCTACTCCTCCGGTTGTGGCATCCACTCCTCTGGTGACGTATACTTCTCCGATGGTGACGCCTTACTCTTCCAACTGCGACATCCACTCCTCCGGTGATGTTACTTTTCCGGCGGTGATGTCTACTCCTCTGGCAACCTTTACTCCATTTCTGCAGGTACAATGCTCGAGTCTGGTGCTCGTCTCTACTCCATCTTCTTCTGCATCTGCTGTCGGGACGTTATTGAGGCCTACCCTCTCATCATCCGCACCTCCACCCACGTAGGGTTTAGTTTATGCTCGTCCGCTTATTACTCTGGATTAAGGTACATCTTGTTTTTTATTTAGGCTAAATGATTAGAAATTCTAGTTAGGTTTTTAAATTGAAATTTTTAGTTTATTCCTTAGTATAACTTTAAAAATTTAACTTGTAAGTTAATTATGGTTTTTAATTGTTTTAAGTTAATTATGGTTTTAATTTTTACCTTTTTCAAAGTGTTTTATGTGTTCGTATATTCAAATTTTATGAATAATTTGTTGTCTTTATGGGGGAGCACGGACTCTTAAAACATGAGTATTTATATGTTTATATTATGGGGGAGCCCAGACTCTTAAAAATTTATTAGATTTGTTTGTGTTTGTGTTGTTGGCTTCTTGTGTTACTATTGTGCCTAGGAATTGTTCATTTTATTGTTGGCTTCTTTCTTTTCCCTCTCTTGTAGTTTTTAATTTGTTTAATTTCAATTTTGGATTATGAATTTTTGAGTAGTTTAATTGTTTGGATTAAGGGTTGAACCCTAACTTTTGTATTTATGAAATTGGTCAAAATTTGCTGAAATTGAATGTCGTCATTAATTCAATTGTTCTTCAATTGTTTAATTCTATGCAATTTAAGTGTCATGAGCTTAAATTAATCGCAAGGGTGTTTGAAATTGAAAAAAGAAGAACACTCGAGGGTAATCTATTTAGGGATTAATTGGTGCATTAAACTAGAGATAGAATGATGCACACTTACGTCTTTTAACACCTACATTTATTGCATTCATAACTTATAAGGGAGAGAAGAGATTCTCATCTAAAAGTTATAATGAATAGAGTGGCTTTCACCTAGAGATAGGGATTGCCCAATTACGAGAGTGGTGACCTAATTCGTAACACAACATCAATTTCCATTAATTTCAGTTAATTGAAGTAGCAACAAGATTAGGAGGATCCTAAGATCCAAACCTCCATTTTATAGAGTTCTTAGATTATTGTTTGATTGGTTTTTTATATTAGTTTTGTCATCTTGACAGTTCACAATCTTTTCAACAACGTTTTTAAGACTAAACATCGAAATAATGTTAGAGTAGTTGAACCTTGTCTTTCCTCGAGAGAATTGACACTCGGGCTGAACTCACTTCCCCGGTGTTAGGGCCGCTTGCCTTGCACTGTAGCGATTAGGAACACGCGTTTCATTTTCTCGTAACATCATGGTCTCTTTCTTGTTGTTCCTTCCACTTCTAAATGCCTTTCTTCTCATACTTTTCTTGAGGATCTATTGATGAGTAGTTGTGCTAAATAATGCTTCTTGTTATGGCATTGGAATGTTAGATAATGCTTTCTTTATTGATCTTAACATGGTTGGTTTTGAGCTGGATTGTGCTTTATTTGACACTTTACATGATGAGTATTTAGGAAAGCTTATTAAGGATATTGATTATGTATTTCCTTTTTCTTGATACTTTCATGAAGAATCTTGATGGAGTTATTCCTTTAAACCAACATTTTCACCTTTTGAGTGGTCAAGTTGATTTTTCTTACAATAAGAACAAGCTTTCAAATGTTATTAACTCTTTGAACTTGTTGTTCAAAAATACCTTTGGATTCAAATTCTACCATTTACATTTCAAGAATTTCTTGTTAAAAGGTTTTGGAATCATGATAAAGGTAAGATTTGAACATGTTTTCAAAGATTTTATTGTTCACCATCTTTATTACCATATACCTTTTAAGGAGTGGTTTTCAAAGTTGTTCATTTCATTTGCTAGTCGTCAAAAGAACACTTGTGCAATAAACTTGAAACATGAATTTGAAGCCACATTGTTTAAGCATCTATTCTCTAAAGAGTTATTTGATCAAATGGGTTTCAAAGAGAAATGTAGATCATCTTTGAATTTGGAAATTTTATGTCTACATTTTCTCACCTCATTTGAGAATCGATGAAATTTGAGACTCCTCAAGGATATTTTATCATTCTTAATGTTTTTGCTGTTTATTTGGAAGGTGCACTTGAATTTTCATTATCCTTTCAAAGAAAAGAGATTTCAAATGTGTGGTTTTAATGACTATTTTGAAAAGAATGAAAGCTTTCTATATCATTTACACTTCAAGGATTTTGATTTTGAACATGCTTTGAACAATTGACAAGAAAGTTGTTCCCTAACACTTGTGTTTTAAATTCCTTCTTAGAATTTTTGAGAAAACACCTTGTGTTTGGAGCATTGAAAATTCTTACAACTTCTTGTTTCAACATTTGAAATCATTACACACCTTGAGCTCTAGATTTCATCATCTTTTGAAGATATTCCTAACTCACAACCTTTTTGAATTACCTTTAGAGTTGGAAAATAATGAAAGTTTCTACCTTCATTGGCCTTTTAAAGGGTGTTTGAATAAATGGACTTTTGGAAATAAATTTGACGAATCTTGGGAATTTAGAAACTTTATTTCTATGTTCTCTGACTTTGATTGTGAAGTTGAAGAGTTTGTAGAACTTAAAGTCTTTTATTTGTTCTCAAACTCTTTTAATTTTATTTGGAAAATCCATTTTGCATTCCATCATCCTTTTGAGGAAGAAAACTTTCAAACTTTCGAACTTCTTAAATTAATCCTTGAGTTTGAAAAGGAAAAAAGCTTCTTTTATCATTTTCCTTTCAAGGATGTTGATATTTGTCTTCTTTTTGAAAGAATGTCTAAGAAGTTGTTTCTAAGAAGCTACATTTCAAACTTTTCTATCAAACTTTTGAAGAAACACTTCTTTGGAATTTCAAGTGTTTTTAAATTGTCATGTTCTCAACCTTTGAAGTTTTAGCAAATTTGATTTTTCAATATCATAGGCCTTTTAAAGACACTTTGGAGAATGTTGTTCATATGTTGGAGTTACAAGATTTCCCTATTTTGAATGGCTATACTATTCGGAGAATTCTTGTAAGACTTGAGTGGTTTTTAAATAGTTCTTTTTGGAGTTGCTTTGCTTTGAACTTCTTTGTTTACACATCTTTTTGCTTGTCATGACGGTTCAAAGAAGTTTTAGAGTCCTTGCTTGTTTTGTTGTTTAGATGGTCATTAGATTTAATTGTTAACTCTTAGCAATGTTTATATTGTTGAGTCCTTTCTAATGTTTCCCCCCTTTGTAGATATTTGAAGGAAAAAGATTCGAGGATGAATCCTCTTAAGAGAGAGGGTATGATATGAAATCGACAAAAGACCATTCAATAATTTCCGGAGGAGCAACTAGTTGCATTATAAGATTTAAAACATCATGGATGAAGCTTTAATTGAGGACTTTTAGATTTAATTGGAAGGCTTGGAAGTCTTGCAAGACTCATAAAATTCATAAGAAGCTCACCAAAATCAAACTAGAAGGTCCCGGCCGTCAAAGAAGATGAAAGAAGCAAGGAGGGAAGAAAACAGAGCTTACCGGCGAGGGTCGATTCCCATCCTACTGTCCCTGGTAGCCCTTTGGATAAAGGGAATATTGTGGAGACTACCTATCGGGAACAATAGGTTCCCACCCTGCCATCTCCGGCAGGTCTCGAGACAAGAAGTAGATTTTGAAGACATCATTTTAATTTTAGTCAAAATTAATTAGTTTTTAGTTAATTATTAGTTTCTTGATTTCCAATCTTGTAATTAACTTTTATTAGAAGGTTAATTAGGTATTTTTAATACTAATTAGGTTTTAGGATGAGGAATAGGTTTCTCTATAATTACCTACTTATGCCTCATCTTGAGAGTTTTCTCGAATGGCTTCTAGGGTTCTTCAACCCATCTTAGTTAGCTTCTAAAGGTTTGCTTCCTTAGTTTGTGAGCAATTAATTACTTAGATTGATGAATCTATGAAAGTTGATCGATCATTTCCAATTCCTTCTTTGGTTTATTCAAGGAGTTTTTGTTTCTAGAGTTGATTAATCTAGGTCTTCTAATTTGTGTAGTTTAGGTTTTGTTAGTATATGCCCTAAGACCAATTGACTCACATTTATAATTTATGAAGCATGTATTTTGAATTGTATTTTATGCTCTTGATCATCAAGTATGTGACTTGATAGTAAAACCCTTATAGCTAATAAAATACTATTCTTATTTATCCCTAGTTTATGACATCTTGTAAACTAGTGTGAAGTTGATTGATGGTCAAGTTTTACTGATCATGAATATGAGATATAAAATCAATTCATAAATACATATTGAGAATATTATATTGGATATGACCCAAAGTGAAGAACAAATATTGCATGGGTTTAAGTTATAAGTATTTCTTCTCAGTTTTATATTTGGCGTCCTTTGACCTGATGTTCCTAATTTTTCTTGCATGGGGAGAAAATATGTTTTGACATGGTCAAACATCACTTTTAATTAGGTGATTATTATGACTATTGGTTGGCTTATTTTCTTGTCATGGCTTGAATATTGGAGATAGTGAAAGGGATTTGCCCCTCTCTTTTTAGAGAGAGATATCCATGGGCCCTTTGATAAGGAAGACTGGAAAATATGCATGGCCATGCTATAATAAGTATTAATAAGGTGTTATTAATATTATTTGTTGGAACAGTCTGCCTGGTGATCAAGTAAATGGTTAATTAAGTTTTATAAGGATGATTTGGTCCATGCCTTATACTTAATTAGGATATCGTGTGACAAAAGGACTAAATATTAAATCTGATGCTAGGTTATTATTGCATTTAGTTAACTTGGGTAAGCATAATGTCTTGCTAGAGGCCGCTTATGTTTTGTGAATAAATGTCTAGGAAATTTTTTCATTCACTGTCAACGTTAAGTGAACCTACAGGGTCACACGCATAGACGATCTTGTGAGCATAATGTCCACGTTCAATGAATCTAGATTGTGTCCAGATTCGTTGAACGTGTACAAAAGGGGAATCAGATTCCATATTGTATTTTCTGGTAAGTTAATAAGTAATTAATTTAATTTAATCGAATAAATCAAATTAATTACTTAATATTACTCATCCAACCGTTGGATGATTATAGGAATAGACGGACGAGATTAAACTGTCATTAGATGACAATTAGGGTTTTGATATTGACAGCTATAAAAGGTTATGTTAACATTTTCTTGGTAGCCGTCCTTTATCTGATTAAAGAAAAATAAAACCCTAGAACGGCGATATAGTATCTAGCCTCCTCTCTCCGAAATACGAAAAATTACCAGATAGTCAGGATTAGTTCTGAACAGTTTTGAGAACACAGAAAGGGCTAGCATCCCGATCGCTTGCAGAGGAGTTCGTCGCGTGGATACCAGTAGAGGGCGAAGCGTAAACTGCAGTGCCTCCACATCGTACAATCAAAACATTGAGGTAATTTCTATCCAATCGATTTTTCTAATATGTGCAAATCCTGTTGGTGGATTTTCGTAGTTTTATTTTATTTTGTTTTTGCCTACGGATTCCAACAGGTTTTAGGGCCACAGTTTCCCTAAGGTTCTTGCTATCAAGTTGGGAAAGAATTCTTGCTATCACTTTTGGGTTTATGTTGCTTAGTTCTTCAGGGATTCTTTATTGGAGTGTTTGAATTACAAAATCTTTAATAGAAGTTCTTCAACAAGGAAGTGATCTTGGGATGGTGATGGATTCAATTTGCAAGCATATTCGAGATTCACATCAGAAAGTGACCTAAATCTATTTCTTTATTGGGAACGTCAAGTAGAAAACCTTTTCATGGTGAGAAATTATAGTGACAATGTTAAGGCTAAGTTAGTCATTATCAAATTTTTGGGTTATGTACTTCATTCGTGGGACAAGATTGAAACTCAAAGGGTTAGAAACAGAAGGAGACTAGTTGAAACTTGGACTGAGTTGAAGACCCTTATGAAAGAAAGATTTCTGCCGGAGCATTATTATAGGGAGCTTCACTACAAATTGATTACCCTTAGGCAAGGAAGTAAAAATGTTGAAGAATATAGGCAAGGGATGGAGTTATACACTTTGAGGTTGAGCTTGGAGGAGGACAAGGATGCTTCTATTGCTAGATTTCTAAGTGATCTCAATAGGAACATTACTAATCAATTAGAATTGTACCCATACGCCACTTATGAAGACATGTGCCATTTAGCATCCAAGATTGAGAATCAAAGGAAGAGAAGTGTGTTCTCTAAAAGTACTCTTCCTTCTTCAAGGAATGTGGTGTCTAAGCCTTAAGCATCTTCTTTCAAAGGCTGGCCAAAAAAGGATGAAACACCTAAGATGTCTTTCAAGGATAATTCTAAGCCTAAGGTGGAAGAGAAAAGTAGATTGATTACTAATCCAACTTGGTGCTTTAAATGCAATGGTTTGGGACACCCAACTATGTTTCACCGACCTTTTAAGAGGGCAAACACGTAGGGAGTGATTGTGAGATCCTTTTTTGTTGGTTTATTGATAATTTGCAGAGTTTTAAAATATCTAAATCAAATGTAACAGATGAGTCGCGTCATATGCAACAAGCCTTGGAGGCAACAACTATCATACCTAGCAAAAAAAAAAGGATGTGGGAGACTTAAAAAGAGAATAGGAAACCATTTTGGAACAAAGTAGTAAAAGAAACCTTGGTGGAAATTCAATGCATAATAATCAAAGGGGATATGGTAAATTTTCTCTTTATGTTGGATCTTATGAGCATAATTCTTATGATTGCTATGGGAACAATAGACTTGGAGTTAGAAATGGTTATAACGATAGATCTTTGATAGATTGATATTTTCACTAGTTTTTGGGCGTAATTTGATATTTATTTTAATTAAATTCTAATGAAAGTTTAGCTTAATTAGAACAAATAACTTCCTTTATACTTTATTTGATTTGTAGGGCCAAATTGAAAACGAAGTAAACTTGGAGACTAAAGTGTAAATAACGGAAAGAAAATTAAAAGCAACTACTCCAGTTTTTTATTTTTCTTTTTAGAAATTGTTTATCTTAGAAATTTTAGAGTATTATTTTTAAGTAACTTCATTTTCCCTTTTTAGTTTTGATTAGAATTTTAGTTTTTAGTAATTTCCTAATCCTTTTTGGGTTTTGATTTGTAACCTCTATAAATAAAGGAGTTTATGCTTTAGTTTAAATAATCTCTCTCTTATTATTGAAGAGTCAGAAGACGGATCCGGGAGTGACCTTCTTTTTATTTATTTTTTTATTATGAGTAGCTAAGTCTTTTGTGACTAAGGCCTTCTTTGATGGTCGAAACTTTTATAAATATGGTTACTTTTATTTAATTAAAGATTTTATTTTTTATCTTCTTGGTTAATTGTTATTGTTTGGTTAATTGCTTTATAAATATGGTTGTTTTGCGATTTTCTAGTCAATTATTGCATGTCCATAAATTGTTATTAGTGACAGAGAGGTACTAGATTTAATTGGATCAAGGTAATAACAACATATTGTAAAACTGACTAGAGAGAGATTCAGTTTCTTTGTGCAGTTTCTAATAAGTAGGAAACGAGAGTTATTGAAGATCCACAGAGGTATATGCGATCTTGTTTATTAAAATCACGTAGAGATAGGATTGGTTTATTAGCAAGGCTAGGAGCTTTTCAACCAAGAGATTGGGTCTAACTTATTCTCGAGAATTCCACCGTTCATCAGATCAAGAATTAATCAAGAATAAATCAATCATAGGAATAAAAAGAGTAGACCAGATTAGAGGTGCCTTAGTCTGTCTTTTATCATAACTTTTCTTAAACTAGTTTTCTTTTATTTTTAATTTTCATTAGTTTTTTAATTATTAGATACAAACAAATCACCTATATTTATTTTTTGTTTAAGTCTTGTTAGAAGTAGACGAGTTCACCAGTTAGATAGCAATCCTTGTGGGATGATCTTTATTCATCATTATATTACTTGCTTGATATTTGTATACTTGCAAATTTCACATCAATCTTATAAGAGAGTTACAAGGAATGAATTTAGAAATAAAGGGAACTATGTGAATATGGATGAGAGGATCCATAAAAGAGGAGGGAATGTTAAAAGATACCATGATAGTTATGATCATTATGAGGATAGCTATGGTAGTAAGAACATGTATAATGAGCATAATGATAGTTATAGCTATGAAGGGCATAATTTATAAGAAGTTATTAAACTTTGGGAACTACATCAAGAACCCTTAGTTAACAACAATTTGAAATTACCTCTTTTGTGGGGCACTTTTGGTCCTTATGATTATGTTGCATGGGAGCGAGAGGTGGAATCTTTGTCTATTCCTATGGTGTAAGAGAAGCCCCAATTGGTGTTAAAATCTTTCTATTATGTGGTCAATCATTCTTGGAATTGTAATTGTTAATATAGAAGAAGAATGGGATTAAAACCAATCAAGACTTGGAGCTTCATGAAGCAAGCATTGAGGAATAGATATGTAGCTGAAGACCGTGAAGGACAAGGACAAGGTCAAGCAATGTAAAAGTCATGGAACCATCAATAGTTGAAGAATCCCCAGGTCAAAAAATTCCACATGCTATAATTGAAGCTAAAGAGGTCGTTGAAATACATGTTGAGAAGGAGACATCTAATGAGGATTCTTGTGACAACATGAGAGAGAAGAAAATTGAAGTTAAAGAAAAAAAGAATGGAAGAAAAAGAGAGATTCATTGAGAGATTATGTATCTTTGATTCCAACTCTATCCTCTCAAAAGAGAGTGAAAATTTTGAGTGTTCAAAGGAGAAAAAGAGTGAGCATGAGAAAAGTGAGAGAGTAAAAGAAAATGAGTGCTTCATAGAAAAACAAGAGTGAAAAAGAAGAGCAAAGAGAAAAAGAGATAGTTATACTTGAAAAGAGTGAGGAAGTGAATTTCTATGCTAATGAAATTAACGTTTTCTTTGCTAGTGAATCCTTATGTGTGCATAATTTTGAAGATTCAAGCAAGGATGAAGGAGAAAAGATTTCGTACAAATTCATCAAGACCATAAGCTTATTTCCCTCTAATTCCTACTTGAGCTTTGAGATTTATTTTAAGGAAATTAAGCTGTTTTCTTTTTTTTTAAATGGAAAATGGCTATCAATTTTACTTTCTCAACTTTCTTGGAACTTTATTAACAAAGAAACAATTCATAGAGTTTAATTCCATTTCTCGTGCGATTTCTAGAGTCGATGATACCATTTCAATGTTTCTAATTATGTTTCTTGTATGCTAGGATTTGAAGATTAAGGAAGGAACATGGAGAAAGAGCTTAGCACTAGTCTTGAAGACTTACCAATAAGCTTATCTCTTAACCCTTCTCTTATGCGGCATGAAGTTTCTTTTGTGGAATTACAATTATTTCTAGAGTTGTATCTTTCTCATGTGAGCATAATTGGGGATGCTTATGCTATCTCTTTTGGTATTGGTCTCTTTCTAGTTGTGCCTTCTACTTATAAGTGTGTTTCTTCTTATAATTCCTTTAAAACCAACTTGTGATTAATAATGTTAATGGTGAACCATCTGGTTTTGATTGTGAGTTGGTCCATGATGATTCTTTATTTGATACTAAAGTCAGTGGCTTCTTAGAGTCTAATTGTCCATGATGATTCTTTATTTGATACTAAAGTCAGTGGCTTCCTAGAGTCTAATTGTCCTTCATTTGTTTTTTTTTTCATGAAAAGTTTAAAGGAAAGTATGTTGAAAATTGTGATCTTATTTTATCCTTTTTTGAGACTTTCATGAATCACTTTGTTGCAGCTATTTCTTTAAACCTTCCTTACCCTTTTTAAGAAACCAAGTGGAATTTCTTTGCCATTAACAAAAGTTTCAAATGTCATTAAATCCTTGAACACTTTATTTGAAAACACCTTTAGATTCAAATTCTACCATTTACATTTTAAGGATTTATTGTTGAAGGATTTTTGAAACAAGGAAGAAATTTGTTTTGAAAAGAAATAGGATCTATCAACCTACTGGGAGTCGTACTGTAACACTAGAATAGATTGCGACCGAAACGCCTACACTGAAGATCAGTGAAACACGTCTCATGGTCCCCACTCCATATCAATCCAGACCTATGCTCGTGCTGTCTCGTCAAAACATCAGGTACTATGGGACCTGGATGCACGTGTGCTGGGACTTCTTCCATCTACATTATTTACAATTTGAGTTATGGTGAATATCTATAAATTAAAGTAAAAAATTTTAAATAAATTATAATTCCAAGCTTTTTAAGGTGTGTTGTTTATGGTACTATTATTTTAGGGTTTTTAGGGTTTGTATGATTTTTAACATATCAAGTTTAGTGTTTCTAGGGTTTTTAGGATTTTTAATGTTTTTATAATTTACGGTATAGGATTTTAATATTAAGATTTTGGGTTTTAAGGGTTTACTGTTACAAAGTTTAGACTTTTATGGTTTAATGTTTAAAATATCAATTTTAGGGTTTTTAAGGTTTTTATAATTTATGCTATAGGATTATAATATTATGATTTTGGATTTTTAGGATTTACTGTTAAAAAGTTTAGAGTTTTATGATTTAATGATTGATGTAAAATTTAGGATTTTAATAATAGATTTTTAAATTTTTTATTATTTAAAGTTTAGAATTTTTAAATTTTTTAGGGTTATTGATGCTATATTTTATAGCTAAGTATTTTACTACTTGGTAAATTCAATATTAAGGTTTTATGGTTTAGTCCATATATATGTATATATATTTTTAAAATAAAAGTCTTCATATTGATAACGGCATACAATTAATATTAACGTACTAAACCCTAAATTTCCAAGTTTCGGTTCTACTAATTAAAAAAAAAAAAAACAAGTGAAGAGAAAAAAATCCAAATTCCAAGTTCCCATCTTTTCTACTAAAAAACTTATAAGAATGATGCAAAATAATTATCCAAATAAATAAAAAATTAAAATGATCATAGAGTAAACTAAAAAAAAGTTACCTAATTATCCAATTAAATCCATAAAAATAATTCATCACTCTAAAATCACTTTTGCAATACAAAGCACAATTATATACATAAAATGATCAAATTTGCACAAATTTATCAATAACAACAAATTTAAACATAAACCAAAAATCCACTTTCACAAAAATAAATTAATTCAAATTAATAAATAATCTAAATAAAATTCATAAAAATAATTCACAAACAACAATTAACAAGCCTAAATAAACAATAATTAAAATTAATACATAATACACCAAATAATTTAAATAAATAAAAACTTACCGAAAATTAAAAATGCACCTTCGTACCGATAAGCTCTGTCTATCGTTTTCTACTCCAAAACTCTAACAACCTTCGTATTCCAAGGAAAGTCTCACCGATTCAAACTTGAATTTCAAAAGTTGAACTAAATTTTTACTGTGAATTTTGAAATAAAATACAAAAGTATAAGAATAAGAGAAGATACAAGTATAAGAAGAATGAAGAAAATAAAAGGAAGAGGAAAAGGACTTACCAAGCAGCGGCGGCGGTGGAGCAGCGAGAGCGGTAGCAGCACGAAGAACGAAGAAAAGAAAATTTTCGGGGAAGGAAGAAGAAAATTTTCGGGGAAGAAAGAAGAAAGAAGGAGGTAGGGTCGGGCAGAGTAGGGTTTATAACGTGATAACGCACAGTCATTGTACGTTATCACCAATAATAACGTACAATGGTAGTGTGTTATAATGACTGATAACGCGCAAAAGCTGTGCGTTATCGACAACTCACCGCCACGTCAGTAAACGATTCCGCCACGTCATTAAACATGAATTTTAATCTGCTTATTAGTGATAACGCACAACCATTGTGTGTTATCTCAGGTGATAACGCACAATGACTGTGTGTTATGGCCATTGTAGGATTAAAAAAAAAACTGAATCAATTTAGTATCCATTTTTTTAAAATGGACTAAACATAGAAAAAGGTCGAAATCACTGAAAGAGGGAATTTTAGTTATTTTATATCCATCATCATATGTTGTAGTAAGTTTTAGTGAATTTAAAGGTTTTTTACTATTTCTACACTACAACAATTTTTTTTTTTTATGAAACTATGAGCTACCTTTTTTGAAAAAATAAATCCTCGTTTTAGTTAGTTTTAGCTCAATAGACTTTTTATTAATGGATTGGCTGATCTCAATGGCTACCAAAATATTGTCAATAATGCTACTATTCTTGACAAAAGCTGCTTGATTATTACTGATAATAATAGGGAGGGGTTTCTTAAGAGAAAGAGCAAGAATTTTAGGGAGAATCTTGCAAACAAATTTGCATACACTAATCGGCATAAAATACGAGAAAGAGGAGGGATTGTCGATCTAGTTTCTAATTAACACTCTTTCATATCTTGTCTTTTTCAAAGATCCGATAAATTAAGAACCGAATCGCTTATTAATGGAGCGTCTTTTTTTATGCAATCTCTTCTCTTGGAAACTTATAGGATCATAAACTTGGTATTCATTAAGCACCTTGAGGATACAAGAAATTTTTGAAAGGTCCGTACCTTGCAGCTTAAAAGAGGAAGATATCTTAGTTTGTTCCTTAATTTCCTAATGCGTTTAGAATTCTAATATTGATGTCTTCCTAGAAGGAGGAACGATGTGATTTTTTGAATGGTTTTCATTATGAAATATGTAATTATATGTAAAGTTAATATGGGATCATTCAGGAGGGATGGAAATAAAAATGGCAAAACAACTTAGATTTCTAATGTTTAGATTTAATGTTGGACTCTATTCTCTAACTAACTTAACTAGTGTTTAGAGTTTCTTAGGGACTTAATAAAAAAACTTATACTTCATTATTTTGCGTAATATATTTCACTTATCAATATGGGGAAAAGAATCAAATTATTAGCTATGAGTTTTGAATAGCACCATCAATAAATTCTAACCAATTTACTGGAAAATTTTTAATGAATTAAATATATCCTATACTTTATCTTGTTGTTTAGTACGGCAAACACTTCCAATTGAATTCATGATTATATAAATGTAAATCCTATTATTCCAAAACAAAGTTTTAATAGTTTTTATAAGTATCAAAAGAAGGCTTTTGTGTATAAATTAATCATTCATTCATTGGAGGATCAAGAAGTTCAAGTCAGTTGGAGATTGTGTAAACATTCGTCTAAATCAGCAATTGCAATGATACAATAAGGATTGAAATCATGTCTACACTTCTTTATAGCTCCTATCTCAGATTCAATAGTGTAGATGCCAAGAAAAATTGGAAAGGATTTTCGTTCGACATGATCTAGAGTGGTGCACCTCTTTGTGGCTTGGCACTCTTAGATCATGCTTTGAGATATGCTAGCGCAAACATATACTATTCTCTCTTTTGTATCGAGGTTGTCCTCATAAGGCATGTCGTCATATCAAGCCTCATGTCACTATATTTCTCAAACGAGCTTTTAAGGTTGCCGTCTTAGGAAGGAAATACAGTTAAAGTTCTATTTTCCAAAGCCATCCCCTATTTTATACAAACAATATATGAAAATTTTATTTGATTATTTTTAAACCAGTCTTTGTGTGGGGTAGTTGTATGCGCTTGATCTATTTTAGAGTTTGTTTTATTTGTTTTCGTATGAAGTTTAGGATACATTGTTTTCTTTTAAAATTCAAATAAATTATTCACAACTTCTTTCTATTACAGAGAACCTTCTGCAAAGAGAGAAATAATAAAAAGGAAAGAATTAAGAATTGACCTCTTTCAACATAATTTTTAAAGCCTATTCTAATTGTTGCATGAGAGTAACAATTTCCATTGACAAAAGCTAATGCAAGTGGGAAATTTTAGCTATTTTATATATCTTATTTTATTTTTTAGTACGTTTCAGTGAATTCTTAATGGGTTTTTTTTTTACGTATCTCCACACTCTATAAGATTTGTTACGTAACTATGAGTTTTTTTTTTGGGAAACTCATGCTTCAATTTCTTCCCATAAAATTTTTAGTGATTTGTTAGATTTAAATTAGTATATAATTCAATGAACTGTTTTGATTTATATTTAAGTAAGCAAAACATTAGCAATCTAAGAGTAGCAAGTAAATGCATTTCAAAGCTTTTATGTTTACTCGTATTACTTTTTCTCTAATTTTTTTCTACTATTTAAAATATAATCTTTACTTTTTTGTGTTTAGTATGAATCTAAGGTTTTTTTTCTTTCTTACGCATGCATGCGTGTAGATATTACAAAATGAAATCATCCTGTAAGCTTTTTTGGGCCAATTTTCTCCCAATATTTTTATTTTTTCAGCCCATTTTTCTTTTTAAACCCAATGATGACCCATGGGCCTCAATACAAGATAAGGTGGTTGAAGTTTCAATTAGTCAGAGATGTCGGGCTGGCCATGCCGAGCCAACCCGTGCTGCCCGTTGTGGCTTTGATCTATTTATGTGCTCCTCTCCTTGGTTCTCTACACAACTGACTCTTCTCTTTCTTTTTCTCTCTTTTCTACCTCTCTCTCTCTCTCTCTCTCTCTCTCTCTCTCTCTCTCTCTCTCTCTCTCTCTCTCTCTCTCTCTCTCTCTCTCTCTTTCTCTCGGTCCTCTCAGTGCCGTCTCTGTCTCTTCTTCTTCTCCCTTCTTTACCGCGGCTTACTGCGTCTGTTGCTCTTCTTTGGTGACCTTATTGGGTCTTCTGTGACGTTGTCTGTGTAAACGGTTGTCTTGTGGTGATCCTTATTCGATCATCTCTGGTAAGTTTCTTGTGAAAGTGAGCCGAAAGGGTGAGAGAGGGAGACACCAGTGATTATCTTGTTCGGATTAAGGCCATTTTCTGAGGGTGTTTTTACTGATTAAAGCCGTTACCTTTTCTAATGCCGGCGCCTCGACGTGGTTGCTATTTCTCCCTGCTGCTCGGCTCCATTCGGTCTCAGTTTTTTTGCTGCGTCACTGGCGGTTCCTAAACCGCGGCGACAGGTATGTATTTCTTACCGATCGTTAGTTTATTTTTAGCAAACAGTTGTTTTGCAGCTTTCAGTCTTGTCGATCGGTTTGAATCGACAGCGAAGGAAAAAGAGGAAGAAGAAGAAAATCTCTCTGTAATAAAATAGGGCCTTTTCTTTTCCCGCTGCATTTTTATTCTTTTACTGCTTTGTAATAGTAATTAGAGTGTGTAATAGTAATTAGATCCTAACAAGTGGTATCAGAACCCGGAAATCTACTATTTTTCAGTGCTCTCAACGGCGCCGGCAACCGCAAAAAACCCGGATCTGAGGAAACTGTTGAGTTCCTCATAACTGGCCAGTGAAGTATTGCTAAACTCCTCCTGTTTTTTTTATTTATTATTATTTCTTGTTTCTGTCGTTTTTGCTTTTTCAGCTTGCTGCCATTTGTGGGTGGTTTACTATTACTGTTCTGTTTCTGAACTGCGTTACGGTTCAGTTCTTCTGCCTACCATTTTTCTGTTCAGTTTTTCTGTTATACCTGCTTCTGTTGTTCTTCTGTTTTTCGGTGATATACTGTTATTACTAGTTTCTGGTGATATAGCATTACTGCTGGTTCTTGCTTTGTTTCTTTTCTGGATTTCATTCTGTTGCAGCTTTTCTTTTGCTTTTGAAAATATACAAAACCTAAGCCTGGCTTAAGTCCGTGAGATTTCAATTAGCTGTGTCTTGGCACGTTTTTCAGTTTTTCAAAACTTCTTTTTTTTTTTTTTGGCAACATTCTTTCATTTTTTCTTTTTCTGTTTTTGTTGATAGGCTGTCGTACAACCCATATCTGTCAATTTCATTGTTTGGGTTATTATATTGCTACTGTGCTATCTTTGTTGTGAGATTCGTGAGATTCACATTTTATTATGCACCATTTTTCAAAGCAAAAATCTGGGTATTTTATTTGTGTGACTTTTTTTTTAAAAAAATTTCATTTTTCTAGCCAATAAATTACTCCTATTTGCCATTTAAAGCATGTTGATTCCAAAAATTGAAACCGACAAGTTTGATGGCAAATTTGATTTTGTAATGTGGCGGAGAAAAATGAAAGCAGTTTTAGTCCAAAATAAAATTGCTCCTGCAATTTGTAGCCCCAAAGAGTATCCGAAATCTTGGACAGGCGATGTTCTTGCTAAAAAACTTGGTGATGCACACAACTGCCTTACCCTGCATTTAACCGATAATGTTTTACGAGAAACTGACGAAAAAGACAACACTTTTGAAAATCTGGACCAAACTGGAAAAACTGTTTTTAGGAAAATTTTTGTCAAACAAGATTTATTTAAAAGAACAACTTTTTGGTTTCAAAATGAGCGGGTCAAAAACACTTTCAGAAAATATGGATGATTTAAACAAAATCATTTTGGAACTTCAAAACGTTGGAGAGAAAATCTCTGATGAAAACATTGCTATTATTTTATATAAAAGCCTTGTCTGATTCTTACAATGATGGGAAGTCTGCCATTAAATATGGTAGAGAGGTTTGTCTTTATGATGTCAAAAATGCTTTGAAGTCAAATGATTTGGATTTGAGAAAAGAAAATAAATTAAGCGGAGAGAACCTTTACGTGTGAGGGAGAGATGACCGGAGGGAACCTCTCAGTCATAGGTCTAAAAGTAAAAGGAGGTCCAAATCTCGATATAAGAATAGAGTGAAGTGTTTTTAATGTGGCAAGGAGGGTCATATGAAAAATAAGTGTTTTAAAAGGATTAAAGATGAAAAATAACGTAGATTTGGTAAAGGGAGTAATAAAAACAACAAAACCCATGATTTTGACACAGAGGTAATTCTATGTATTTTGAGGTTTTATGTGTATTCCCTTCCCCTTCTAATATTGTTAATGATTGGATCCTTGACTCTGGTTGCACTTTTCACATGACACCTTACAAGCACTGGTTTTTAGATTTCAAACCCCTTGATCAAGGAAAAGTTTTCAAGGGTAACAACCAAGTTTGTGATATTAAAGGCATTGGTAATGTTTTCATAAAATCTCATGATGGCATGACTAGAAAACTCATTGAGGTGAGATATGTGCCCGACCTCCTTCAGAACCTTACCTCTCTTGGTTATTTAGATTTAAATGGTTTTTCTTACAAATAAAAAACTGGAGTTTTAAGAGTTTGCAAAAGTAACCTGGTCATGCTAAAAGGTCTTAAAAGAGAGAGTTTATACACTCTCATCGGAAAAACTATTTGCAACTCATCTGCACTTATTTCAAAACAGTTCCTGAAAAGACATGTTGTGGCATCATCGGATTGGCCACATTAGTGAGAAGGGATTACATTATTTACAAAAACAAAAACTTTTATGTGGTGACAAGGTCGATTCTTTGGTTTTTGTGACCACTGTGTTTTGGGAAAACAGCACAAAATCAATGTTTCAACTAGCACACACAAGTCCAATGCAGTACTTGATTATGTTCATTGTGATCTGTGAGGACCTAAAAAGGTCCCAACCTATGGTGGTAATATTTATTTCCTATCTGTTGTTGATGATTTTTCGAGGCATGTTTAGGTTTTCCTTTTAAAAACAAAGGATCAAACTTTGAAAAAGTTTTGTGAGTGGAAACGCCTTGCCGAAAATCAAACTGGAAAAAAATTAAGAACCATTAGGACAGATAACGGTCTTGAGTTTTGCAACCATAAGTTTTCTGATTTATGTGCATCTCATGGATCCTTGCATCATAGGACAGTTAGGCATAACTCCTAGCAGAACGGTGTAGCTGAGAGGATGAATCCTACCATAATGGATAAAGTTAGGTGCCCTATGATTTCTTTCAGTGTCCCAAAACCTTTTTGGGTGAAGCCATTAGCACGGGTATATGCCTCATTAATAGATCCCCTTCAACTGCCATAAACTTTAGAATTCCTATAGAGTTGTGGTGTGGTAAACCTCCAAACCTGTCAAACCTTAGAATTTTTGGGTGTGCTGCTTTTGCACATTAGAAAGAAGGTAAGCTAGATCCCAGGTCTAGAAAAGGTCTTCTTATAGGTTACCTTAGTGGAGTGAAGGGTTATAGAATATGGCTCGAGGGTGAGCCAGGTGTGAGGATAGTGATAAGCAGGGATGTGGTTTTCAATGAGCAAGAGATGCCTTGTCTTAAGGATAAGCCTGAGCCTGTTAGAACATCCTATGTCCCCACAGTAGATACTATTCCAATGAAGGTGGAGGTCAATCCAGAACCCTCACAGGAACCACCTCCTGAGCCTGAAACCCAAGTAGAACCTGTTGTACCATCTAGTGTTCCCGAAGCCAACAAGCCTGAGCTAGAAGGTTCTGATGAGGAGGAAGAGCACCCTGAGGCACAAGCACAAGCCCTTAGAGATTATCAACTGACTAGAGTAGGGTTAGAAGAGTGTCCAAGGAACACACTAGATATGGTTATTCATATATTGTCTCATATGTATTTGCTCTTGCATCTTATGTGGAAAAAAAAGAACCATTGTGTTTTTCTGATGTTTTGAAGAGCGCTAATCCTTCTTTATGGTTGCGTGCTATGGATGAGGAAATGTCTTCTCTTGACAAAAATAAAACCTGGATTCTTGTTCCAAAACCATCAACTCAAAAATTAGTTGATTGCAAATGGATTTTTTCAAAGAGCCTGAGTCTTCTAAAGAACCTCCAAGGTTCAAGGCCAGGTTGGTTGCGAAAGGTTTTTCACAAGTTGAGGGCATTGATTTTAACGAAATCTTTTCTCCTGTCATTAAATACAAAACAAGTAGGATTATGCTTACTCTTGTTGCTTTCTAAGATCTTCATCTTGAACAACTCGATTTGAAAATTGCTTTCTTGCATGATGATCTTGAAGAGACCATATACATGCGTCAACCTCCGGGTTTTGAGGTTAAGGGTAAGGAACACATGGCATGCCTTTCGAAAAAGTCCTTATACGAACTTAAACAATCTCCAGACAATGGTACAAGAGGTTTGATTCTTTTATGTTAAAAATTGGTTTCTTGAAAAGCAATTATGATAGTTGCCTTTATTTCTCTAGAAATAATATTGTAGTGCTATTTATTTATTGCTTTATGTAGATGATATGTTAATTGCTTGCAAACATAAAGTCAAAATTGATGATTTGAAATCTTTGCTAAAGTCCGAATTTGACATGAAGGACTTGGGGCCTGCATCCAAGATTCTTGGGATGAGTATTACTAGAGATAGGTCTGATCATTCCCTTTTCTTATCTCAGAAGCCCTTTCTTCAGAAAATTATCTCCAAATTTTTTATGCATCTTTGTAAGCCCGTTATTACCCCACTTGTGAGCCATTTCAAACTTTTTGACAGGGCTTGTCCTAAAAGCGAGAGTGAGGAAAGAGATATGGCATATGTTCCCTATAGAATGGCCATAGGCTCGATTATGTACTCAATGATATCTACCTGACCAGACATTGCTTTTTCTATAAGCCTTCTTAGTAGATTTATGTCTAACTTGGGAAGGGATCACTGGGCTGCTCTCAAATGGTTACTACGTTACCTTAACGAAACTACAGATAGGGGTTTACACTACCGTAATTGGTCTGATGATTTTGATCTAATTGGCTATGTCGATTCTGACTTTGTAGGTGACAAGGATGGTAGAAAATCTATCTCATCCTATTTCTTTACCCTTGCGAGTAATTGCGTCTCATGGAAATCTCAACTACAGCCAATAGTTGCCTTATCAACTACCGAAGCTGAGTACATTGCAGCCACAGAAGCCATCAAGGAAGCCATTTGGCTTCAAGGGTTATTGAATGAATTACATGTTTTACATTCAAATGCTATTATTTATACTGACAATCAGAGTTGTTTACATTTATGCAAAAATCTTGTCTATCACAAAAGGACAAAGCATATAGATGTCAAATATCATTTCATTAGGGAGAAAGTCTCTAGTGCTTTAGTTGACATAGGTAAGATTAGTACTAATGATAAACCAGCGGATTTTGGTACTAAAATTGTAAGCACTGATAAGTTTATGTTTTGCAGGGATTTCCCTCACTTGGATGCAAGTTGACTCTAATTGAGCCATTCGAGGGATGGGAAAATATTGTTCGAGGTGGAGATTGTAGGCCTTTTTGGGCCAATTTTCTCCCAATATTTTCATTTTTCCAGCCCAATTTTCTTTTTAAACCCAATGATGACCCATGGCCTCAATGTAAGATAAGGTGGCTGAAGTTTGAATTAGTCAGAGATATCGGGCCGGGCCGGGGCAACCCGAGTTGCGTGTTGTGGCTTTGACCTATTTATGTGCTCCTCTCCTTGGTTCTCTACACAACCGACTCTTCTCTTTCTTTTTTTCTCTTTTCTGCCGCTCTCTCTCGGTCCTCTCATTGCTGTCTCTGTCTCTTCTTCTTCTTCTCCCCTTCTTTATCGTGGCTTACCGCGTCTGTTGCTTCTGGTGACCTTATTAGGTCTTCTCTGATGCCGTCTCTGTAAATGGTCGTCTTGTGGTGATCCTTGTTCAATCATCTCTGGTAAGTTTCTTCTGAGAGTGAGCCGAAAGGGTGAGAGAGGGAGACACCAGTAATTATCTTGTTCCGATCGGGGCCATTGTCTGAGGGTGTTTTTACCTATTAAAGCTGTTACCTTTTCTATCGCCGGTGCCTCGACACGGCTGCCGTTTCTCGCTGCTGCTCGTCGCCGTTCGGTCTCAGTTTTTCTGCTGCATCGTTGACGGTTCCTATACCACGGTGATAGGTAAGTATTTCTTGCCGATCGTTGGTTTCTTTTTAGCTGATGATTGTTTTGCAGCTTCCGATCTTGCCGATCGACTTGAACCGACGGTGAAGGAGAAAGAGGAAGAAGAAGAAAATCTATGAGTAATAGAATAGGGCATTTTTCTTTCCCACTGCATTTTTATTCTTTTACTGTTTTGTAATAGTAATTAGAGTGTGTAATAGTAATTAGATCCTAACACTTCCAATTCGACGAAGTCCTTTTTTTCTTTATTTTAACAGTTTCTTTTTCAGTGTCACTACTGTTAGTATATGCCCTAAGACCAATTGACTCACATTTATGATTTATGAAGCATTTATTTTTTAATTGTATTTTATGCTCTTGGTCATCAAGTATGTGACTTGATAGTAAAACCCTTATAGCTAATAAAATACTATTCTTATTTGTCCCTAGTTTATTACATCTTGTAAACTAGTGTGAAGTTGATTAATGGTCAAGTTTTACTGATCATGAATATGAGATAATCAATTCATAAATACATACTGAGAATATTGTATTGGACATAACCCAAAGTGAAGAAGAAATATTGCATGGGTTTAAGTTATAAGTATTTCTTCTCAGTTTTATATTTGGTGTCCTTCGACCTAATGTTTCTAATGTTTCTTGCATGGGGAGAAAAATATGTTTTGACATAGTCAAACATCACTTTTAATTAGGTGATCATTATGATTATTGGTTGGCTTATTTTCTCGTCATGGCTTGAATATTGGAGATAGTGAAAGGGATTTGTCCCTCTCTTTTTAGAAAGAGATATCCATGGGCCCCTTGATAAGGAAGACTGGAAAATATGCATGGCCATGCTCAAATAAGTATTAATAAGGCGTTATTAATATTATTTTTTGAAACAGTCTGCCTGGTGATCAAGTAAATGGTTAATTAAGTTTTATAAGGACGACTTGATCCATGCCTTATACTTAATTAGGATATCGTGTGACAAAAGGACTAAATATTAAATATGATGCTAGGTTATTATTACATTTACTTAACTTGGGTAAGCATAATGTCTTGCTGGCCGCTTATGTTTTGTGAATAAATGTCTAGGATATTTTTTTCATTCACTGCCAACGTTAAGTGAACCTACAGGGTCACACGCATACACGATCTTGTGAGCATAATGTCCACGTTCAATGAATCTAGATTGTGTCCAGATTCGTTGAACGTATACAAAAGGGGAATCAGATTCCATATTGTATTTTCTGGCAGGTTAATAAGTAATTCATTTTATTTAATCGAATAAATGAAATTAATTACTTAATATTACTCATCCAACCGTTGGATGATTATAGGAATAGACGGACGAGATTAAACTGTCATTAGATGACAGTTAAGGTTTTGATATTGACAGCTATAAAAGGTTATGTTAACCTTTTCTTGGTAGCTGCCCTTTATCTGATTAAAGAAAAATAAAACCCTACACCCAAGAACAGCGATATAGTATATAGCCTCCTCTCTCCGAAATACGACCGATTACCAGATAGTCAGGATCAGTTCTGAACAGTTTTCAGAACACAGAAGGGGCTAGCATCCCGATCGCTTGCAGAGGAGTTCGTCGCGTGGATACCAGTAGAGGGCGAAGCGTACGAAGCAGCGCCTCCACAATGAACAATCAAAACATTGAGGTAATTTCTATCCAATCGGTTTTTCTAGTATGTGCAGATCTTGTTGGTGGATTTTCGTAGTTTTATTTTACTTCGTTTTTGCATACGGATTCCAACAACTACCAACTAGTGCTTTACTACCGTCTAAGTAATCCTTTATTGTGGTTAGCTATAAAAAATATAGTTTTATTTTCATTGCATGAATTGAATTTTAATTCTTTTCTCATGCACGTGCATGCATGTGCATATTACAAAATGTAATCATCCAATTCGACAAACTCCTTTTTTTATTCTTCATCTTAACCATATTTCTCATCATTGTCACCGCCAACAAATTAGTGCTTTGCCACCCTCATGTTAATCGTAGATTCTTCATCGATCAACTACTAATTGGTCCTCTATCATTTGAAGGTTTCTTTTTTTCTTTTTTAATATACACTTCCAGATGATTTCATGATTGTCTCAATATTTATTGTTCCAAAACCAAAATACAGTAGTTTCATATAGAAATAAACCACTCATTCACGAGAGGATCAAGAGGCTCATGATACTTGTAGACTAGGCAAACATTCTTCTATATAATAGCCATACTTGATGAAATAAGGATGGAAATAATGGCCACACTTATTTATAGCTCATTCTCATCTTAAGTAGTGTAGACCCTTCTACAGATGACAGAGTATTTTCCTTGGACTTGATTCTGAATAGTGCACCTATGTTTGGCATTATAAAATCATGCTTTCAGGTATATGCCAGTGCAAACCCATTCTATTCTCTCTTGTGTGCCAAGGTTATCTTCATAAGTCATGTCGTTGACATCAATCCTCATGTCACTATGTTCATAAAATGAGCTTCAAGCGCTGCTTTTAGTATATGAGCTCATGAAACAAGCGGACTTTTTGGTTTCTGCGGATGGACATCATTTTTTAAATTCTATCTTCGAAAGCTATCTCCTAGTTTATTTAGATGATATATGAAAATTTCATTCTATTATTTCTCAATCATTCTTTGTAGGGTAGTTCCCTTTACTTGACGGATTGAAGAGTTTGTTTTATATGTTTCCAATGGAATGTAGTATGAGTTTTTTCCTTTTAAAATTCAAATTAGTGCTTATTACTTCTTTTAAGTATAAAGAACCTTCCGAAGAGAGATATCTGAAGAAGAAAAAGAAGTAAGTATTACATATTTAAAAATAGATTTTTAAGTCCTTTCTAAATTTTGAAAGAGAGTAATAATTTTCGTACAATGAAAATCAATGGAAGAGGGAATTTTAGCTATTTTTTATACATTATTAAATGTTATAGTAAGTTTTTGTGAAATTTTGAGGGGTTTTTATTTTAGGTATTTCTACATTATAGCATTATTTATATGACTATTCGCTATTTTTAAAAAATAAAAACAAAAATTCTCGCTTTAGTTATTTTGTATATATCATTCTCTAATTTGTTAGATTTTAATTAGCTTATAATGTATCTTCACTTGTACTAAAAAAAACATCTCTTACTTTTTCCCACTTTTTTTCGTCTTCCTCTTCTTATGTTTTCCACCTTGTAAGTTAATTGTTTCTAACATCATCCTGAATATCTTCATCGTTATCAAATCAATTCTTCTTTCTAATTCTTTAACATGTATTTACCAAAAAAGAAAAAAAAGAAAAGTAATGCTCTAAAAGGTAATGGAAATCGCAAATAATATAATTTTGTTAGCATTATTTATGTTGTTAGAGAAAATCAAATCCTTAATCGATAATGTTTTTCCCAACTTCTATTCTTTTTTTGTCTAAAAAACCTTTTACATCCTTAGTTGAAAAACTATATCAAATTATTGGGCTTTTTATCTAAAAAAAGGGTTTTGTCCTTAACTAACAAACAATCCCAACCTTAGGGATTTTTAGAATTAACCATAAAATAAATAAAAAGTGAAAATAAATTTTTTACGTTGGCTAGATTTTCTTCCTTTTTGTGAATTCAGACTTCAATGAGTAAAGAAAAGAATGAAGAACTTGCAAAGATAAAATGGAGAAGAAGACTTAAACTTGGGAAACTTTCTTATTGATTAATTATCCTCCTAATCCATCTTTATATACAAGTTGTACAAACAAAAAATAAGAAGAAAAAACTAACTAACAGTCTAACTAATTTGTACAGCTGGCAAGCATATGTGGCATGGGCCCTATTTACAACTTAAATGAAACTCCAATAATACTATACCATATGTACAAGAAATGCCATCTGGACTTAACTAATTAGTATAGTTGGGATCATCTCCCTTCCACCTATTTTCTTACTCTTATTTTTTGCTTCTCTTTTCCTTTCAATTTCTTCCTTCTTTCCAAATGATTTCCTTCATTTTCATTCCACTTGTCTTCCTTAATCTTTTTTTTTGACTTAATCTTCTTCAAGCTATTATTCATCTTCAATAAACCCCCACAACCAGGCACTTTATAGACATCTACAATTCCCAGTTGTGTAAGCAAAGTATTGAACCTTTCAGAACCCAAACTTATGGTAGAAAGATATGCTAGCTGCTTGTGTGTTAACATGCCAAGATGCTTTATCACACCTACAAGAATCTAAGCCCTAACAATATGACTATCAATTTCTATATGCCTAGTCCTGTCATGAAACACAAGATTTTTAGCAATATAGATAGCACTTTTTGAATCACAAAATAAGAGGACTGGTTGTTTTTGAACTATTCTCAAATCACCAAGCAGATACAAAAGACACTTCAATTCACAAGTTAGCATAACTATTGCTCTATACTCTGCTTCAGCAGAACTTTTAGACACTATTGAATGTTTCTTTGATCTCCATGAAACAAGAGCTTTGCCCAAAAAACACAGAAACCAATAACTAATTTTCTAGTATCTGCACAACCAGCCCAGTCTGAATCAGAATATGCAGCCAGTTGTATGTTGTTATTAGAGGGAAATAATAAGTCTTGTCCAAGAGCTGTTTTCACATACCTCAAAATCCTATGTAAAGCTCTCAAATGGAAGATTGTTAGCTTGTCAAGAAATTGGTGAAAGCTGTTGAACAACGTATCTGGTCTAGTAATTGTGAAATAAAGCAGTTCACGAATCAAACTCATATAAGCAACATTTTCTCCTAACAACTCTGAGTCCCTTCTGCAAGTTTAACATAAGTCTCTATTGAGTTGCAGCAGACTTACAATAAAAAAAATCCAGCTATTTTAAGAAGATCAAGGGCATATTTCCTCCAATTCAGAAAAATACCTTTATTAGTCCTTAAAATTTCCATTCCCAGGAAATACTTAGCAGCACTAAGATCCTTAATTTTGAACAACTCATGAAGAGTGTTTTTAACTTCTTTTATAGCACTTGCTTCATTGCTAATCAACAAAATATCATCAACATATACTAGTAGAATGATCAATACTTCACCTTGTTACTTCACAAACAAACTATAATCATGCCAAGATTGATAAAAACCCATGAAAAACAAAGTCTTGGTCAGTTTGCATTCCATTGTCTAGAAGTCTGCTTAAGTCTATAATGACCTATTCAACTTACAAACATGACCTGCAGGAACATTATAACCAAGTGGAGGATTCATGTACACTTCTTCATATAAATCACCATGCAAGAAAGCATTGTTAACATTCAATTTATGCAAAATCCACCCCTGGCTGCTGCAACCCCTAAATAAGTCTAATGATAGTCATTTTAGCCACATGGCTAAAAGTTTCCACATCATCAATCCCATGCTGTTGTGTATAATCGTTAGCAACAAGTCTTGCTTAACACTCTCCACAGAACCATCAAATTGATATTTAACTATGTATACCTATTTACCGCCTATAGCATGTTTTCCAGGTGATAGAAGAACCACTGTCCAAGTATTATTAGATTCCAAAGCACCAATCTCCAAATGCATAGCCTTCTTCACTCAGGACATCCCCTGCATCTTTATAATGCTGACACTCAATTATTGATGCCTACAGACAAAGCAAAAGATCTGCGCTCTGAGAACAAATGCTCATAGGTAAGAACAGATTCAATATGATGAGAAAAGGAGATAGTAGAAGTAGAAGGAAGAGTACAATAAAAGTCATGCAAATATATAGGCACATGTTTGGTCCTGACCTCCTTAAGCCTGTAGTAGAAGAAGACGGAACAGAAGAAACAGGAATAGGAGTAGAAAGAGAAAAAGATAGATGACAAGTATCACTCAGAGAAGAAGTAGAACAAAGAGGTAATGAAATACAATCAGTGTCATAGGCAGCAGCATTAGAATAACCAGGAAAAGAAGTATAAAAATTAGGAGTAGATGTTGAAGATGAGGGAATGAAACTAGATGGATATTTGAAAGGAAAATATACTCTACAAAGAGTACATCTCTAGGAACGAAAAGGTTCTGAGTGTGTATATCTAACAATATGTATCCTTTTGTTACTTTGGAATTTCCTATATAAACACATTGCCTGCCTCTAGGATCAAACTTTGATCATGCATGATCAATGGTACAAGTATAGGCTTAACAACCAAACACCCTAAGAGAATTGTAAGATGGTTTGTGCTTGTGCAATATTTCATTTGGAGTTTTGTAAGAATAAGAGGAGAATGAGTAAGATTTATGAGTAAAGTTGCATGCTGAATATATTAACCCCAAATAACTAAGAGAAATAGAGGATTGATATTTAAGAGATGTTCCTACATTAAGAATATGTTGATGTTTCCTTTCAACTATCCCATTATGTCGAGGAGTGTAAACACAAAAGGTTTGATGTAGAATCCTTTGGAAGCAAAGAAAACAAGCCTAAGAAATTCTAATCCATTATCAGTTCTAATGATTTTGATAGTGATCTTAAATTGATTTTCAACATAGGCACAAAAATGTTGCAATGGTAATCTAGTTGAACCTTTATCCTTAAGAAGAAACAACCAGGTATATCTACTATAATCATCATCTATGGTAAAAAAGAAATTTTCACCATTAAGAGTTGCAGTACTGCTAGGTCCGCAAATATCCACATGTAACAATTCAAAACATTTCTGAGTTTTAGAGTGATGAATAGGAAAAAAAGTCTATGCTACTTAGCCTAGGTACACATTGAACAATGACAATTTTCATCAGCAAAAATCTCAAGATGTTCATGAATTAACAATTGCAATCTTGGATGAGATAAATTTCCTAACCTGTAGTTTCATAATAGTTTTGACACTTCTTGGGGATCAAATTGAATATAACTAGGTTGAGAACTAAGAGAAATAGCAACAGAAGAAGGTTTAACAGACTGATTTAAAGAAGGATTAATAGAAGAAATGAGACATTTTCCTAAAGATGAAAGATCAAGAACATATAAGTCTTGTTCCCAATAGCTGGACAAAACAAGAGGTAGGATTAACAAAAACTTCACAAGAATTTTGAAGTCTGAGCTTGGTAAGAGAGATGAGATTGAAGCTAAAATCAAGAACATTAAGAACATCTTTCAATATCATACTAGTATTGAGATGAATAATTCCTTTCTGTGTAGCAGGCACTACTTGTTTATTAGGCAATTGTACAAAAGTATTAAAGACTAGCATAAAAGAAGTAGAGTATGATGTAGAATAGGTGACATGATCAGTAGCCCCAGAGTCCATAACCTAAAGCTTAGGAAGAGGGTGAGATCCTTTACTTGTAACATCATTAGATGTAGATTGGAATACCCTAGTTTGATTCACCAGCAAAACCAACAGTTCCTGCATGCATAGAATTATGCAATTGAGTGTAATTCAGCAAATCAGCAGTTTATCAAACTGGTCAGTAGTAAGAATTGGAACAGCATTGTTACCTAAATGTGCTACTACATTTTGTATCAATGATCCTCCAGCAGTTTGTGTAACAGAACTAGTATTTTTTATCTGATTATTATGCTAACTAAATTAAGAGAACCTGTAAAATGTTCTCCCCTCATATTTCTTGCCATATTACTACCATGAAAAGTATGTCCACCATGACAAACATTTAGACCCGCATTATTGTAAGCAGAACCACTACTAGAACTATTCTTGCCTTTATACTTGCTATTTGGTATATAACAATGCTTTTCGTAACATCTATCAATGGTATGCCCTGATCCATTGCAAAATGTACAGAAAAATTTTTTCTATCCTACAAACCTTCTTCCTCCTGAGTTCTAAAAATTAACCCCCACAGTATTCATTTGTGGCATTTCAACTTCCTTATTACCATTAACAGCATAAGATATGCTCCGCGTATACGTTACTTGAGGCAGCAAATTTCCAAAACTCTATTGTCTCTCATGTATAATGGCTATGTTAAAAACTGTGTTTATGTTTGCCAGAGGAAAAGTTGTCAATACCCTTGACCTTATAGATCCAAAGGAATCATTCATTCCTTTCACAAATTTTGCATTGACATTCTCTCCAACTTTCTTAACAATATAACAGGTACAAGCTGGTTATGGATTACACACACAAAATGGTATGGGCCTGAGTATCAAAATCTCATCCCATATTATTTCCAGATTTGTATAATAGTCATCTATACTCAAACTTCACTGCTTTTGTGAATGAAATCCCTCTAGAAGATCTGATAGTCTATAGGTGTCACCTCTATCATACCTTTCTTCTAAATCATTCCAGATATCTCTTGCACTATTAATCTAGATGATACTTTGCCTTACTATGTGATTCATAGATTTGTGTAACCATGTGATAACCGTATCGTTTGCCTGCCTCTAGTAATCAAACAATTTATCACTTAGTTTAGGAATTCTAACACTAGGTTTTTCTTCAACAAAACACAGTTTATTTTTCGATCCAAGAGATCTCTTTACCTCTCTGCTCCAAGTACGGTAATTTGCTCCTCCTTCTAATACTGTTTCGAATAGCATCTGATGAATGTTTTCACTTGGATGAATATAAAATGGATGATGTGCATTCCATTCCAATTTCACAGCCATGCCTCCAATAAACCAAGCTTCAAATTGAACTCAAAACTTTCCACCAAATATGACTGTAAATAGTCACCCGCATAATTAGCAACACAGAATAGCCACTACAAGAATTCAACAGATTAGCGACTGACACTTCGATCAGTAATCGGTCGCTAAAAGCCAGTTACTGACCGATTTGGTTATTCGCTATACTTTTATTGGTAACTGGCTGTGACGAAATAAAACATCGACCAGTAATTGTTGCCGACCGAATATTTGGAGCTACCGACCGAAAATTGGTCGGTAACTTTATTTTTCTCAATTAAAAAATGTAAATTAAATATTGAGTTACCGACCGATTATTCGTAGTTACTGACCGAATAATCCAGTCGGTATGTCTACTTACCGATCAAAGATCTGTCAGTATCGATCGGTAACTTTGTATTTTTTTTAAAAAAATATTTTATTTATAATTATAAATATCCACCTGAAATTAAAACTAACAATAGTCACAAACAATATAGAAACAACAAAAAATTATATAATACAATCAACTAAGACGTCTAATATACATATATAAATATATATCAAAAAGTCTAAAATACATAATATAATATCAAATATCAAATATATCAAAAAACAAAAAGCAAATATATCATAGAGTCTAGGTAGGTGGAGGTGAGCTAGAGGAGGAGGAACGACCAGTCGGTGGCTGAGATGTGGCGTCGTCATCCGACAGCGAGAAAGGAGGAAAGAGAGTGGGTCTCAAATCCAGTTGCACTCTACACTGAGAGGCAAATGAGGTCATGAAGCTGGCGAACTTGTCATGTGCCTACTGCATGTATCCCTACAACCTCCTCTCCCTCTCAATATAGGACTCGTGGGCTGCCGCAGAAGATACCGAAGGAACTGATGACGAGTTGCTGCTGCCTCGCCGACATTCTGGGGTGATGGCTGCAGACTATGAGCCGAAACCATAGACATGGCCCTTGTTGCTGCTACTGCAGCCTCAAACATCAACTGCTCGTCAGTCGGAATGGGTGACCCGGTGTCAATATGAAGGCATTCCGCATTTGCCTTCAACTCCTGATATTTGCCCTAAACAAAAGACATTAATAAGTTATTGTTAAGCAATATACAATAAGTATATAGTAATAAACGATAATATGAGAGTTGGTTTAAAACTATTAAATAACATCACCCAAAACTCGTTGGATTGTATATCGACCCACTGTCCCTTCTGCTAATGCAGTAGGACATACAGGTCCGACTGTGCAAAGGCCTAACCCATTTTCTCCCCCTGCAAACATAAATGAGATTTCAAATATAAAGGTAATTAAAAAAACTATAAGTTATAAGAAAATATGATTTTAATTTAAGAAAACTGGTAATAATTAAATATAGAAACGAAATTGACTTACCCACTGAATGAAAGACCTAGACCTGCCGGTGTGCTTGCCGGGCCCCTGGAGACCATGCCCCTACAGCTGGTTCTGCTATGCCACCTCCCCCCTCACCCGCTTCTTCTTGTATGCCTCCAAGCCCCATACATCACAAAAACTCATGTACTGTGTGGTAGTCATCCAGTCGGGTTGATACTTATTCACTTGCACCATATACATCAAGTCCTTGTGTCGTAATGAGCCCCATTTCCGCTAAGCATCCCGAATGGCATGCTCATGCATCAGGTCCCATCGATACCTCTTCTGCGACAACACATAATTTGTTAATCAATATAAGCTTATATATTTAAAAGTTCAAGCAGTTACCATTATATGAACACTTACCTAGAACTCTGTATACCACATGTTCTTTATTCCATCTAGGACTTTTCTAAAACTTGGATGTGCCTCAACAAAAGGTGCCTTCATGATTTTAGTAATCAACTTTGCACAGTCCCAATGCTTGTTGAAGCTGTGCAAATGTTAAAATACAAGTAATTTAATTAACTAAATCTAATTAATGTTATTTAAACAAAAATAAAGAGTTTAAGAAACAAATCTGGACGTTTAAGTTTTAAAAAAAATTTAAGAGAGTTTCCCCAATAAATTTAACAATTCCTAGGCACAGAAAACAACAAGCACACAGCAATTCTAATAAAATCAATTACATAACAATATAAGAACTTCTCTATATCCAAGTCTAACTATCATCCAAATATTCCAATATAGTCTTAACACTCATTCCATATCAAAGTTTAACGAACAACAATTCCATATCTAACAAACATATATTCCCAATTTAACAAAAAACAATTCCACATCTAACAAACATATATTCAAAGTCTAACAAAAAACATTAACTCCAATATAGCCATAACACTCATTCCATATCAAAGTTTAACAAACAACAATTCCATATCTAACAAACATATATTCCAAGTTTAACAAACAACAATTCCATATCTAACAAATCCAAGTTAAACAAACAACAATTCCATAGTTCAATTTTGGCTACGACATGCACCTGTCAGCGATCGGTAAGATACGGATACGAGAGTCAAGAACACCTTGGAACAAAGGGACAGATAAAGGGGCAAGTACCGGCGGACATGCTGATGATGAAGGGGAATGCCTCGATGACATCCCCGTAGCAGATGAAGCCGAAGAAGGAGTAGAGATGAACACCAGACTCAAGTATGGTAGCTGCGAAATGGAGTAAACGTCGCCCGAGGTGTAGACATCTCAATCGGAGAAGCCGCCACCGGAGAAGGAGATGTCCCCGAAGGAATAGAAGCCGGTGTCGAAGGAGTAGACATCTCAACCGGAGAAGCCGCTGTCGAAGGAGACATCCCCAGAGAAATAGAATCTGCTACTGGAGGAGTAGACGTCTACGGGTGAGCCCTCTTCTTCTTACTCCCACGTACCATCTGTAATATAAAAGATTAAAAAATTTTAGAAAGTTACTTAAAAAGAAAGTTATTTATATAACGGCAAAAAGAAACAAACAAGTTCTTTAGAAACAATGTTACTTAAACATGAGTTAGGAGAACAAGAAACAAACAAGTTATTTAGAAACAAAGTAACTTAAACATGAATTAAGAGAACAAGAAACAAACAATTTATTTAGAAATAAAGTTACTTAAACATAAATTAGGAGAAAAAGAAACAAGCAAGTTACTTAAAGAAATTACCAATTAAACATTCTACATTTTGAAATCAAACTCCGATCGAAACTCGTCCTCTTCCTCTTCTTTATCGAACTCCATTCAACCTCTTCTTTATCTTCATTATTTTCATTTTCATCCACAATACTACTCCTCCGGCGAATGTCTACCGATTCTAACTCGCCTGACTCGTGAACAAGAATTCCAATGTCTTAAACATCAACGTCCATGCTTGAAGTCTTGGCAATATCAACATCTTCTTTAAATGGAACGTCTACCAGAGATACATCTAAAATATGATGTCTTGATTTCATTACAGCCCACCAATTTGTCGTTTAGGTATAGGGTATAGGACGTAAGGTCACTTGTTTGGCTTGTTTGGATAAAATGAAAGGAGCATATCCCCCTGCATATTTGTGTTTAATATGCAGCTCCACAAGTTTATATTTATCGTGAACCTTGAGAACTCGATTTAAATGTGAATCAAACCAATCACACTTAAAAAGTACGACCGATTGACTTGGTCTTCCCGGATCTTGAACCTCAATTATCTCATTTAAAGTCCCATGATAATTACCTTTAACCCGTACATCACAGTTATATGTAAGACTACCAGAACCTCTTTCCTGTGAATGAAACCTGAACCCATTAACAAAAAATCCATGACACAATTTCACACGTTTAGACAGACCCCATGATAAGCACTTAAGGCATTTATTGCTGCTTGCATTCACCGGTTTTTCCATATGGATAAAAGAATTAATATTTGTTAGTTTATACATTATTAAACTTATATAATAAAAATTAATCAAACTTTCAACTCACTTCTTCCCTAAACCATATTGAAAACTCATCACCGAGTCTTGTCTGTATGTCACCTTTCGTTAAACTTGGAAAATGCATCGTCAATTCCGTTGTGTATTTCCTACAAGTAATTAATATATTTAAATTATAATTAATCATGTGTTATCATTTGTAAGTAAAAATATTGTTATATAGTAAGTAATAAGATTAACTTATGAGATGTACTGTTCAACTTTATCTAAAAGGATGAAGTTCGCTGCTGCTTTATATTCTTTATCATCCAAATATCTTGTCATCGTCTTAACGTACGCCCTTCCTTTGTCCATTGCAAATTGAAAGACCCGATTCTCCATCCCTTGGTTGATCTCCCTTATCATTTCTTGGTGGCTCTCTGGCCTTGGTTGATATATGAGGTTCAAAGTAGTAGCTATAAAATGTAGCAGCATCTTCAACCAAATAAGCATTGCACATCGAACCCTCAACCAGAACCTTATTCTTAATTTTCTTCTTCAAATGGTTCAAGTATCTCTCGAATTGATACATCCATCTATACTGAACTAGACCATATACCCTAGCCTCATGCGAGAAGTGAACGATTAAATGCTCCATGACATTGAAGAACGAAGGAGGAAAAATCCTTTCTAACTTTCACAACAACACATCAATATTACTCTCTAATTTATGCATGTGTGCCACACTTAATTTAGGAGAATACAAGTCTCTATAAAATAAACTCAATTCTGCCAAGACACTACATACCTTGTTCGGAAGTACCTCTTTGAGAGCAATAGGAATCAGTCGATCCATAAACATGCAATCATGACTTTTTATCCCAAACATTCTCAATTCCTTCAAGTCAACACATCTGCTTAGGTTAGATGCATATTCTATCCGGTAGTTTCAAGTCCTTGGCCCACTCAAGTACGACTTTCATTTGTTCTTTTGTCAAAGTGTAACACGCCTTCGATTTTGCAGATCCTTTGAAATTTAGTTCGGGCCGTTTATAATACCTAATACCTTTGAACATCTTCCCTAGAGTTCACATTATCCTTTGTCTTCCCTTTCACATCCATAATTGTGTTAAAAACATTATCAAAGACATTCTTCTCATTATGCATGACGTCAAGAATGTGGCGAACTAGAAGAGTACGCAGATATGGAAGATCCCAAAAGATACTACGCCTTGTCCAATTGTGATATTCTTCTCTACCATCTTCTTTTCCCATGTCAATTCCACTTTCTGTAATCTTTGCAATATCTTGAACCTTTTCCCACAACTGCTCTCCTGCAAGATGAGGTGGCGGCGAAGAATGATCTTCTCCTTTACTCTTTTTAAAACACCTCCAATCTTTCCAAAATAGATTATCAAAAGGCAGAAAGCAGCAATGATAATCAAACCAAGATTGCTTTACCCCACTTTGTAGTCTAAATGACTTTGTTTCTTCCATGCAATAAGGACAAGCCAATGTGTCAGTAGTACTCCAACTGGACAACATCCCGTACGCAAGAAAGTCACTAACAATCTATAGAAGGACAGCCCACAATCGGTTCAATTCTTCTATCAACGGTTGCAAGTACACATCTAACTTATGTTTTAGATTTTGAGGGCCCGGAATAATACCTGTCAGGAACATTACTGGAGTTTTTAAGCACATCCAAAGAGGTAAGCTGTTTAGCATAATAATCACCGGCCAAGAAGATTACTGCTTTCTAGACATCCCAAAAGGTGAGAAACCATCATTACACAGTCTAAGTCTTATATTCCTTGCTTTGGAAACAAGCTCAAGACGAGTACTATCAAAATCCTTCCAAGCTACTCCATCCCTGGGATGACTCATCATATCCAGCTCAAGAACGCTTTCTGAGTGCCATCTCATATGCTCAGCCATTCTTTGAGAAGCATACAACCTCTGCAATCTAGGTGTTAGCGGAAAATAATACATCTTCTTGTACAGAATGTCTTTTGACTTCTTCTTCTTATTTTTCTTTCTTCGCATGTAACGATCATGGCCACAAAACTTGCACTGACGTGTTTGGGCATCCTCTTTCCTATACAACATAAATCCATTTATACATATATCAATCTTTTGTACCGGCATATTCAAACCAGACGTTAACTTTTTCGTCTGGTACAAATCATCCAACGCCTTATTTCCTTCGGGGAGTACATCCTTCAAGAATTGTGCTATTTGATCAAAGCACTTTTAAGACATATTGTTCTTTGACTTTATGTTCAACAACCTCACCATCGCAGACAACTGTGAATACTTTGTACACCCTTCATACGATGGTGTATCAACAAATTACAGCATGTCATAAAACTATTGAGCTTCAGGATTTGGTACCTTCTCATAATTGTAGTATGCTGCATCTTGTTCAAAATCTGGACCAGCGGCATAAAAAATAATTATATGTTTAAGCGTCGGGGCTCTCCCATAATAACGAACAATGTTCAAAATGTTGCATAATACATACCTCTATATATTATCAGTAAGCGACGATGCTCTAAGTCTTGAAAATTATACCTAAAACAAAGAATGAAAATATCAAATATAAAATTTTCTATTATAATTATTATTTTTTTTTTTGGAAATTCAATTCTTATAACACTTTATTTTCTCATAATGGTATTTAGCTTAAGTGATATATTCATACAAATCTACCTTTATAAAAAAAGGTCATAAGTGTTATAAATATTATGTGCACATATATGCTTCATTTCACGTAAAAACTATCGTGATTAGTGGTGATGAATTATAAAAAAAAAAATTTAAGGAAGAACATTTAACTCTAATACTATAAATATTTTGTCCGACACCAATGAGCCGTGAGGACAACTCATGTGTGTGATAGTACTACTATAATACTACTTGGTACCCACACGTGCTATGTCAAAATGAATATCTAAAAGGTGACATGAATATTTAAGTTCATGTTATATAAACATATCATATTTATTATATACAGGATAGAGCACCACAATTTATAAGGAATAGTCCATAAATATGAACGTTAGTAACAAGGACACATCTGGTATGCTACCACCATACTACTACCAATAACGTCTATTCCAACATATGTTGAATGACTTTTTAACTATTAAATTAGCAATTATTGTTATACTAAAGTTTCTTGTAAGTAAATAATTATTCAATGTGTATAAAAAATTTAACAGTAGAGAAATAGTTCGAACGCTTTAGTGAGATGGTAGCAAAACATCTTATAATTTGGGAATGCATTAAATTGTAATCAATTATGGCCTTGCACATATATATATATATATATATATTTATTTCAGCTCGTGAAAGATAATAGGAGTATTAATTATAATAATAATAAGTCAATTAAAAAAATATAGAATTTTGAAGAAGGATTTTTCCATGGAATTGAAAATATTGGAAAAGAAAATTAATGAACGTAGACAAATGAGAAGGCTGGAAGTTGACCGAGCAGAGAGAGAACAAATTTTTAAACACCATGGAAATGGGAATGGAAGTAAGTAATCTAGGGATTATACAAAATAAAAATATTCACCAACCATAAACATGAATTCCAAAACACATTACAAATACCTAAAATAACAAAAACTCTCCATAAAAAAAATTAAGACCAGCCAAAAATTCAAGAATAAATTACAAAAAACAAAACAAAATTCATCAAATTTATTACTATAAAGTAATTCCACAATATTATAAATACCTAAAACAGCAAAAAAAAAACCTCCAAAAAAAATTTTAAAAATAACCAAAATTAAAATTCCAGAACAAATTACCACAAAAAAACCTAAATAATACCTCACTTTCCGGTGAGCAGCGATGGAGCAATGTCCTAGCAGGATTCTAGTGACGACGAAAATCCCTATGCTGCTGAGAGTGAGAGAGAGTGAGAAGAAGAAGAAGAAGAAGAAGAAGAAGAAGAAGAAGAAGAAGAAGAAGAAGAAGAAGAAGAAGAAGAAGAAGAAGGGAAGAGGAAAGGAACAAAGGAGTGCGAGAGAGAGAGAGAGAGAGAGAGGAAAAATACCCGGCGGTTGGCTGACGACAGCGGCAGCAACAGCGTCTCTAGGTGAGGGAAGGGTGGGGTCATGGTTGTGGGGAAAAACTAGGGAGGGAAGGGTTATGGGAAAAAGGAAAGAATGAAAGGGGAAAGGGGGAAAGTGTTTTGGTATCCCAGAAAGTCCCATTTTTACCAACTAAGTTACCAACCGAATCATCAATGTGTAACTCTATAATTATTTTTTTAAAATAAAAAATCAAGTTAGCGACCGATGGGCAACCAAAACTATCGATTGGTAACTGAGTCAATTTTTTTTAAAAAAAATTAATAAAGTCAACTACTGATTACCGACCGAATTTCCGTCACTAAATTAACTTCGTCGGTAATTCCATCATAGTTACCGACAAACGTGTGTCGATCGCGAATCGATCGGTATCTTTTAAAGTTACCGACCGAATTTGAATCGGTCAGTAACTTCAGTCGGTAAAACCCTGTTTTCTGGTAGTGAGCAACATCACAAAATAGAATTCTAAAATGATCAATCTGTTCCAATCATAAATGCAAGATTGAAAATCAAATCAAAAAACAAATCTCAATTTTGAAGCTCTGATATCATGAAGAAAATGAACTTAGGGTTTATAAGAGAATGAAGAACGTGCAAAGATAGAATGGAGAAGAAGACAAACTTCAGAAACTTTCTTGTTGATTAATTATCCTCATAATCCATCTATATATATAAGTTGTACAAACAAAAAATAAGAATGAAAAACTAACTAACGATCTAACTAATTTGTACAGTTGGCAAGCATATGTGGCATGAGCCCTATTTACAACTTAAATGAAATTCCAATAAAATTGTGCTATATTTACAAGAAAATGCCATCAGGACTTAACTAAGTATTACAGCTAGGGACAAATTCTCCCTTCCACCTATTTTTCTTACTCTTATTTTCTGCTTTCCTTTTCCTTTCAATTTCTTCCTTCTTTCCAAATGATTTTCCTTCATTTTCATTGCTCTTCTCCTCCTTAATCTTCCCTCCAGACTTAATCTTCTTCAAGCTATTATTCATCTTCAACAATGAGTAATGGGACTCATAAATCTACAAATGAAATTCATACTTAATTTGTAGTTCTCCCTCTAGTGTTATGAGGTTATAACAATCATAATAATTTTTAACATTTTCATTTTTTTTTAAACATTCCCATTTCTACTGGACTTGTGTTTCCTTAAATTTTTTATGTGGAAAGATATTTACCACTGCCTTAAGAAATGGACTCCGACAAAAAGACCTTTCTAATACCAAACATTAATTCCTCTCCAAAAAGATGTTGGAAGTAATTACATTTTAATGTACCAAAGCTGTAGTTAAAGTTTATAATTTATCTTTTGTTTTTAAAATTTATTAATAAAAACATCATAATAAGAACAGTTGCATGAAAATTGTTAAAGAGAATATTACAGAATATACAAATTATCCAAATTGTAAACAGACTGAGATTGATGCCATGGTACTCAGTTCAAGAAACCCTATTCTTTGCCCAGCCGCTCATCTAGCACTGGTACATTCAAGTCAAATGGTTGGTTTATAGAAGCAAGATAGTTTTCCGTGGAGCTGTGTAAGTATCTGTTCTCCATAAGACTAGGCAACTTGGATTTATCTGGTACCACTTTTTCTGTTAACATGTCCGAATCACAAAAACTATTGTAACTTTCTACATCAGTGTTTGGTCCGCCTTTCAGAAATCTACTGCTACTATTTCCATAACTAGCCTGAAATCATCAAAACAATTGTACAGTCATGATATTGTTGTACCAAGATATGTCAAAAGTTTGTTTGAGAAATTGGCAGAATTAGTCTAAAAGTATTCAATTTGTGTTTAATTTAGTTCCAAATTTATTTTTTCAATAATTTTAGTTCAAATACTATTTTTAAAAATATTAGACCTCACAATACCACTTTTAGGACAAAATATGCCAAATTCAATTAGAGCTTAAATGTATGCCACTTACATGAGTTAAAGTAGAGGTCAAATCATCAAACTCTACCTTTTTCTTCTGCCACCAATTCAGTGAAAATAGAAGAAGAATACATGAATTTTAAAGCGAAAATATAGTAAAAGATTAATGGATGATTAGAGAACAAATAACTTTTATCGATGGCCTATACGAATTCACGTGCAATAAATTTTGTCCCATAAATGAGAATTAATATTTTTGACAAAAGTAGTTTTGGGATTAAATTAATTGAAAATTTAGTTTTAGAACTAAATTAAGACAATGAATAAGTTTTAGACTAATTTTGTCAACTATTTCTCTTGGTGCTCAATTAATTTTGTCAATTATTTTTGTCAATTAATTTATTCTAGTTGGTGCTCATACCCTAAAGTTGACAGGCAAGTAGATGATGAAAATTGTGGCATACCAGATCGCTCTTGGTTTGGTTTCTTTGCCCTTCGGCCATAGCTTTCTGTTCTTTGCGAATCTGAATTCCTCTTGTTATCAGAAGTAATAAATTTTCCACAATCAAAATCTACTGCTGGAAAGTACTCCGAATTAAATCAATAGTATATAATCATTCTATTGAAATAGTTCTTACTCGTTTGTATGCGATGCAAGAGTTGAGCTGTGGCACTCATTCCCTTCATAATTTGCTTCATATGATATTATTGTAATTAGAAAAATCCATCAAAAGAAAGAATAAGAAGATAAAGGACAGAATGAGGTACAGAATCCTCTGTACTACTTTATATATCACTTTATGAATCACATTCCTTTTACAATATATTTTTTCTTTAAGATTTATTTTTTTCTTTTAGCATTTATCTTTTATCTATTAATTTTTATTAACAAAATATATCAAATTAGAAAATGATACAGACAATGATAGATAAAGTGGTACAAGATATTTGAGCCCATAAAATGAATTAAGCCTGCAGAAACGGTTGTCACCTTTCAAAATTTTTTAAAATCTTAATTGTATATTTTAACTATGATTTTGAAAAAAAAAATAAAAATCGTTGTTTAAAATTTTTCTTATATAGATTTGTTCATCCGAGAGTGAAGTTCTAGTTTTATATTTATTCAGAAAACAGAAAAGGACAAATCAAATAATACAATTTAAATTAGAATGGCATTATTTGCTGTAGCATTTCTCATGATTTTGGGAGTGTTTCATACCATTTTCAACGGTTCCTGTGTTGTGCCGGTACTTCTAGAATTGAAAAAATGAGCTCAGATCATCTCCAAAATATATATATATATATATATATATATTTTTGGGAGGGGGTTGGAGAGTGGTTAATAGTAAATGTACCTGGAGATGGCTTTTGATATGATTTGATGTGATTTCTTTGATCCCCATTAATTTCACTATTTTCTTAGGAGTTGCTTCTGTAAACAATATATAATTTAATTATGCATCATTTTCTAATAACTATTTTAGTTAATGAAACATCAATTTCAAGAAGTGTCGTGTGATATGTTGAGTTTAAACTAAATACTTACCATATGGCCCTCCAAGCTGATTAATTGTTTGAACAAAGTGTTGATGAAGCTCTTTTGTCCATTTGATCCTTGGTTTTCTGTTCCTTTCGGAAATCTGCTCTTTGGTCGTATTGTTTTTGGAATTCATCACTGCTCTTTTATGGTAAAAAAGAATTGCTATACCATATAACTTAACATATATATATATATATATATATAACTTGAATGCAAGTGAATGGGAATTTTAATTTATACCTTACTTTTTAAGTAGCTTTTTTTCATGTAGAAATGTTGGTATTAGACATATCTCACATATCATGTATATTACACTCTGATGCTAAATTGATTGTTGAAATACTAAAATTGTAATATTGTGTTTGTAAATTCTGACAACCGCAAAAAAAAAAATCTGAATCTTATATTTTTGTGGACGCCAATTTAAACAAATTCAATCTCTACTCTTTATTGATATATATATATATATATATTCAATCTCTACTCTTTATTAATATATATATATATATATATTACATTAGAATTTCGAGTTTAAACTTTATCAAATCAATCTCAAATAATCAGTCTGAAAATATTCCAAATCTCTAATACTCTTTAATATATTATTGAGTACACTAATTAATGCGTAACAAATGAAATTACGTAATTAATGAATTCAGTACTCTTTCTCTTGTACGTACCTATCATTATTATATATATGTGGTCCTGTTTAATTTTATATTTGAAAGTATTAGTATATATATAATACATAACGTATTAAAATTCTAGAAGTGGCTTGAATAAATTTAGAAAGAGTTCGATTTAATTACAACTCCACACACGTATTAGAATATTGTAAGTGGCTTGAACAAATTCAGAAAGAACTCGGTTTGATTACAGCCCTACAGGTGCCTTCTTCCCCTTTTGTTGATAGCGGAAGGAAGCCATCAACAACTTTTCATTCGTATAAAGTTTGTGTAACCAGCTTTCTGTCATCCTTGTTTGTAGCATTCATCTTTGGCCTCTTTTACTATATTTCTTTTGATACATACATTGACTATTAATTTCTTTTCTAAGAAAAAAAAGTATATTTTTTGAATGACCATTACTGGAATGCAAACACAAGAATATGCAAATTTCCTATCCAAATTCTAAAGACATTTCACTAATTATTAAATTTGTAAAGGCGAAAATATTTAATATACATACAAAAAGTAAAGTAAAAGGTATATCTAAAGAAATTTTTTTAAAAAAAATAAAAATAGTTTATAGACAAACGAAATTTTGAGCCATATGTATGCTATGTAGGCAATTTATAACATGCACTAGGCTACCCATAGTATGGTGTACTCAATTAGTGAAAATACATCATTTTGAGTATGTTTTATTATCTAATTATAAGTAAAAATCCTTCTTAATTTCACAAAGCCACGCGCCTCCTCTCTGTAAAAAGAAAATTGAATTTTTTTTCTTCCTGATATCTTTGCCCCCTCGATCTCTGCTGTGACCACGACATTGTGATTTCCTTTCATCTTTCATTGGCATTTTTATGATTTCCATTAATCAATCATAGCCTGTTAATTATCATGAGCGTTCATCATCAGCAATTTTTGTTTTTCAATGGAGAATTATGAAAAAACAAATGGTCTATAGTAGATGGTGATGCGGAGGATTTGAATTGTGATGTTTTCAATCCTTCTACGGTGTGTAGATGGTGATTCCATGCTTCTGGAATCTGTGGAAGAAGAAGTTACATGTAAGACATTGTTGATTTTTCCGTTTGTTTATTGTTTAGTGATTTATGTGTTACTAGCATATGTGTGCCTAGTTTTATAACTAGGTGAGCCTAGTTCTTTAACTAGGAGCGCTTAGTTTTGAAACTAGTAGTACCTATAGTTATGACAAGTGAAATTTCAAAATCTTTTTTGTTTGTATATTTAGATGCTTTTAGTTGGGTTGAAAGTCAAGTTTTTGTGTTTTTAAAATTATATTACTTTTAATAAAGTTGGGGATTATTTCATTATAGTTTCTTATATATTTGAACATCTGTGGTTAGTAATGCCGACTTTTATAACTGGGAGTGTCTATTTTTATAGCTAGAAGTGCATAGTTTTTTAATTGACAGTGCCTATGTTTATTACCATTAGAACCTTCAAATTTTCTGATTTTTGCTTTTTAAGATACTTTTGTTGGTTTTAATGTAACGTTTTTTTATATTTTCAATATTATATTACTTCTAATATAGTTTGGGTTGTTCCATTATAATTTATTGTGTTTTTTAACCTCTATAGTCAATAGTGCCTACTTTTAAAAATGAGAGTGCCTACTTTTATTATTAAGAGTACCTATTTTTATAACTGGCAGTACCTAGTTTATAAGTAATTGACCCTTCAACTTCTCTTCTTTGTTTATTTATTTAGATGCGTTTGGTCGGTTTTAATTTAAAGTTCTTTTGCGCTTCCAACCTTATATTTACTTCTAGTATGACTTGGGGTTATTTAATTATAGTTTATTGTGTGTTTGAATCTTATTTTGTTGATAGTTCAAAGAATGAAATGGTTCTTCCATTATTAAAGATCCAGTTGGAAGGCCTACAAAAGGAGAATGTAATATAAAAATGGACATTGTTGAGATAAAGTGCAATCAAGCAAGAGAGAAGGGGAAGAGTTCTTTGACGGATGCTTCAAGTATTAAAACAGCGGTCCAATTATCTATGAACAATGAAGGTTTGTAGAGGGATGTGAATATTCTAAGTAGTGACTGTCAAATTAGTTTAGAAATATCAAACTCTAGCGACGGGAAACCTTCAAATAGTTGTAGCCATAGATCATAAATTTTATGTAGATTTTGTAATTTCATTACTTTATTTCTTGTAATGATACTTTAATTTTTATTTTCTGCGGTTTTGATGCTATTTTATATGTCAAATATTTCTATAAATATGTGTGTCTATGTTTATAATTAAGTGTGCCTACTTTTATAACTAATCATACCTAGTATTAAAACTAGGAGTGCCTATTTTTAAATTAGGAATGCCTAAATTTTTAAAAGTAGAATGAGGTTTATAACTGGGGGTACCTAGTTTGAAAATTAAGAATGCCTAGTTTTTATAACAGAAAGTGCCTAGTTTTTAAACTGACAGTGCCTACTTTTAAGATTGACAGTGCCTATTCTGTTAACTAAGTGTGCATTCATGATACTTTAACACATCGTGCAAATTCACGATAAAGCTGGTAGTATTCATGATAGAAGATTAAACAAAATTATAGTACAAAATCAAACACAATTATACTACAAGATTGGAAAATGTATTTAACTTTCATTTCAAATATTGTATCATATAACTAAAGGATATTTTAGGGAATTGGAGTCTTATAGAAGATTGATGTTGCATTTTGTACACCCTCTCTTTTATCATTCATTACAAACATGGTAATTGTGTACATATATTTCGTTCTAAGCCTTAATATTATACTCGGGTCTTCTTTCAATTTGTTCAGCAACGCCATCCCAACTTGCAATCCTTTGTCCCTTATACATTTCCATGTGCATGCAAAAGGTACCGCAATCTATGTAGATTGTACTGTCTTGCCATGTCATCTTCCTCACTTATGTTTTATATTTCATGATGTTCTTGTAGTTGACGAATGACTCCTCATGCTTCAATAGATATAATAAAACTAAAAGTGCATACTTTATATTACTAATTGACATATATCAGACAAAATTTTAAGATAGAGTAGATATCTTATACAAGTAGAGAACACAAAAATCATTTCCTTCAAATTCAAGGAATCCCTAATTTTAAAATTAAGAATGCATAAGTTTAAAACTAACATTGCCTAGTATTAAAAGTAGGCATTCATAGTATTAAAGATAGGCATTCCTAACTTTAGAACTAGGCATTCTCAATTTTAAAACTAAGAATGCATACTCTATATTAGTAATTGACATATATCAGACAAAATATCAAGATAGAGCAGATATCTTATACAAGTAGATCGTATCTACAACACAAAAATCTTTTCCTTCAAATTCAATCACTAAAATTAGGAATGCCTAATTTTAAAATTAAGAATGTCTAGTTTTAAAATTAGGAGTGCCTAGTTTTATAACTAGGAATATCTATTTTAAAATTAAGAGTGCCTAGTATTAAAATTGGGAATGCCTAATTTAAAACTGACAGTACCTAGTTTTAAAACTAGACATTTCTAGTGTTAAAAGTAGGCATTCCTAACTTTAAAACAAATATTCTTAGTTTTAAAACTAAAAGTGTATACTCTAAGCAATATTAATTGCACACTTTTATAGTTTCAAAACACGTAAAAAAATTAAAAAACACTTAATGCAAAACAAAACATAAAATCTATGTGTTTTAAACTTGGAAATCATGAAGAGTAGACACCAATGTACAAATATACAATTTCTAACTCTAAAGCACAAATATACAGCACAAAAAATCCAAATATAGATATACAAGCATGTCTACTTCTATATAGAAGATGGGAACTAGTTGATGAACTGTTTTTTTTATTGAAAACTAAAAATTCATGTTGGTTTTGAAGAATTATTATCTGCTACTACTTGAAGAAATGTTGCTTGAAGAACTCATTTTCGATGACTTCTTATCGCGAAATTGAAGAAACAAATAAGAAATTGAAGTAAGGAACAAAGGAATTGAAGAATATAAGAAGAATCGGAAGTTTAGAAACTTGAGAATCGTTAAGAATTACCTGAAAATTTTGAAGTTGGATGTAAAATTTTTTGTATGCGAAAGGTTTCTGGGAAATGTGGGTTTCTATAGAGTTTAGGCGAGTATTCAATCGTCTGGTGTGAGAGTGGAGTTTGATTATTTGCCCAGTTATTGGATTTAATTAAAATGATGTAGCGTTAATATTGAGTACATTTTGCATGATGTACTCAATTGCATGGTATAACAAGTGATGTTATATTACAAAAGGCGAAATCCCATGCTCTTAGGGTCCACCAGATTATCCGATGTTCAGATAGAGAATGTAAATTATGGTGACTCAAAAATTCTTTCCGGATATCTTTTCATTATTTAATGCGTGTACTATGTTTAGACAATCGAAAATAACTAACTTGAATGTAAAACAAATCAGTTTGGGTCTGATATCGAAATCTTTAAATAAAGTAATTCAATTTTCAATTTGAATTTTAGAAAATTAGTTATAAATAACTATCTCTATTTTAATTCTTTTACTTATAATTATGAAATTTTATTTTATAATTGTCTAACTATAAAATTTTTTTCTATTTATAGACACAAAATATGATCTTATTTATTTTTTTTAGCCATGAACTTTTTTTTTTTTAAAATATCATGAATCATAAATTACCTCTCAAATATAATAATTTATTAAAAACAGTTCATGGTTATATTTGAAATGTCAAAAATAGTTCATGACTATTTCTAGAAAAAAATATATAGTTAATGGTCAGAAAAAGATAAAATCAAAGTTTGTAGTTATAACAGAAAAACAAAATTCATTAGTATAAACAGAAAAAGTTAAAATAGTTCATGATTTTCTTTAAATTTTACTAGCTAAGGGAACATGATAAAAAAATTTTGTTTAAATTAATACACTAACTCTAGTTAATGAATGAGTGGGCAAATAAATTATTTTGTTCAATAAGTTTTATCAGGTGATAATTCAGTTTGTTAGAATAGTTCCTTACTATGTAATAGATTATGGGTTTGGTTCACACTCCCTATCCCATGTCAAAAAAAAAAAAAAAAGTTTGTTACTCTTGTTTATTCCATAATTTTATGTTTTTCCGAAAAAAAATTTTTAGAAACCGAAATTATGAAAGTTTTTTTTATCAATCCCAAATTATGTAGTTTGGAGTAGTGACAGAACTAGCTTCTATCAAAGGGGTCTGTTGACCCCTGTTCGCCAGAAAATATATTAGGTATATGTATTTTAGTGATGCTCAAAATAGAATAAAAAACTTATTTATACTTCCTATAAAGTAATTTCTTGCACCCTTTCCAAACCTATTTTTTAACGCTGATTCTGTCACTAATTTGGAGAATTCTATTTATGACGAAATTGTCAAAAACTGAAACATAGACGACTTTCTCCATTTAAAAAAAAAAAAAAAGAACTGATCTATATGTAACTTCCCATAAATTTAAAAAAAAAAAAAGAAAAAGAAAAGAATCTATATATAGCTTGGTCATCATAAAAAACAAAAAAGAAAGAGAAAGAAAAAAAGTTTGTAGTATATAAAACTTTCGGGCGGAATTGGAAAGATTTCCATCTTTCGGATGGATTTAGAAACAGAAGACATGATTCTTGTTCGCTTTCATGAAGTTTGTGGCTGTTACCTACTTTCTGCTTTCTACTTTAGACCTTAGACCTACCTGTTCACGATTTCAGTTTTCCGGTTCTTGATTTTCAGTTCCAAACGGTGCCGGTATCATTCATTGCATATTACTTCTCTGATTTTTAGTTGTCCTATTTTATTAATTCTCCATATGTTTTTACTCATCACCTATAAATAATTTGTACTTCTTTAATTTTACTCAAATAATTTTTTATTAAATTTCTACTCAAAAATATTTTTTCCGAATAGTTGATAATATTATTTATTAACTACAAGAGGAATTCGATTGTTTCTTTCACGTGAAACATATGTGCATACCAGATGCATCCATTTTTATCGATAAAAATATCCCTCACACTGACTGCACTTGTGTTTTTACGTGAAAGAGACATTTGGATTCTGTCGTGTACTGATAAATTGATATTATTAGCTACACATAAAATATTTTTAAATAGAAATTTAAGGAAAATTAATTTTTTCAGTTAAAAAACAAAAGAAGTATAAATTGTATATGGGCAATTATAATAATTTACTCTAACTAAAAAAAATTGAAAGGTTGAAAGAAAACTTAACAAACATTAAACAACATTAAACACTCTAAATGAATCTCTGGAAAAATTTTCATGTGCTGTGTTAAAGCAATAAACATATTGTCAATACGGTTAACACAACAGAAAAGATAAACAACAGAGACAAAGAGAATTGGTAATGCAGTTAAGTATGAATGCCTACAAAGTGATAGTTGTACCATTCTAACAAATACACGGTTCTAACACCAGCAACTGACACAGATTGCTTGACACACAACTAGTTGAGTATTAGACTTGCAACATTCGCACTACAAAAAAAGAGCAATTTACCACAGTCGTTCCCGATGGCAGAAGATCCATCGGTATTTAACGACGGGATACCGATGAAACGACGATTATCGTTAGCATTTAGGAATTCCAACCAAAAAATGGAGGGAAATTGCGCGCTGAAACATGACGAGTTGGTACCGAAAGAAATAACCGTCGGTTGAGTAAGTTAACGACTGTTCTCCAACAAAAGTTGTTCCGTCGATAAGTAATGTTTATTTACCTTCAGCATTAACAACTATACGACTGTCGGTATTTTTTATATTAAATTATCGACGGATTGGTCGTTGGTGTTCCGTTGGTAATAACTTCAGAGAAAAACAAAATCGAGCAAACTCCTTTCCTTCCTTAACTTTTTTAGCCAAAAAACCGTCCCCCAGCCCCTCCCACACTCAACTCACTGATGATCAACCCCTCACTGACGTGTCGCCACCGACGCCCCTCACCGACGACTTCTCGCCGCCGACGCCCTTCCCTCACTGAAGTCGCCCCAATGGTCTCTCCCTCCCTCTCCGATACGTACTCCCTCTGTCTCTCTGTCTCCTTCTCTTTTTAGTTTTTTCTTCTTCTCTTCTTCTCTCCATTCCTTTTCTTCATCTTCTTCTTCCCTTTGTTGCAGCTACTGTTGGTCGGAATAGTTGCTACTATTGCTGCCGGAATAGTTGCTGCTAGTAAGGGTTTTTTTTCAAACTTATGCTTGGTTCTTTTCTCAGAAGATATTATCACTTGAAAGCTCTTCTATTGTTTAGTTTTATTCAGTAAAGCAGCATTACAGTTGTTGTGAGGTCCAAGGTTTCGTGTGTTGCAAATCCTACAAGTACCTTAATTTTTGCAACTACTCTTACTGGTTAGCACAAATTATATTATTTTATAATATCTCTAGAATTTTGTATGTTTTTGCTATTAATTTCTATGCTTTGAATTCTGCTCATCTACTAGTCAAAAAAAGCCTCTCAATTTCATTGTTCGATCTCGGTTTAATTATCATGGTTTCATTTGTTTTGCCTCGAAGACAATTTTTCTATTTTAGTGCAAGGTAATAATCATTTAACACATTCTTTAAATCTAAATACCATGTCTCACGTAACTTGTTAAACATTAACCTACTTCTAATTATCATTTCTCACCTCATATAATTTTACAAAAATGCATTAATTAGTTCAAATTGAACTAATTCATGAGTTCAAATTAAACATAGGTAAAGTTATGCGTTTTTTTATTTGTGCGAAAATTTTCGTCCTAATATATTGGATTTTAGAGCAATTTAAACAAATAAATTATTTCAATATTTAGTAAATTAGTAATGCTCCCCCGAAAAAAAGGTTAATTAGTAATATACAAAAATACATAACATTTTTGTATGAATGGAAACCAAGATATGACAAACACTGGAACAAAACCATATTTATGTAGTGACTAAATTTAAAAGAAAATTAACTATATGTTACATACATATATCATGATAATTGCACAAAGTCATGAGAGTTTAACATAAAAAAGATTATAGCCGATAATAAATGATGAGTAACCAGTACTAGTTAAAAAAAACAAAGGGTGGAAGATGTGACCTAATCCAAGTAGTCAACATCCAGAGCCAATCAAGTTGATTGTTATCTAATTAAATTTTTATTCACAAGTAGCATTATTTAATAAGAAAAAGAAACCTGAGGCGATGTAGTTAGCTTAGTTTTTTTCATGTCTTTTTTTGACAATAATGAATGTAATTAATAGGATAAATAATTGCATATCATTTCTTTTTTGAGAACTTCATTCCATAGACTATTTCATGTGGAGCTATCATACTTTCTTCATTAAAATCTAAACTTTTTTAAAAGAGAGACTATTATAGTTATCACATAAGAATATTTACTATTTTATTAATCATCTAGTCACAAAAACATTTAATTTCAAAAGAAAAAGAGAGAAAATACATAGTAATGTTTCTGAGGATTCACATGGTAGTTAAATTAGTTTATATTGTTAAATTACTTTAAGTTTACGACTTTAAGTTAAGTAGTTTAATATTATATTCTCTTTTTTCCTTATAGTTTTGTTCATAAGGATTTCTGTGATATATTGTCCATCATATACATGTTAGAGGTATGTATTTTAATTAGTTTAAATTTTATTTTACGGGGGAGTTATGACTCTTTAAAGTTTTACGGGGGAGCCCTAACTCTTTAACAACTTACAGGAGAGCCTTAACTCTTTAAAGTTTTATGTGGTAACCCTAAATCTTTAACGATTTACAGGGGAGCCCTTGACTTTTTAAAGTTTTATGGGAGAGCCTTGACTCTTTAACGCTTTATAGGGGAACCCTTACTCTTTGAAGTTTTATTGGGGAGTCCGGACTCTTAATTTTTTATTTGGTTTTGTGTGTTGCTTGTTTGAGTGGCGTGTATGCCTGGAAAATGTCCATAATACGAAGGAAACTCTTCCCAAAAATTTTCAATATTAAGACTTAATTTTTTAGTAATGACTAAATATAAAATTTAAAATGAAAGAGTTAGTACTTTTTAAATTGACACAGTGAAACTTTGTTAAGATTATAAAGAGAGGAACCATGTCATTAAGGGAAAATTAATTATGATTTTATTTTCAATTTTTATTATATGGCCTGTGAGAGTTTATTAAGACTATAAAGAGAGGAACCTTGTGAATTTGTTGCTTGTTTGCATGGCCTGTGTGCATGAGAAATATGCGTAGTAAAGAGGGAACTCTGGTAAAAATTTTTCAATCTTATAAAAAACTTAGAATTTCTAATAATGACTTAACGTAAAATTTTAAATGAAAATTGGAGTTGAAACTTTTTAAATCTTTTAAGGGAAACTTTTTAAGATTATGAACCCTAAACCCTATAACTAAAAAACCCTAAAACCCTAAGAATTTTAAGTATGTCTAAAATTAATAAAGAAGTAATTGTAACTTAGAAGTTATGGAATTATCAATTCTTTCTCCTAATCATTCTTCCCAACTATGGAAGATATATCATATCGTAGTTACATGTACAAAGAACGACCCGTGACTGGGGTTAAGGGTCTTAGAAGTGAATTCATTAATGGGGTTAATGGTTTTATTTCACATTGTCTTGAAACGAATAAGGAAAGTAAAAACGAGATGAGATGTCCGTGTACAAAGTGCAAAAATAAGAAATTTATAGAAGCGGATGGTGTGAAGGATCATCTTTTGTGGTAGGGTTTTGTGCCTTGTTATCATAATTGGACAGGTCATTGTGAAAAAATATGAGCACATGATGAGGGAAGTATTCTTGCTGAACATTCTTGTACAATCCAGTCAAATGTTGGGTTAGAAAGTACACGGTCAATGTCGGAGAAAATGAACTCCTATCGTTAGATGATAATTGATATAGCCGGTCCAAACTTTATCTCTCATAAAGAAACTAATCATGAAGAACCACCTAATCTTGTGGCAAAAAAGTCTTTTGACATGTTAAAAGCAGTAGAGACACCGTTGGTTGAAGGCGATGATAGATATTCAATTCTATCTGCTTGTGCGGAGTTGTTGTATATTAAGTCTGAGAATCAATAGACTCAAAAGCCATACAATGATGTTTGTTCATTCATAAAGAATCATTTTCCACAAGGAAATAATATGCTCGAAGATTGTTACATGACACAAAAATTGATATCTAGGATAGGATTGCTTGTAAGGATTGATGTGTGTCCCAATGGTTGTATGCTTTATTGGAATGAGGACTCCAACAGAATGAAATGTAAGTTTTGTGGCAGTCATCGGTACAAGATATGTAGGAAGAAGAGAGGGAAGAAGAGGAAACTTGTGCTGAAGAGGCCGGTGAAGACAATGTTTTATTTTCCATTAACTCCTAGATTGGAAAGATTATATACCTCGAAAAGAACTGCCAAACACATGAGATGGCATTATAAAGGCTCACAAGAGCAGGATGTGATGAGTCATCCTAGGGATGGACAAGCTTGGAAGCATTTTGATAGGACTTATTCGGATTTTCGGCAGAAACAAGGAACGTGAGACTAGGCCGACGATGGGTTTTCACCTTTTGGAATAGCAGGAAAGACATACTCTTCATGGCTAGTAATGGTAACTCCGTATAATTTGCCGCCTTGGATATGTATGAAGAAGGAGGTGACGTTCTTGATGGTTCTCATCTCGGACCAAAAGAATCTAAAAAATAAATTGGATGTTTATTTGCAACTGTTGATAGATGAATTAGATCAGTTATAGGATGTCGGGACCCTTACTTATGACATAACAAAAAAAATTTTCAAATTCGAGCCGCACTTTTTTGGACCATTGACTTCCTGGCATATGATATGTTAAGCGGTTGGAGTAGAGCGGGGACGTTGGCTTGTCCATATTGCATGGAACAGACACAGTCATTCTGATAGCAAAATAGTGGAAAACAATCTTGGTTCGATTACAATCAATGTTTATTTCTACGGAGGCATCAATTTAGATGAGATTCAAGGTCTTTCAAGAAGGGTAGAGGTGAAGACTGCTCATCGCCGCCACCGAGACTTTCGGGAGATCATATATAGGACAGGGTCCGAAACTTTTCAAAAATCACTGAAACTGGAAATGAACTGGGCAAGGAAGATAGTAGGAGGAAGTATCACAACTGGACTAGGAAGCGTATATTTTGAGATCTTCCTTATTGACGTACCCTTTTGTGCGTCATAACATTGACCTGATACACAATGAAATGAATGTGCTTGATAATGTCTTCAACACAATTATAAATGTGAAAGGGAAATCAAATGATAATATCAAGGCTAGACAAGATCTATGTCTGTATTGCAACTGACCGGACTTGTTGATAGACGAGAGCGGTAGTGGTAAGTGTTCGAAGCCAACAGTATGTTACAACTTAATGAAGGAACAAAAGAAAATGGTGCTTGATTGGGTTAAAGAGTTGCACCTGCCAGATGGATATGCATCTAACTTGAGAATGTGTGTTGAATATAAAGACATAAAGATGACCGACATGAAAAGTCATGATTGTCACGTGTTCATGGAGTGACTTTTGCCCATCGCTTTTAGAGAGCTTCTTCTGGCGAAAGTGTGGAGTTGCTTGGCCGAGTTGAGTCTCTTCTATCAAGACTTATGTCCGGCTGAAGATAAGTAAGTCTTGTATGCGAGAATTACGGGAAAGCATTCCCATTTTAATATGAAAGTTAGAACGCATACTCCCTCCGGGTTTTTTCGATGTTATGGCGCATTTGATAATTTATTTGCCGTAGGAGGCAAGAGTATGAGGTCCCGTCCAATATAGGTGGATGTAACCCTTCAAGAGGTAACCTACACATCTTCACTTAATTATTTTTTAAAATGTCATTTTAATTAATTTGAAAAAGTCAAGGGATTAATTTGCAATGCTTACCTAATTGAGGAGGCTGAAATATTCTTCAATTACTACTTTGAAGAAAGTGTACCTACACTTCACACCGAGTTAGGCGAAATGATGATGTCTGGAACCTCTTCATCAGGGTGAGGTTCTACCAATATGCAATCAACAAGGAAGAAAATTCGGCGAGATGAAAAAAAGATTCTTGGATGATCGAGAATGGAAAACAACCTGGAATTATATCCTCCTTAATTATGAGGAAGTGGAACCTTACCTTGAGTAAGTTAATCAACAAATAATCCTTTCACACACATTCTGTATACATTTATACATATCTTGTAAATTTTAAATTTACTTGTGCAGGAAAAACAAATTAGATTTGAGAAGTCTCAACTACAATATATCGGATGATGAAATTCAAGAGAAAATAAGCGAGGGATTCGCAAAGTAGTTTAGAGTTGAAGTAAGTTAATCTCGCCTAAGCATTTAAATTTAACTAAAAATGATTGTTACATAACCTTGTTAACCTTGTCAAATGTGTACAAAGATGCACAAAGCCCACACAAAATTGTAGTCAACTCTTGAAAAATCTATCTATGGGTCCTTCTAAAAAAGTTAAGACGTGCATGGGATACATTGTCAATGGGTTTCGTTTCACACAAGAGATAGGGGTAAGGAGGAAGAAACTTATAATTATGGTGTGTGTTTGTGTGTGAAACCAAACTATTACGGTATTTTAAAAGAAATAGTTGGGTAGAGTTGACTGGAAAATAATCCAAAAGGTGGTCTTGTTTCATTGTGATTGGTTTGATTCTTCGGATAGAGGAATGATGATTCATCCTCAATATAAAATTGTTGATTTACACAGAGATATGGAGGATATGATCCTTTCTTGTTAGCTCATCAAGCCGAGCAATTTTCGTTCCTCCCATATCCTGGTTGTAGACGACCAAGGATCGATTGGATTAGTTTGGTGAAATCTTGACCCCGCCTAACAGATGTTTCCTACCAAGATGATGTGTTCCAAGAGAACGTGGACATTCACAATGGTTCGAAAATAAATGTGACGATTGAGGACATAGGACCTCTCGTCCACGAGTCTCATTCGTTGAAAGAATTAGATATTGCAGTCAAGACATATTTTGAGGAAGTACAAAATGATGAAACAAAATAGAATGGGATTCTGATGGAAATCCACATACTGCCCCTTCTTATCCTACGTCTTATGCTTGTGGAGCTCCTCCAAATGTCTGCTCTTGGAGAACCTCTCCGTTAAATCTGCTTGCTGCAAAAAAACAACGCAGTTATTAATTACATTATAATGAAGTAACAAAATGAAATAAAAAAAATCAAATATCAATTTTTACCCTCTTCAACTGATGCTCTACGAAGGATATAGAACCACCGGTGTGCTTCTCTTCTCCCTTCCCCCTGCTCTCTCCCTCTTTCCCCCCTCCCCCTTAATTCCTATTCCTTTTATTATGTTCAGAAAATGCTTTGTACTCAGGACTATCCCAATACTTCATCATCTGCTCCCAGAACATCTTAGGAATCTAAACGGGCCTCTTTCTCCCCCTCCGAGCATCGCCCAGCAAATCTCTCATTCGGTCAGCGAACTTGACCTCCCATGTATGCATCATCTTGGTCATGGATAATGTCGGGTCTCATACAAATCTTTTCTGAAATTTTAAGACATTAGAAAATAATATTTGTATAAATATAAGTATAACCAGTATAAGATTAAAAAGAAACATTCAAAATATTTAGAAGTATTAAAGACTTGTAAAAAACTAAGACAAAGTAAAACAACTACAATATTGGATTCATTTACCTGAAACTCTACCCACCACTTGTCACGGACATCCGGCGAGACCTCAGACAACTGTGGTAAGGGCCGATGAATCGCTCCTGCATGATAACTGAGATAGGGTGGCGGCTCTCGAAGATGGATATAGTTTGTACGTATTAATGTTAGTTTATATAATTATAACGATACATGTTTTTATGTTTATTGAACTTACTGATCTATATTTAGGGTCAATAACTACCGAGTATTACCAGGAGGCAGCTTCCAAGCCGCAAAATTTGTAGAAGGATCCATAGTGGATAATGGCTGTGTGGTCGATATGGAGGATGAGTCGGGAGCATTGTCTCGGGTCAGTATTTGTTTCTCTGTCGGTAGATCCTAATCCGTACGTGTATGTAGATCCTGTTGTGCTCGAGTCAACGGAACCTACTGTATGGGAGTCAGTGGATCTTTCTGTGTCAATAGTGCTCTCTCCTACTATGTGGGGGCGGTGGATCCTTTCTCTTACTTCCTCTGGCCATCGAACATGTAATATAAGTAAGGAGGATAGAATTAGTTATAGATAATAAACATAAGTATAATTATGAATATTCTAAATATCATCAATATCATAACAAGAATTTAATAAACATAATTATAATGATAACACGAGTACAATAAATATCATCAAAATCATTAGAGGATGCAGCGTCAGAATACTCGCGGTTCATCGGAATCTTCATCAGAATCCCATTCTATTTCAGTTTCATCATTTTGTACTTCCTCAAAATATGTCTCGACTGCAATATCGAATTCTTCTGATAACGAGACTCGTGGATGAGAGATCATACGTCTTCAATCGTCACATCTATTGCCAAACCTTCGTGAATGTCCACGTTTTCCTGGAACGCATTATCTTGGTAGGGAACATCTATTAGGCTGGGTCAAGATTTTATCACACAAACCCAATCGTCCCTCGATCTTTTAGAGATAGGATACGAGAGGAACATTATATAATTTAATTAAAATTACGTTTGACAAATATATAAGTTGTGAAATGGTGTAGGTTACCTTTTGAAGGGTTACATCCACCTGTATTAGATGGGGCTGCATAATCTCGCCTCATACGATAAATGAATCCTCAAATGCTCTATAACATCGAAAAACCCGAAGGAAATATGCGTTCTAACTTGCATATCAAAATCGGAATGTTTTTCTCTAATTCACGTATATGAGACTTACTTATCTTCGGTGCACACAAGTCCCAGTAGAAGAGACTCAACTCAGCCAAGCAACTCAACACTTTCGCCGGAAGAAGCTCTCCAAAGGTGATGGGCAAAAGTCGTTCCATAAACACGTGACAATCATGACTTTTCATGCCAATCATCTTCATGTCTTTATAACCAATCCACATTCCCAAGTTAAATGCATATCCATCCCGTAGGTGCAACTCTTTAATCTAATCAAGCACCATTTTCTTTTGTTCCTTCGTCAAGCTGTAACATGCCTTGGCTTCGAACACTTACCCCCACCGCTCTCTTCCATCAACACCTCCGATCGGTTGCAATACAAACGTAGATCTTATCTAGCCTTGATATTATTCTTTGACTTTCCTTTCATTGTGCATCATGTTAATATTATGGCGCACTAAAAGGGTATGCCAATAAGGATGATCCCGAAATATACTCCTCCTTATCCAGTTGTGATCCTTCCCCCTGCCATCTTCCTTGTCCAGTTCCTTTCCTATTTCTGTAATTTTTTAAAAGCATCGGACCCTTTGCCATATCCGATCTCTTGAAATTCTCGATGGCGGCAATGACTGGTCTTCAGCTCTACACTTCTTGAAAGACTGGGAATCTCGTCTAAATTGATGACCCGGTGGCAAGAAATATCGCGCAATCGAATCAAGATTGTTTTCCCCCATTTTGCAATCGAAATGACTATGTATGTTCCATGCAATAGAGACAAGCCAATATCCCCGTTGTACTCCAACCAGTCAACATACTATACATTGGGAAGTCACTAATGGTCCAAAGAAGTACGGGCCACATTTCAAAATTTTGTTTCTTTCATATGTCATAAGGAAGGGTCCCTACATCCCATAACTAATTTAATTCATCTACCAACTGTTCCAAATAAAAATCCAAGTTATTTTTTCGATTCTTCAGACTTGGGATGAGAACTGTCAAGAATGTTACCTCAGTTTTCATACACATCAAAGGCGGCAAATGCTTCTTTATGTCAGAGTCATCCTTCCAATAAAGCATACAACCGTTGGGATAAACATTAATCCTTTGCATGGGCAATCCTAACCTAGATATCAATTTCAGTGTCACGTACTAATCTTCGACCATATTATTTCTTGGCAGCAAATGCTTCTTTATAAATGCACAAACATCATTGTACGACTTTTGAATCCATTAATTCTCAGACTTAATGTACAATAACTCTGCACAAGCAGATAACATTGAATGTCTGTCATCACCTTCAACTAACAGTGTCTCTACCGCTTTTAACATGTAAAAAAACTTTTTGCCACAGGATTAGATGGTTCTTCATGATTAGTTTCTTCATAAGGAATAGTTCGGACCGGCTGCATCAATTATCATCTCGTGATATGAGTTCATTTCCTCCGGCATTGACGTGTACTTTCTACCCCAACATTTGACTGGATTGTACCAGAACGTTCCGCAAGAACACGTCCCTCATCATATGGCCATATTTTTTCTCCATGCCCTGTCCAATTATGATAACAAGATATACAACCCTACCACAAAAGATGATTCTTCACGCTATCCGCTTCTATAAATTTCTTATTTTTACACTTTGCACGTGGACTTCTCATGTCTTTTTTACTTCCATTATTCGTTTCAAAACAATGTGAAATAAAACCATTAACCCTATTAGTGAATTCACTTGTAAGACCCTTAACTCTAGGCACGAGTCATTCTCTGTACATCCAACTACGATTTGGTATCTTTTTCATAGATTCTAAGAATGATCGGAGAAATAATTGTTAGTTCCATAACTTCTAAGTTACAATTATAAAGTTTAAATTTTAAACGTACTTAAAAGTCTTATATATTCTTATAGTCTTAACAAGGAGATTTAACTTATAATCATTTATAATATTTATAAACAAGGGTTTTAGGGTTTAGGGTTAAGTCATTTCTAAAATTCCAAGTTTTTGTATGATTGAAAAATTTTGAGCAGAATTTCCTTTTAATTACGGACATTTTCCAGGTATACAGGCCATGCAAACAAGTAACAAACTAACATTTTGACTTCCTACAACTCAATTTAGAAGTAAAATTGAAAAACAATAATCCCAAGTATCCCTAAACAATAAGCTTTTCACACATATTCACATAGAGGCAAAACAAAGATACTCCAAACTTCATGTGCACAAGTATAAACACAAAAGAATAACTCCCTTAACTCAAATCCTATAGTTTATGTAAATAAACAAAATAGATTATATAGATAATAAAAATATAAAATAAATTCATAAAACATTTTAGACATATAAATATTGATTAAAGTAGTGATGGCCTTTAAACAAGGTTCCTCTCTTTATAATCTTAACAAAGTTTCCTTCTAAAAGATTTAAAAAGTTTCAACTTCACCTTTCATTTAAAATTTTACGTTAAGTCATTACTAAAAAATTAAGTTTTTTATAACATTGAAAATTTTTTGGCAGAGTTTCATATGTATTATGGACATTTTTCAGGCGCACTGGCCACTTGAACAAGCAACAAACACAAAACCAAACAAAAAGTTAAGAGTTAGAGCTCCCTCATAAAGCTTTAAAGAGTTAGGGCTCCCTCTAAGCTTTAAAAATTCAGAGCTACCCGGTAAAATTTTAAAGAGTTAGGGCTCCCCCATAAAATAAAATTTAGACTAATTAAACAAATACCTCTAATGTGTATATGATGGACAATATGTCACTGAAATCCTCACAAACAAAACTATAAGAAAAAAAGAGAATAATATTAAATTTTAAACTTAAACTACTTAACTTGTGTTAGCTTATGTAAATTTCACAAGAAATGACCACTAAAAAAGTAGTACTATAATATTATAAATATCAACGACTAGTTGAAGAATTATTATATATATTGTAGGTAATACAACACAAGCCGATAAAAAACCTACAATAGCAACAACCTAATTTACCAAACCATATTAGGAGCACTCAACAAAATATGAAGGACAAGTAAATAAAAATAGCATGGCTTACTAATGCAAGAAATCCAATAAGAGTTGCAGATTTTGATAAATTACTAGGCTGAAGAAGGATGTGATATCCTAAAAATCTTTCCAGGAAAGTATTTTTGTAAATATACTTCTTAGATAAAATCATGACATTATTACAGTCAACCTAACAATTTCGGCTACCCACAAGGCTTTAATATTGAAAGCTCCAAGTGGTCCTATAAAATCATGTTCATTAATTCTCTTTTGCTGTACTAATGAAGCAACTGAGCTAAACTTCCACTAAAGAATGAATATTGTCCTCCCGTTCCCATATTATACTATGTTGTAAAAGACAAACCCATGCAACCTCTATACATTTTCATTTTCTCAAGACTAGACCTTTTCTTCAATAACAATGTTCGCAAGGACAAATAACTTCAAGACTTCACACAATCAAAAAGGTGTATCCATTTGGTCAAAAAGATGGAAATAATATTACATAAACTAACACAAACTTCCTAGTAGAATGAGAGACCAGAGCAGAACATTAATATTTCTTCATAACTATGTTTTCAAGAACTATATCCAATGATAAAAAAATTTAACTTTTTTTGAACTAAAAATCAATCCAAATAAACTCTACTATGTACTTACATCGGACGATTACTTTGCCCCCTTCATCTTTTAATTGTATCTCCAATATTCATCATTCAATTTTTGCATACAACTACAGTATCCCATGTTAACAGCTATAAACAAAGCTGACCATTTAACCATTTTGCTATTCTTTTTCCTCCCTTCTCTCACCCTATTCCCTCAACTATCATCATCACAAATCAATACATCCAACAACAAAAATAATAAATCAAGGAGATTTGAGCAAAATAGATTCTAAAGAACTCACTAAACTGATCAAAGCTTCATCTACACTTCTTTTTTCACTTTAATATTTTCACATCTATAAAAACAAATATTTATAATATCACTTATCAAATGCTCAATTTATATTAAAAAAAAAATCCACTACAAAGTTCTCTACTTGCGACAAATTTTCCTTAAGAATTGAACAGAATTTGTTCAACATTGTATTTTTTTCTCTAGAAAATAAACTGAAAAAATAATAAAATTAAGAGAATTGAACCAAGAATTTTTTTTCCAGTTTCCTATTTCTAAAACAGAAGAAACAGAGAAAATTAATAATTAAAAGTGGGCCTTTATGAACTAAAAAAAAACTGTGTACCTATTGTCTGTTGATGCAGCTGGAAGAAGAAAAAGAAGAAGAAGAAAAAGAATAAAGAAAAAAAGAACACCCATGATATGAGAGAGCGAGAGGGAGAGAGAGAGAGACAGAGAGAGAGAGAGAGAGAGAGAGAGCATTACTGGCGGCGGCAGCAATGGTGGGTGTCAGTTGAAGATGTCGTTGGAGGTAGGGAGTCCGTTGATGAGATGGCGAGAAAGGTGGGAGAGAAATCAGTAAAGATTTTGTGGAGAAATTATTTGGGAAGAAGAAAAGAGTTTGCCCAATTTTGTATATCTACTAATTTATTACGATGGCATTCCGATGGCACACACTGTCGGTAGTAATTTTCAATAGTTACCGATGAAACACCGTAGGAAAGTTAAATTTATAGCCAACGACATAAAAAGACCATCATTAACTTCTTGGATAAATTATTTCAGGTACCGATGAAAACTTTCCGTTTCCAAAACCGTCAGTTCTATAAATAACCGACGATTAATTCTGTCAATAACAAGCCGTCACTTTTTGGCATCCAATTTCTCTCTATTTTTTTGGCTAAAATTGCTAGAACCCACAACATTCTTTTGTCCGTCGGTGACCCGTCAGTGATTACCGACAGTTTATTGGCCGTTGGTAAGTTGCTATTTCTTTGTAGTGATTAACACATAATCTATGGAACATCAATACTATTTAACCATGGAGCATTAGTACTATATCACCGGAGTTACGGAGCTCCATATTTCAATTGCTAATATATTCCATGGGAAAATAACTATAGTTCCACATTTCAATTGCTAATACTCCATAAGGCAGTAGCAAGTTTTTCATATTAATGATATTTTTTCCTATGAAATTGATATTTTTAATTAATATTCTATGAAGATATAACTGTAGCTCCATTCTTCAATTGCTACTATACTATGAGAATAATTTTGTAGTTCCATGAGTACATAAGTAACCACCGTCCATGAAATATTAAGTCGTATGATATATTTTATTTTCAGTATTTGTTGTGGTAAAGTTATATGTTACTGGTTCCATCTAACGCATAATACATGGAACATCATTATAACAAACACAACCTTGCATAAAACTCATGGAAATCTGCATAAAACTGATAGAACATATAGTATATTTTCATGGAACATTAACACATTACACATGTGACATTAATACATAACTTATGTAACATCTCACGTGCGTGTACGTCACTTACTTTTGCTGTGACTGGAATGATCTTTTGTCAGCAATAGTGGTTTGATACATCATACCATGGGCGAAAAATTATGATTTTAGACAAACAAATTCCGTTCCATTGTCACTCCAGGCTACTTTAACTATTTTGTGAAATTGAGTTTTGACGATGACAAAGTAATGTTTTAAAATATATGCGACTTCACTTTTCTCCGAAATTAAATATATCCAGACTGCCCTAGAGTAATCGTCTAGTATAGTAAGAAAAATAAGAAGCACCTATAGTGAATACAGCTTTGAATGGGCCCCACAAATCACAATGAATTAAATCAAAAATCTCAAATGATTTATTTATACTTAAAGGAAAGCAGTCACGATTCTTCTTGGCAGACAAACAAATATTGCAAGGAGCAGTTCTAGTTCTAGATTTCTTAGAAAGTTCCAAAAAATTATTCACCACAAAATCCGAAGGATGGTCCAACCGGATATGCCACAATGTGCTTGAATAAAAAACAAAACTAGAAAAAGCATATAAAGCTGACAACTGCAAAGGTTTGTAGAAGAAAATCACATTCCTCTGCTCACCCACTCTCATCAGCCTCATCGAAGTACGGTCCTATATAACACAAAAATCATCAGAAAAAGTAACAAAACACTTAGAGTTCGTGCAAATTGAGCCAAAGAAATTAAATTACATTTAAACTCATGAATTAAAAACACACTAAGGAGTTTGAGTCTAGGATTTAAAGGAACCATTCCTTCTTGTAGAGCAATTGCCTTAGCACCATTAGGCAGACCAACAGTTTATAGATAGATATTGTTCAAATTTCTCAAAAACCCTTCCTACCAGTTATATGATGAGAACAACCTGAGTCCAAAATTCACAAATTATCCATACCAAATAATTTATCAGATTGTTCAGAATTTGAGTTATTTAGGATAGTCAACAGATTTGACCATTGTTCATTGCTTAAATTAGGAAAGTTTGCCACTGGTTTGCTGTTGTGCCGAAACTACTCCTCCTCATCGGATTGTTGATGCGTTAACCCAGGCATCACTGTTGCATCCTCCTGGCAATGGTGCCTACTGCTGTTGATTCACAGCTTTTGAGAGGGTTGTCCGTGATTTCTGCCACGGCCTCCTGCTCCTCCTACAATTGAAGTTCCCGTCCACTGCGACTGTACAAAGATCTGTGGCTGCCGAGCTAATTTTCGCTGGCACTGGTTGCACTGTTCTTTGCCCAGCCCACAAGCTGAAAACAGGAGCCGATGCCATGGCTGCTGCGACTGTAATAGGAGCAGACCAGCTGTGAGGTTGAAGAAGACGATCAGTCCCGTTTTGCGATGGCAAAGGCGACGCCGTCACTGCCATGTTCCTCCGTTCAAGCCAAGTTTCGATGCTGGTCCTCTTTACAGATTTTTGCAAGAATTGTTCTTACTTTTGGCATTGGTTCTTGTTGAATCAGATGGGAGCGAACAGTACCATAAATTGTACTTTTTAATCCTATTAAAATTGAAAAATTTTTTCTTCCTCCCTCTCGTTTGTAATGGCTGCTAAGAGTTCTGTATCAGTAGTGGATGGGAGTTTAGTATAGTTTTCCAATTCATCCCATATTTTTTTCAAATGCGAATAATATACGTTTATTAAATCTCTTCCTTGTTTATAATTTGCTAACGCGGCCTTCAACACATATTTTCTCGGTCCGTTTCTAACCAAGAATCTTTCCTTTAAGTCTGTCCATAACTCATCAGCTCTTTCGAAGAAATTTACAGAAGATCAGAAAGAGGGCTCAATAATATTGAGAATTCCATGAATTTACTAAAGTATTAATTTCTCACCATTCTTCCTCTTTGTCTGGGTCATTTTCTGGAATGGGAATTGTTCCATCGACAAATCCCAACTTTTCTTCGAACACAAGGGTAAGTGCACGGCTTTTTCCCATTCCACATAGTTATTGTCTTTATCATTCTCTTTTAGTTAGACTATTGTTATGATCAGCACGGGACCATCAGAAGATGCTACGTAGTAGGCATCTTTCTTTATTCTACGAACATGGCGTTCTTTCGACCATGTCGTTGTCAACATTGTCAGTATCTTCCTTGTCATTACTCATTATGAGAATTTAGACGAAGGGCTCTAGTATCATGAAAGTTTCCGGTGGGAAAAAAATCAATGTTTTCTGCTATGATATATCGAATAATTATATTACATACTTGTTACAAATCCTCTAGTCTAGCTACCAATTATGGAAATAAATTACAACTAGGAAACTAAATTAATTTTACAGAAATATAAGTATACAAGGTTTAGGATTTACAAGTATATGGAAACGTCTATAAGTCTCGTGTAATATTTTATGCAATATTTTTTTTTGTATGTTTTAATGGAACGGTATCATTTCTTCATCAAAGTGCACCTCGCAAGGTATACTAAGGTGCACTAACGGATCTGGAATAAAACATTAATAGGAGCACACTAACACTTTAATTCAGAGTAATTAAATAAAATTAAAGTACAATACATATAAAAACTTAAATTCAATTTTGTAAAGTGAATACTTCATTAAAACTTAGAAAGCTTGACAAATATTTTATAATTGCTCTCCACGGATTAATTTTCATATTTTGATAAAATTGCCCTTGTCAACTTCAGGAAATATTTTCTTTTCTTTAATATTTGTAAGTAGATAATCAATATTCAGAAGTCTTCCATCTGATTACGCAAAGAGACTTTTTATATTTAAACTGAAAAATTTGTGCCTTTTTTTATTTAAATTGAAAAAAAAAAAAACTTTTTACACAATCCGCAGTAGCAATAGGTAGAATTAAGCTAATTATATAAGTTTATTTATGGAATTTCGTTCTTTCTCTAGGCCAACAGAGATGGAGAAAAAATGAGCTTTGAATATAGTAATTTTCCTTTTTTTAAAATTGAAATAATTTAAAAATCAAATTCAATTAGGAGTTTCTAAAATTATAGAGTTAAAATCTATTAATAAAAAATTAAAAGAAAAAGATTTAATAATATCTCGGAATCCCTTTTCTCAAAAAGTAAAAAGGAAACAAAAAGATGCTATTAATAATTTTGATTTATCAATTAAAACTTATTTCCAATTCTTTCTCAAATTTTCAATTTATGTACAGTAGTAGGGATGTAATTCATTTTAACTTTTAAGTAATATATAATACTTTTTAAAACAAACCAATATATCCTTTCAAAATAAAAAACAAACCAAGATATAATGATAAATTAGTTTTAACAAGAAAGAAAAACTGTAGAAAACCTTCTTTGCGGATGCCATTTTCCTTATATACCTTTGCTATAAGAAATTTGAAGGGGAGGGAGGCAGGGGGGGCACGTGCTGCCAGTGTCCCACTGTGGATCCGTCTATAGCAGGTGTACGATATAAAAGTACCCAAAAGTCTATACTTAAATTTTCATATCTGAAAAAAAGTTTCATATTTTTAAATCGCTAAATCAAATCTCACACTCATGCGATTATCTTGGCAAAAATTAATCCACTTTAGAAATAAAAATAAGAAATAGTCTACGCTTAAAAAATATAAAGAATGTTGTTGCTTGTAATTTTTTTAAGCTGCAGACAAAATTATTTTGAAAAGTTGTTTTAAAAATTTAATTGAGATTGGCTATAAGTACTCATAAACTTTTTTAATTTTTCTTATTTTGTGCATATATTTTTGTACACATAAACTAAGTTTTTGTCATTAAAAATATCAAATCTTATGATTTAAAACGAAATTCAATAATTTAATTCACATGGATAATACTTGCTTTCGTTCCTAAGAGTATTGTTATATGTTTCTACTAATAGAATATATAAATACATGTAATTTTCACAAGTTAATTTAGCAAATTCTACCATAGGTAAAAGAATTTGATATTATGAGTGGCTCAAAAATAATTAATTAATGGGTATAAAAAGATAAATAAAAGTTTAAGAACAAAATAAGAAAAATTAAAATGATTATGTGTATTAGTACATTTTCTCAATTTGATTTGGTGTTCTCAATTTTGACCATATCAATAAACAAAAACTTTCTGGAAATAAACCTCCATCGTAGTTTTTGAAAAATATCTTTATTTAACTTTGAGAAATTAGCTCTTCATACCCAATAACTATTGTTACTTTTTTTATGCATAACTAAAAACTTCTTTTTCAAACATTCATACCAAAAATTTAATCTCGGACTTACAGGCATAACAAATTTTATTGTATATAGCCTCTTTCGGCCAAATTTTAACATGCTCCATTCACGTTACCTTTAATAAAGGAAATAGGTTAATATATGTAAGTCTTTTAATTGGGCCATGGGTCTTTAAAATAGGTCGACACATGTGTTTTCAAGTTCTTTTATGATTTAATAAAAATTCAAATCCATCAATTTAGAAATGGACAAACTGCCTTTATTAATTAAATGGGTACGTGTATTAGGTGTGTTAAAATTTGGTCAGAAACAGGCCGCATATGGCATAATTTGTTATACCTACAAGTTCGAAAATAGTTTTTGAGTGTGAATGTTTGAAAAAAAAATATTTTTGACTATGCATAGAAAAGTAACAATGCTTATTGGGTATTAAGAGCGAATTTCTCTTTAACTTTTCTTTAAAATTTTAAGCATATAGAATTAAGTAATCGAGAAAAGGAAAGACAAAGCAACGAGCTTCTCTTCTAAATTTGAATTATTTCCTAGTCTAATTAGAGTTTTTTTGACAAAAATAGTCATTTTTTAAAAAATAGCCACTAAAGTGGCCAATATATTCTTTTTTATCCCTAAACGGGCCATAACACAGCTATTGTGCGTTATTAAAAATAACGCACAATTGATGTGCGTTATTGGTAATAAGAAATTTCTTCCACACAATAATCTTGTTTAGGGGGCGTGGCGGAATAACGTACAATAAGTGTGCGTTATCACTAACGATAACGCATATGCAATGTGCGTTATTTTCCAATATCATTTTAGCCAAAAAAAAAAACTTGTTATTTAAAAATTTGAACACATGACCTCACAAAATGTAACATAGAATACTTACCAAAAGACAAACATGAAGCTTCATGTTAATAAGTGCATGGAATTTTATGTAATAATAATTTATTTACGTATTTTAATATTTATCAACTTCAATCATTTAAATTTTTAATTAGAAAAAAAAAAAGAGCCGCTCCTCTGTTTAATTTTAAAATTGACATTGTAATTTCCTTAGTTAATAAGAGAGAAAGTATTAGAAAATTTTAAAAACATAAGTTAAAATGAAAATAGGACGTTTTTGTGGAAATCGTTCATGGAAACCGCCTATCGGCGTAGATCTCGAAAAATACCTGAAATTCCTACAAGAATCGCATCAATCAGATGTCCGAGCACAAAGTTATGCCCCGTCAAAGTGTTCAACTTTACGGAAAGAATTTTTTACCCTGAAATGCATCCAAATCACTTTTTCGGCGATGTCATTACGTTTATCTTTACGAAACTATCAAAACGAGTAATCATGCGTGTGAAACGGACCTCCGATCACAGAGTTATTCATGTTTTAAGTTTTCCAAATATCTACAAAAATTCTTTCTTTCTAATCAACATAAAAAAAAATAAATAAATAAAAAACTGATATAGCTGATAATGCACAAAAGTTATACGTTATCCGCCGATGTGGCGGATTAAGGCGGAAAATTGGAATTAAGTAAAACACAACTTTTGTACATTATCCTAATGGAATAACGCACAAATATTGTGCATTATGACCAAATTATGAATAAAAAAAAATTTTGTGGCCATTTGGCCTTTTTAAAAAAAAGGACTAAGCCAAGAAAAAAAACCCTAATTAGATGTTAAAAACTATATTAGTTCCAACGCAGGAAGTGTCTCTCCACCCTCTTGTGTAGATTCTCAATTTTTTCAATGAATCCTAGAACAATTGGATGATAACATAATTATCAATGAATGGAATTTCTTATTGCTATTGAACGATATATTAATAGTTCCTTGATTTGGGTTATTGAAAAATAACATCTAACCTAAAATTAAATTAAAGGGTTAGTTACAAAATACCCCCTTAAGTGGGAAGGCAAAAGCACTTTACCCCCGAAGTTGAAAAATTGGCAGTTTACCTCCCAAAATATGTAAATGCCTAAAATGCTCTTTTATGTAAGTTATACTTTTTTGCAAAAGAACTTCCAATTTTAATATAAAAGTATTTTAGTTCATAACTTAATTTATAAATATTGCTTATTACAAAAAACTTTCATAAAATTTCTACTAATACATTTGTAGTGTATATTTTTTAAGGATTGATTAAATATTAAAACTTGACTATTCAATTTAATTCAATAAAGTAATTATTTAATTCATTACTTAACTTTAAAAATTAGCATGATTATTTTTAATTTAATTCAATAAAGTAATAGATGAAAATTTAATTTTCTCTTTACAGTAAATACAATTAATTTAAAGTTGTCTTGTTTTTTCCCTTAAATAGTCAATATTTTTAAAGTTAAATAATCAATCTTGAAAGAATATAGATTAAAAAGATATTCTTTCAAACTTGATATAAGTATTTTATAATCCTTAAAATGATTATTTAATTTAAAATAAAAATATTTTATTTTATAAAAATAAATAAACAGTTAGAATTTATAACTAATTTATTGTAATAAATTAATACTATTTATTGTAAAAGAAAAATTAGATTTTCGTCTACTGTTTTAGTACTTTACTTTCGAATATTTTATTTGTCATTGAATTAAATTTAAAATTACCTTACTAATTTCCTGAAATAATAAAAATGTTTAAGTTAAATACTCAATCTTTAAAGAATATAAATTAAAAAAAATATTATCACAAGTTTTTTAGAAGTATTTTGTAATAAACTATAACTATAAATTAAGTTATAGGTTAAAATAATTTTATATCGAACTTGAAGAGATTATTTTATGACGAACTATAATTTACATGAAATGAAAGAGTATTTTAGATATTTCATATATTTTAGAGGTAAATTATCCATTTTCAACTTTGAAGATAAAGTATTTTTAACCTTCCACTTGAGATATTTTACGATTAACCCTAAATTAAAAGTAACTTTTCTTAGTATATTGATAACATGTTTTTAGATTGTGCTTTTTCCAAATGGTCAACTACAAAAGTGAAAATGAGGGAAAAGAAACTAAGAAGAGACATTTGATGTGCACATACGAATCCCCCAATCCTAAGCTTTTCATCTTTGATTCGGGCAAAGTTTTGAAGGCAAAATTTTTTATCAAGTAGGTTGTAAATCAAGTATGTACGAGTTACAAGGTTTTGAGGGAGAAAATTAATAAGAAGAAATTCACATAACATTTGAATTTGTATTTTTGAAAAGTATTTTTCTCACGTCACATCAATCCTTACCGACTCACCTATAATGAGGGCAGCTTAAAAGTTTCCAGTGGGGAAAACAATCTTATGTTTTCTGTCTCATTAATGTGAGAATAGTATACAATTTATAGATTGTCCAAGTGACAAATCCTAAGCAGATTAGAAGTAGAAGTCCTAACTAAATACAACTAGGAAACACAATTATACAGAGTTTAGGATTAATAGTAATCCTATTTTAAATATATGTCTAACACTCCCCCTCAAGTTGGAGCATGAAGGTCAGAAATGCCCAACTTGGAAGCTAATCGATGAAAATGTGTCGGATGAAGTGCTTTAGTAAGAATATCGGCAGGTTGATCTTCACTTCGAATATATGCAGGATAGATAAAACTGTCTTGGAAAGCATCACGAACAAAATGACAATCTATTTCAATGTGTTTAGTGCGTTCATGGAAAACAGGATTTTCAGCGATATGAAGAGCAGCCTGGTTATCACAATGCAATGGAATGGGGCGAGTGACAGGGACATGAAGATCTCGCAGGAGAATAGATAACCATTTAAGTTCACATAAAGTCATAGCCATAGAGCGATATTCAGCTTCGGCAGATGAACGAGAAATAGTATGTTGTTTCTTTGTCTTCCAAGAAATAGGGGACCCACCAAGAGAGATAAAATAACCAGTGAGAGATCGTCGAGTTATCGGGCAGGTGGCCCAATCGGAGTCATAATATGCAGTTAATGAAAGAGGAGAGTTAGAGGAAAGAAAAATGCCACGTCCAGGGCTCCCTTTCAGATAACGTACAACTCGGATAGCAGCATCCCAATGAGCATGACGAGGGGCGTGCATAAATTGAGCAAGTGTATGGACAGCATATGCGAGTTCGGGCCGAGTGAGTGTGAGATATATTAGCTTGCCGATGAGTCTGCGGTAGCGATCTGGGTTATCAAACAATGATCCAGATGCTTTTGCCAGCTGATAATTAGGTTCCACAGGAGTAGATGCCGGCTTGGCACCTAATAAACCCATTTCAGAGAGAATTTCCAATGTGTATTTTCTTTGTGATAAAAATAATCCCGTGGAGTTTCTCGCAATTTCTATGCCCAAAAAATATTTGAGCGATCCCAAATCCTTCATGTGAAAGCACGTGTGTAATGAAGCTTTGAATTTTTCACGTGTGGATATGGAATTTCCAGTAATGAGTAAATCATCCACATAAATAAGAACACATAGATAAATATTCCCTCGAGAATATGTGAAAAGAGAGTAATCTGCATAAGACTGAGAAAAACCATACCTACGGAGAGCGGTGGTGAGTTTTGAAAACCAACATCGAGGGGCTTGGCGAAGACCATATAAAGATTTCTTTAAATGACTGACTTGTCCTTTGTAACAGGTATGAAATCCTGGAGGTGGTCGCATATATACTTCTTCTTGTAAATCTCCATGCAGAAATGCGTTGTGAACATCCATTTGATGGATAGGCCAGTTGCGAGCAGTGGCAACAGAAAGGAGAGTACGAATGGTGACCATTTTTAGCAACGGGAGCAAAGGTGTCTGTGAAATCAATACCTGCCATTTGTGTATTTCTCAAAATTACCAAGCAGGCTTTATATCGCTCGATGGTACCATCGGCTTTGTACTTAATTCGGTAGACCCATTTACTCCCCAGTGCACGTTTTCCAAGAGACAAGGAGGTTAAAGTCCATGTACCATTTTGTTCAAGAGCATCAATCTATTGGCGCATAGCAGTGTGCCAGAGAGGATTAGAAACTGCCTCAGAATAAGTGGTAGGCTCGGATTCCGTTGCTACAGATGCTAAAAATTGCCTGTGTGTATTAGAAAATTTACTATAGTCCACAAATTTTGTTATAGGATAAAGGGACGTACCTGAGAGGTCCGAAGAGGGTGAGAGAGCAAAGGAGGAATGGGATATAGAGGACTTCCATATGGCATTGCAATCATAATCTTGGAGCCGAGTCGGAATATGTTTAATTCGAGTGCTTCGTCTTGGTGCATGAGTTGGCGGATTATCTTGCGGCAATCTGGCAGAAATATCATCCTGAAGTGGGCTATAAGTTGGCTCAATGTTTGGTTTGTCGCAAGGAGGCGGATGTGGATTGCTACTTGGGCTAGTTTGGAGTGGGGCTGCGGGAGAGGCTGGTGGTGGGCTTTGCTGAACTGGGCTGCGGGGTTGTGGGTGTGGATCAGGGTGTGAAAGTGGAGGTGGGCTGTGGGAAGGGAATAGTGGAGCTGGGCCGTGGGTTAGTGGGCTGCGGGAAGGGGTTGGTGGATCTGGGTTTGCAGGTGGGCTGTGGGTAGGATTTATTTGATCTGGGCTAGGTGTGTTATGTGCTAAACTCCCCCTCGCTTGCATACTATGTTGCTTGGAGCCCAAAACTTGTTCTCCAAAGTTGTAAAATTGTGTGAAGTCTGTAGAAATTGAAGTACCTGATTTTTTTCGTGGAATGGAAATCTTGTTTCATCAAAAATCACATCTCGGGACACAAGGGATTTTTCTGTTTGCAGGTCATAAAATCTCCATCCTTTCTTATGAAGAGGGTAGCCAAGGAAGACACACGGTCTGCTGCGGGCTCGAAATTTATCTTTTGGGGTATCGTGGTTATAAACATAAGCTAAGCACCCAAAAATTTTAATGTGAGAGTAGGATGGTTTCTTATCGTAGAGCAATTCATAAGGAGTCTTACCTTGTAACAATTTTGAGAGAGTTCGATTAATGAGATAGCCAGCCGTCAAAATGCATTCCCCCCAAAACTTTATAGGTAAATTTGCTTGAAATCGTAATGCCCGAGCTACATTTAAGATATGGCGATGCTTGCGTTCAACTCTTCCATTTTGTTGTGGTGTGCCAGCAATAATAGTTTGGTGGATTATGCCATGGTTAGCAAGATACGACTTTAGGGGTACAAATTCTGTCCCATTATCGCTACAGATTGTCTTAACAGTTTTGTGAAATTGGGTTTTGATCATGGTAAGGTAATCTTGAAGAATAGAGGCAACCTCACTTTTTTCTGACAGTAGATATATCCAAATAGCCCTAGAATAATCATCTAAAATAGTAAGAAAATATGAAGCGTCTATAGTGGATTTGGATTTATATGGGCCCCATAGATCTCAATGAATTAGGTCAAAAATTATAGATGCTTTATTGATGCTAAGAGGAAAACAATCACGAGTTTGTTTGGCACGTAGACAAATATTACAAGGTGATGTTCCAGTTGTAGAGTCTTTAGAATTACCCAAAAAATTATTGACGACACAATCTGAAGGATGTCCCAACCGCATATGCCATAATGTGCTTGAATCAAGGACTGTGCTAGAAAAGGTTTATAATTCCTTCAATTCCATAGGTTTGTAGAAGAAGATCTCATTCCTCTGCTCACCCACTCCAATCGGCCTCATAGAGATACGGTCCTGTATAAAACAAAATTTGTCAGAGAGTGTGATAAAGCATTGCAAATCTCTTGCCAATTGAGACAAAGAAATTAAATTGCATGTGAGTTCAGGAATTAGCAACACTCTGTGGAGTTTTAATGTAGGACTTAAAGAGACCATTCCTTCGTGGACAGCAAAAGTTTTGGCACCGTTAGGTAATCCAATAATATGCGGACAGATAAGATGTATATTTTGTAAAAAAAATTTCCTACCAGTCATATGGTTAAAACACCCTGAATCTAAAATCCAAATATTTTCCATACCAGATAACTTTTCAGATTGCATATTATTTGAGGTTTGGAGGGCAGTCAACAGGGTGGACCACTGGTCAACAGTCAATGCTGGTAAGGGGCCCGGGCCCGGCCCGGCACTGCCCGGCCCGTTTCTGCTGGAGCTCGGCCCAATGCCCGGCCCGTCACTGTAGATCGGCCCGCCCGGCCAGTGTTCTTCTTCTTCTCCAACGCGCCGGTGTGAACTGGAATTCTCCGCCGCCGTCGTTCGTGCAGAATAGGCCCACGCCTCTGTCGATCTTCCTCCATCGGTGGCCCGTGGTCTTGGCATCGTTGGTGGCTGTCTGCCGCCTCGCCCAGGCCCAGATCTGCCGCCTCGCTAAGTGCTGTGATTCGCCGGTGAGAAGCCGCGGCCGGCGAGCTTGGGAGGGTTCCGAGGCCACCAATCCGGATAACCAACAAGCTGGAAACATCCGGTGACATCGTGGCCTGCGCGTTTGCAGTAGGAGCAAAAATTTGAGGCAGAAAAATTATTTTTTTTGGGTTCTGGCGACTCCAGTGGCAGCGAAGGCGGCGCCATCTCCGGAATAATCTTCTTTTCGTGTCGAATTTTTTGTGTCTGTTCTTCTTTACAGATTTGAGCAAGAACAGTACGTAATTTGGGTATAGGTTCTTGTTGGATCATATGGGAACGAACAGTGCCATAAATTGCACTATTTAATCCCATTAAAAATTGGAAAACCGTCTCGTTTTCTCTTTCTTTTATGATAAAATTCAACGGATCCGTGTATCGTGTCTGGGCGGAAGTTGAGTATAGTTTTCTAGTTCGTCCCATACCTTTTTTAGACTTGAAAAATACACGTGTACTGAATCACCGCCTTGCTTACAATTTGCCAATGCTGCTTTTAATTCATATATTCGTGGGCCGGTGCCAACTAGAAATCGTTCCTTCAAGTCTATCCATAATTCATCAGCTCTCTCAGAATGATATATGGTGGATCGGAGAGAGGGTTCGATAGTATTGAGAATCCAGGAGTTTACAAGATTATTGATCTCCCACCATTCTTCTTCTTTATTTGGATCACCTTCAGGAATTGGAATTATTCCATCAATGAATCCCAATTTCTTCTTCGATCTCAAGGCCATGCGCATGGCTCTTGCCCATTCTGCATAATTATTATACATTTTCTGTCTCTTTCAATCTGGACCGTTGTTAGAATCAATCCGAGTCCATCGGTGGATGCCACATAATAAGCATCTTTCTTTATTCTGGTGAACATGGCTTTCTTCCACCATGTCATTATCAACATTGCCAATATTGTCGTTACTCATTTTGAGAAATTTCAGACAATTGGCTCTGATACCATGAAGTTTCCCAGTGGAAAAACAATCTTATGTTTTCCTGTCTCATTAATGTGAGAATAGTGTACAATTTATAGATTGTCCAAGTGACAAATCCTAAGCAGATTAGAAGTAGAAGTCCTAACTAAATACAACTAGGAAACACAATTATACACAGTTTAGGATTAATAGTAATCCTATTTTAAATATATGTCTAACATTCTCTAATTTTTTTCCTCATCTATGCTTCAAATTCAGTGAATGAGAGAGACATGATTGTTTGAACGTTTTGGAAAAAATATCAAAGAATGATGAGTTTTCTTTTTATCAAGGACCTATACAAATAGTACGTTTACAATTGTGCTAAATTAAATCATATAGAAATGGTTGGGACTAAATATTTTCGAAGAAAATTAATAAATTTGCAGCTAAAATGATTAAAAATAATTTTGGACAAAATCGAGACAATGAGTACATTATGGAGTAATTTTGCTAATTTCTCAAATAATTGGAACTATATATAAGGTCATGCAAGACCGTGTGTATTACTTGATTTAGCATCTTATGTACTATTTTCTTTTATAATCTATTCTTGTAGGCCAGTTGGGTCTTTGTTCACACATTTTTTTTCTTCTTTTTCGTTTTCACCCCATGTTCTTGTACCTTATGACGAGTTGAACCGAACCTCACAATCCAAATAGGATGAGTTTATTTTTAACCCAAGATGCCAGGCAGGTCGGGCATTCCCCAGGTGACTTGACTGTTGGTCTTTGGAATGAGTCTTCCAAGTTCTTGGCTATTCTGTTTTAAACTATCCTTCCAGATAACTGTTCTATTTTGAATGTGTCTACCTTAGGAACTGTATAAATACTCTCATCCTTCCTGTTGCTGAGAGATGAGGTGACTAATAACTCTGTATAAAACTTACGTTCTTTTCTCTCTTCTTCTTCTCTGTAGTTTCTTATTCCTCTGTTACTGCCTGTTCTCTATGAATTCTTCTGTTTTGCTGCCGTTAGTCGCCATTCTTGGTTGACTGCATGCTCGGGTGGCTTGTGAAAGAGAAAACCGAGAGTGAGAGATTAGATTGTTATTGTGTGAGGCTCATCCATTGGTCTGAGGGTTTTGCTGAACCGGTCCTCATCCGTTATTGGCGTTCGAATATCTTAGTTCCCCTCTTTCAAAGAAACTAATCGTCCAGTTTTTTTGTGTTGGTCGTCCGATTCTTTCTTTTGCTGGCAAAGATCAGACGTTCGGTTTTTACCTACTCATCCGATTTTGTAGTCCGATTTTTGCAGGTACCTTGGATTGAAGAAGAATAGGTGGTCCGTTTTCGGACACCTCATCCGATTTTGAAGGACCCTTTTTTAAGAGTTGTTATCCGGTTCCATCATCCAATTATTTGTAATAGATTAGAATATTTATATTCTGTTCTTCTGCTGCTTTTGTAATAGTTTTGTAGAGGTTTTATTTATGTAACATGACTGATCACCAGGTTACTTTCCTCAACAATTTTCCCATAAGATTTATCTTTCTTTTAAAGTTTATTTTTTATTTGGTAGGTTTTATTAATGAAATATACCAAATCAAAAATTGTGCCGAGAATGGTACAGAAAAGTGATGCAGGAGATCCGAGCTGCTTCTGAACACAATGGATAAACCTATTATCGATTTAAGATAATATTTTTCTTAGGGTTCAACATGTTTTATAAGTTTTTAGATTTTATAAGATTTATTAGACTGATATATTTTATCAGTATTAATATCTACCATGGAACATGTATATATGTATAGAGAGAGAGAGAGAGAGAGAGAGAGAGAGAGAGAGAGAGAGAGAGAGAGAGAGAGAGAGAGAGTAATGAGTAGCAAGTATTATAAAAGAAAAAAAGAAAAAAAGGAGCTTGAGTGACATAGCTTTATTTAGATTAATTTTTAGTTTGAAAAAAAGTAAAATTTTATTTTTAGATTTTATAAAAGTTAGATATCTGTGAGAAAAGATGTTGGATTCAAATTTAAAAAAAAAATAAGTAAAAGAAAGTTAGAGTAAAATATCAATCCAAATAGATGCGAGAAGATGTTATAGTCACACGTTTTGAGTTATTACTTTTTTGAATGACTAAATTTATCCTCGTGATAAAATTAATAATGAGAATAAAAAATAAAAAGTAAATTTATTATCTTTTAATAATTATTTTAATACATAATATTTAGAAAAATAATAATACTAACATTAATAATTAATAATAAGAAGAGAACAAAATAAGTTATAATCACTAAATATTAAAAGAATAAACATATTCATTAGAATTATTTATGTCTCTAGTATTATAAAAGTGCTATAATGAGTCATGGTGATTTACCCTTCTTGTTTTTTTCTTGTTTTAAGGAATGTACATTTTTATTAGAATTATATCGATCTTTATGACTGGGATCGTCTAGCTTCTTATGCAACTTCTAGTACACTTATCTTAATAAATTTTATTAATATAAATCTTCTAGAATAAAAGAGAAATTCTAAAGATAAATTTTAAGGGGAAAAAATTATCAGTAAAGAAAGTCTAGTTAGAAAATGTATTGGAAGATGTAATTGACAATCCTAAATACTATCTCCACTATTACATAAATGTCATGAGGGTCATGGAGCTTTACACTTCATAGTTCTTACTTAAAAAAGGCATATCTATTAGAATTACATCAATCTCTACTAATATAAAAATCTCACTAGTATTATAAAAGCGGCACAAGGGATCATAGTGATCTTAGCAGTTTGGTTTCTTACTTTTTTTTTAATTGACAAATTTAATCTTTGTAATAAAATTGAATAATGAGCTTAAAAAGGAATAAAAACTTCAATTCATTATCTTTTAATAAATATTATCGCATATAATATTAAAAAAAATAATCATGCAAGCATGCTTTAATAAGAAAACAAAAAAAAAAAAATCAAATATTAAAGGAATGAATATATTCATTAAAAATATTATAAAAGTGTCAGAAGGCATCATTACTTTTTGGTTTCTTTTTTTTTTTTAGAATGAGTATATTTATTAGAATTATATCTATCTCTCCCATTATGATAGTGTCAAAGAGATAAATTCATTATCTTTCAATAATAATTTATTATTGGCACATATATTAAAAGGAAAAATAAAAATTCTTAAAAAATATTATGAAAGTGGGTAGCTTGCTTAGTCTAATCTATAATATCAGTGTCGGTTCGGTTGCAGTTACGATACCATATCGAAAGATGAAACATAAATTTAAATCATGGATCAACTAAGCCTTCTCGAGGACTTTCTTAAAGAGAAACCTCATGTAAATACCATGCAATAAGAGTTGATCCTATTCGTGGAGATTCCGTAAATATTCTATGGAAAGTTCGACGACTCTCCGGTAAGGGGAAAAACAAAAAGACTCAAAAGAAAGGTCTATACAAGGTTCAAAAAAGTTGTCTGAAACAGCTGGAAGATCTTTCAGTTTTAGCTCTTGTAAATTATCGTGGGACTCGGTAGTGCACTCGTGATACAATACTCGTACAACAACGTTTACAGTAGCTCGACTGTAGGAAAGGTCATAATGTCAGAGGAATCATTACCGCAAGGCATAAGGGGCATGATGACTTAACGTCATCCTCACCTTCCTCCGACTTATCACAAGCAGTTTTTTTTCCCTTCTATCTAAAGGCTCTGACAAGACCTCCGTTGGTGAATTTATACGAAAGTATACTAAGTTCATGATATTAGAGATGAGAAGGATTTGTTACCCCAAGCAGAAACCTCGCTGGCCGGAGGTGGATTCTCCAAGGGCTGGCCAGCCGCCAAAAGGAAAGCTAGAAATTTGAAATTCAAAAACTGCTAAGGAGCATTCCAATGAACTTGCACAACTGGAACCGTTTCGATTAACTTCTCTATTGAGGATTCCGGAATTAAAGCTATCATGGCATACCATTTTAGTGCCTGGAACCAATTCTCAACCCACCTTCGAATTTGCCTAAAGCGAGCACAACCAGCTAGGCTACTCACATACACACCAGATTCTGGCCTGTGTTTTGGATCTTACCATATATATATATTATATACATATTAATAATTAAAATAATTATTAGTTAATTATAAATAAATTAATCAAAAGAAAGCGAATAGATACAATAAAATAAAAATAAATTATTTTAATTTATTATTTATTAAAATAAAAAATGATTTTATTTTATCCACTTTTTTATGTGAGCATGCACGCACGTACATTATACTAATTATTTTAAAAAAGATCTTAGATCTCTTCGATTTCTTAGGGTTCATTATTAGAATGGTGTATTTTCTTCAATTGCCATCATTATTCAGTCCTATTATCTTCATTATTTAAGATTCAATTAGGTTTATTCAGAAAACAAAAATGATGGAAATTGGGTCGGTAGCTAGTGTTTTTTCAAGAGTCAAGCTTGGACATCAATTCCTCACCTCTCAGAGAACTGAGTAATTTTTAACAACCCACCCTCGTATTTTCATGCTATATCCATCAAGCAAATTTGATACTATTTTTACTTGGTGGCACCTATCTACGTGGAGAAATAGGGGAGGTTATATCCAAAAAATTTGAAAAAAAAAAAAAAAGAAAAAACACACAATCCTTGCTTCAATATAAATATAAGATTAAGTTGTCATATTGTCTTTATGAGTCCAATTAAGATTAAGTTGTCATATTGTCTTTATGAGTCCAATTCAGTTGATTACAATATTAAGTTGCTATATTTACAGTTTATATTATGCCCGAAAGAGTCCAAATGCGGCGAGTCAAGACGGAGATAAGAGGGTAAATTTGACAAACTAAATTAATTCTCTCCAAATATAAATTTAGCACTCAAAAGAATAATAAAAATATAAAATGACCAAAATAGAATTTGATAATTAATTCTTCACCCCTTCTTCCTCTCTCTCCTCTTCCTTTTCACCGGCGACCACCACCACCCCTCCTCCATCTCTCCTCCTTCCTTTCCTACTTTTCATCCTCCCCCAAATTCAGAAATCCAAACCCTTCCAACCTTCCCCACCCCTCAAACTGCAAAAATCCTCCCCAAAACCGCGTGCGAACCCACTGGCAACCACTACCAACCCCCTCTCCTGCAATCCCCACCGACGAGCTCCCCCTTCGACGCCAGATTCTAGGTTCTCTCTCTCTCTCTCTCTCTCTCTCTCTGTGCAATGGTGAAGCCACCTCTAGCGCTCGCTGAAAAATGTCGTCGCCACTGCTCTCACTGGAAAGATTTCATGTAGCTCGATTATTTTTTCTTTTGGGGCTCATACTGATGTAAAGATGTTAGAATTTTTGGGCTTGGGCCTAACTCACCCCAAAAGGTACCTCAAGAAGGGAGGACTGCCCAAGTCTTTATAAGTTACAATTATTGTCTTTAATTAGTCGATGTGAGATTCTCAACACACCCCCTCACGCCCAGGAGTGGACATCTGGTGCGTGGAACTCTGATACCATGTTAGAATTTTTGGGCTTGGGCCTAACTCACCCCAAAAGGTACCTCAAGAGGGGAGGACTGCCCAAGTCTTTATAAGTTACAATTATTTTCTTTAATTAGTCGATGTGGGATTCTCAACAAAAGAGTATCAGAAGTATGCAACAATGAAGAAGGAGAGAGAGGGAAGAGGAGGGTTGGTGGTGGTCGTCGGAGAAGGAGAGAGTGAAGAGGGGAAAGAGGAAGTTGAAGGAGAGAGGGAGGAGGAGGGTGGTGATGGTCGCCAGTGAAGGAGAGAGAGGGAAGAGGGGAAAATGAAGGAGAGAGGGAGGAAGGGTGGCAGTGGTGATGGGGTTGCCGTTGAAGGAGAGGGAGGGAAGAAGGGAAAGAGGAAGGAGAGAGGGAGGAGGAGAGGTGGCGGCGGCAGCAGCGGCGGTTGCTGGTGAAGAAGGAGAGAGAGTGAAGAGGGGGATGAGCAAAAAGGGAGGGAGGGTTTAATTTTTTTGTTTAAGTCCTAAATATTTTTTATTTATTTTTTAATCCACGATATGAATGAACGAGCTATTGTGCCACTGCAATGGTGTGGGTATAATTAGTGGTACATAAATTTTACAATAGCAAATAAGAATAATAAAAACATTTATGCAAATAGTTTATAGACAATTTTCTCTTTCCTTTATAAACTATTTTCCTCTAAAAATACCCTTATTCATTAATGTATTACTATTTATTAATTTTCAAAACCTAAACATATTCATATTTGATAAAGTTTTAAAATATAAAGAGAGGAGAGTGGAGAAAAGATAAGGCTTTGGAATAAGAAATTTATAAAATTAATAAATAGGTATTTAGGTGCTTTACTATAAAAAAAAAATATACTAATATCATATTTTCTTTTAATTTTGATGAAAAAGACGTATTATGAGGTAGTAACAGATTCTAACCAACTGCAGTAACTCAATTCTCAGAAATGCAATATTTACGACCAATCTAGATATAGTAAAAGACCTCAGGGAAATGCCCTATTCCCACCTACATAAGTTGCCTCGACAGAAGCAGATCCACCCGATGCAAAGTCATCCCATGAAGCAGTGGATAACACCACAAAATCTGCATATTTTCCAGCAGATAAAGATCCAACATATTCATCAAGAAAGCATGCTTCAGCAGCCCAGATAGTGTACCTACATGACATACAAGGTACATTAGAATTGAGGACAACGTTGAACAACACTACTATATATCATGGAAAGTTGGAACATCACATTCGCATGATGACAAAGAACCTTCCATGTTTTTGTTCCTAATTGAACTTAGCCAATTTCTCATTTCATTTTTTCAAAGCACACATGAACTATAATGACGTATTCAAACATAGGTTACCATGCTGATGAGATATGATATATATAAACATGATGACTAGTTTTGTCTGTTTAATAAGTCAAATTGTATTTAAATTTCCAAGAAAAAGTGCACTTGGATTGGAACTGATTCTCCCCAAAAATATAACCTGGGACACTTTCTAGGAAAGCTGCAACTATGTTGAAATTCACTTACAGAGTTTGATTCAAGAATATTACATAAAGAACATTTGTTGGAGTTGGACCTAAAATCAATAAACGAGAACAAAAATATGAAAACGATGAAGAGAAGACACAGAAAATTTACGTATTTTGGTCAATCGACCTACATCTGCAGGCAGAAACTACAACTACTTTCCCAAAATAACTTAGGCTAAAGCCCAGACTGTATCTATCTACAGTTACATGCCTAGCACCTGTCATCGTTTAGCTTTAGTCCAAATGTATCTAATTTTACACATTCCAAAAGCCTGATGCTTTAAACAATATCAGTACCTCCAACTGAAACTCATCTAATTTTTTAAAAGCAGGGCCATGTGCCTGTTAGTATAATAGTGTACTGGAGGAAAACAAAAAATCTAAGGCTCAACTTGGATAGGAATTTAGTATGAGTTTTGTGTATATTTTTTCTTGGAATCCATGAAAAACTAAATTGTTTGTTAGAGAATATTTAGGTGTCAAAACTAAAAATTATGGAGGGGAAACTCAAATTAAACTCTTGCCCAAGTTGAGCATAAGTTGTGTCATTTTGACCCACACTATCCGCCTAGTCTCAAGATAAAGTCTCAAGTGTTCCTTACGCTTTTAATGAATTATTAAGATCAACGCACTCCGATGAAATCCAAGGCATTTCCCATCCAGGAGGAGTTCTCTTCACTGCAGTGCGCATGCTACGTAAAGGATAAATATCTGCAACCTGAATCCAAAACATGAAAACTCAGAGATGCTGGATATAACAGTTAAAGAGATCCATTATTGTCAGTCATAAACATGCTTACTGGCCAATCTGAACCAAAAGCCAATTTTGCACCGCCAGTGAGAAGTGATTGGAACAGATAAGAACTCTTTTTTGCCCTTTCAAGTCCAAGTTTTTTTATTGCAGAATCAGCATCATCCAACAGGTGATCTGGCTGTAAAAATTGTCCATAAGTAGAGAAGACATTCCTTGACATGGCCAACAAAACATCCAAGCAGCAATCCTGATAAATATTTCCTTACTGACTAATCAGGTGATAGCTTAAACAACTATTGTTGCAACAGCCTAAATTACAATAGATTGCACTGCTTGCCAATCAGAGTCTCAGAATTTCTTCATTAGGTAACTGAAAATTGGATAGCCCCCGTACACGTTTCATGTACTTGTAACTTGGTTAATAATTTGCTGTGTCATTCCTTCTGGCATGTAAGCATGAACGTAAAGAAACTAGATAATTAATGAATCTTGAGAACATTAGACCATTTGAATTAAGACGTACTGCATAGATATATAGAACGCAATGGTACTACCTGAACTGAAGCAATAATAGCTTGTTTACCGAACCGGGCTGCTGTACCTGGACCCAAATGCTGAGCATGCTCTATCTGTCATAAATCTCATTGTAAGAAAAAAGTTCGAATTTGTATTTATTTAAGAAAAACTAACTGTATGAAGGCAGAAACACGAAACCACACAGGTTTCAGCATTTAAATCAATTAGCTTCAGAATTACCCTCGATCTTCTATCCCTCCTTCTGTTTTTTGAAACCACCAATGCATACAAGTCTAAGATCAAATCATTGGCCCTGTCACCTATAGCATGGATTGCAACCTGAAACTTGCATTAAGTAATCTTGTAAACAAGCCTCACATAAATATTTAGAGAAGAAGCAATATAACGACAGGATCTACTATAATCTGTGTAAAGAGATATACCTGAAGGCCAGATCTATCGGCCAAAAGAGTCATGTTTTGTAAGCTCTCCAGGTTTGCTACTTGTAGACCATAATTATCAGCCTCCTCAGTATAAGGCTGTAGAAACAGATGCCAACTGTTACCTACTATGCATGCACCACTTCTCACAATTTTTCAAACATCAAAAAACAAAATAAGAATTGCCAAAGAAATTCTACAGACGGGCGGACCTAGATTGTTGTTGGGGTTTTGCTTTAAAGGATTTCTCTGAAACGTTTGATTTTACAAACAGAAAAAAAATGCAATTATATGAAGCACTGGAGAATACATGATTGATGAAACCAGAGGCTAAGAAGAAAATCCAGAGCACTCCCCAGAAAAAATTAAAGTTCTCTATAAAAAATAAAATAAAATAAAAAATAAAATCCTCACCTCGTGTAGAAGTGCACTGTTGGATCCCAGGGATCCATCCGCAAAAGCTTTTACGCCGCCAAAATAAAGCCAGGGGCTCTGCTTATGACCTACCTTCTTAATCAAATCCTAAACAGGACAACAAATATAACTAAGTTCAAAATATAGATTGAAAAATGTTTATATTTAGCTAACAAAAGCAGATGTATCACATTCATAGCAGAAGTACTTCGGTACTCTCCACTAAGCAGGTGTATAACAAGTTTATGTTTAGCCAAGCAGTTCACATTCCTACTAACATTTGCATTCATACTGTTGACCAGTTTGTATTACTCTTTTGCATTTAAACAAGAAAAAAGGATATACGGAGGCAAAGATGCGCTGCTAAAGAGTGTGGATGAAACCAAACGAATGGTTTCTTTTAAACTAATAATGCTTTTGTTTCAATTTTACTGAGTAGGGTTTCAAATGAGAATGATAGAAAGATTATTCAAAATCAATTACAATTCTTTTTAACAAAACTGGATAGTTTCCAAATCAGCTTTGGTGTGGATTTAAATAACATTTTATTTCTTTTTCCTCCCCCAGCTCCCTCCCCCTGCTTTTTTCCCTTTCTTTCTTTCTTCTTTCTTTTCCTTGTGTCAATTACCAGAGCTTGATTCGCTTTTGCAGCAACATTGAAGAAAACACAATACTTCTTCAAAGTTCTGAAGAAGTGTTTTTGACAGCTCTTATAAAGCTCCTCAAGACCCTAGCAGTGCAGACGATGAAGAAATGAATGATCCACCTTGTATTCAATTTGAAATTAAGACTAGTTTGACCTCCTGGAGGAACTTCAGTTTTGTTAACAACTTGCGGGTATGATAAGACTGGTTTTCCTGAAAGCTATTTAGGGATGAAAATATGAATAATTGAACATATGTATCACGGAAACAAGTAGGCTGCGGTTGATGTTTAGGAAAAGAATAGAGATTGATTTCCTCTGTTATCTGTTTCCTCAGTTTTTCCAAGGCTTTTAACGCCTCTTCGTACCAGTGTAAAGGCATATGAAGACCATATTTCCAGAGGGCAGATTCTGAAGCGATCAACAGATAACTATTACGAGCTTTCCTGCAGTATTCCTAAATTCCATACCAGACCGTTGACATATCTATGGCTAAATCCAACCCTCAACAAACAAGATAAGATCAGCCGCAAAAATGCCAGGCATAAGAAAGGCACAGAAGAGTGTAAGGACCTCGTAATTGAACAAAATATCAATGATCCAGGATCTAAAATCTTGGAGATCCTGCTTTATAACTCATATGACACTATGATTCTCTAAAGCATTTTAGTCTTGGATATGTATCACCTTTGTAGTCTTTGACTATTTTTGTTTTAGTAAACTGATTCTCATTAAAGTTTATCTTATTAGGCATCAACCTATTAGGCCATGTTTTATTATGCTATGTTTGTTTAAAGCAATTATGTTTGCATTAGAGTTTCTTACTGTTGGGAAATGATATCATCCATGGCCTCACTACTTTGTAATAATAGGCTATCCTCGCCTTTAAATGAGTATTATCTAGATATCGTGAAGCTTGTGTCTTGATGCACTAACGGTGCTTAAAGCTAACCAACCCTCTAATGCTATCAGAGATCACTCTCAGGGCAGAGAAGTGGAGGGGTAAGGGTACATTCATGGAGTCTACCACCACGTACCAAGTTCCTTTACCTGCGATTTCTCTTTCTTCTTCTTCTTCTCATTAATCTTCCTCTAACAAGCAAACACTACTAGTCTATTACTTCTAAGACTGAAGTGGCTGAATAAAGCAATGGTATATGCATTTTGTAAAGAAAGCATTCTCCTGATATGCCCAAGGAAATTATGGTGTTGTATTCTAAAATAGTAGATACTCTGATAAGTTCAAATATTAAAATTCTAGCCATATGGAGGGCTTCATTACAAGATCCAGGTAGATCTTAGCAGTTGGTCAGAAAACTGGGTACTTGTCAAAACATTTCATTTGCAGTAACCATTGTTAGTCAGTTTCTTTATTCAGCACGTGATAATCATTGAGGTTGTAGTCATATTCTCTGAGATCCATCAACAGATTTGGGAGAAGGGAAGAAAAGGCTACTATATGAAGGTAAAAGGTGTACTCGTGGTCTGGGTACATAATCTTATTAGACTGGCAGCACCCCAGATAAACAATCAACTTTTAGATACTGTTCTGATTGGAGGGAATCTAATTTAATGGAAAAGCAAGAAACAAATTTTTGTGGTTAATGAGCACAAGAAAACTATATAGGTCTGTGGCCCTTGTTGCTTGTGAGTTGATCTGGTTTAAGCTGTTGCATACAAAGTCAAAATCTAGCAATGTACCTCCAATGTAAATTTGTAACAATCAAGCAAATTTAGATATCGCATCTAGTCCAATCATACATGAACGAACCAAACACTTTGAAATTTCATTGCCACTTTGTGCAGGCAAAGTTATCTCAAAAGACATTTTTACATCAATCGATGGTGCTTGCTGGTCTTTTCAGTACTTTGCTAAAGCAGAGAAAAGATGCTATAATCTTGAGTCTAAAATTTGCATGCTCCAGCTCAAGCAAGAGTGCTGATTGTATGCTTGATTGGTTGGTTGTATGATATAATGTACCATAGCTTTACAAACATAAACTGATTCTATCCAGAATAGATTATAGGTTATATTAGTGGGATTGTCACCATTATTGTTATTCATGTAAATAAAGAATATTGCATTCTATAAATACCTATAAATACCTTAGTGTTGGGAGATATTTACTTGTAAACACGAGAGGGCAAACGGGTCTGGAACAAGGTGTTCAGTATACAGACCCGGACCCGTTTAGAGTCTAAGGGTAAATCTAGATGTGGACTTGTCGAGGTATACAACTTGTAGACCCATACCCTACCCTATAAGGTCCCGGATGCCCATTTTAAATAATTTTTTTTAAACATTTTTCTTTATGAAATTTTAAAAAATAAAGTAAATTGCAAAAATTATCTTAATTCAATTAAGAAAAAGTTCCATAATAGTTATAAAATTTTATCTCCACTAATATTAGTAATACAAATCGTATAAATCAAAATTTAGCCAAGTCTACTCTACCTCATCCCTGCAACTTCTCACACAGCCTGTCCTTCAATTGTTGGTTGTCCATCTCTTTTCATTTTCAGTATGGCCATCCCAATCTTTTCAAATTACGTCAATTAGTTCCCAGTCTCACCAAATTAAATTCTTTGGAGCATGAGTCTTGTCAACTCAGGATGCATTCTTGAGCATCTAATCCATTCTTGAGCATCCCCTAGAAGAGCTAGTGTGGAGTACAGATGCAACAAGCTTGGAGCCTTCGAGTTGCACGCTCAAGCTTAAGGGGGAGTGTTGAGTGATTAATGTTGATTTTATAGATTGATTGATTGATTGATTGTATCTTTCATAGATTGATTGTATAATGTAACTAGTGGTATGTCTATAATTATTGAGATCATTGTAAATATGGTGTGTCATATACTACAAACACAAAGGTTTGAGAGGAATTGTACTCAGTCAAGCATTCTCAAATGGCTTCTCTCTCTTTAATTTCACTTTCTACAGGTGGAACTGGTGAAGATTAGCAGCCAACACTATTCTAAATAGGAGTAGAAGGGAGGAAATTGAATTGGGTGCATAGAGAATATACAATGAGACATGGATTGAGGTGGTGAGGGGAGTGAATGCAGGTGGAAATGAGCTGAGCTTAGACTAACTAAAGCTGAACTTGCTCATATTCAGTGCGAGCCAATGTTCTTCGGTCAATCACAACTTATATATAGCTCATAAGCAACTCAAGTTATTTATTCTAAATTTAACATAAACTAATAAATCATATGGTGCTATTTCAAACTAAAACTAAAGCAATCAATGAAGACCAAAAGTAAGTGTAACCACAATTAACCACCTAATAATTTGTGTAATACAATAGCAATAAAGAACAACTTGTCATAAAGTTGTATTACCATTTCGTTTCACATTTGTTTTCTGATTCTACTTGCATGTCTTAAAAGTTGAATAAATACAGGATATCAGTCTCAAACTGATTATACACTCTGATTTCTTATAACATAAGTATGTTATTCATTAATGAGGATATAAGACAAAATATTATAAGTTCCATATGGAGGTAAGCAAAAAGAAATAGCATTTCATATCCATTAAAGAGTTTAGAACATACACGTAAGCGTGCCCAAGTCTCCATAGGAAAATATAAGCACACTCTGATTGACATCTTCCCCAACGAGTCAGCCCATCTATAAACATCTGCAATCACCAAGAAATATAATCCGAATTACCTATAACTGATTCTGGAATTTAAATTCCAACTCTATCAAACACCACAAGAACCCTTTCTCATTTCCCTATTACATAATTTGGACCAGATTATATATTTCCCAGATCCCAAGCGAAAGCTTCAACTAATTTCCACAATTTAATAGCAGCATTATTTCCATAACAGCAATCCGTTTGGTCACTAAAAGTATGAAATCTAATTATAAATAGCCAAAACCTGAAAAGTCTTCCCACGGGAGTTCAGCTGATGCGCCAGGAAAATATCTCCCAAAATCAACAACTGTGGTCACACCCCTAGCTAAGGCAAGACTACTAGCTCTTAAAAGAGCACCTCTCCTTTCATTTATTGTTACTTCCGGAATGCATGCCAAGATTAGCTTCATGGCAGAGTCAATCAACAATCCAGTTGGTTCTGCATATGATAATTCAATGCAAAAATAAGAATGTTGTCTCATTTTTTATGATATTGATTGATTTCCCAGTGTATATTCCATTACTGAAATTTCAACATCATGCTTGAAATATTACGAAAAACACAGTAAGAACATATTCTTATGTAAATATAGAGAAAGAGCATGTACTTTCATTATTAGGTAATCGAACAGCTAAAATTTCATGAATGACATACATTAATAACTATGAACAATCATCTAGAAGAAAAGTTGTATGTGGTGATATTTGTCAATTTATGATTTAACCAAAATGAAATGTTTGGACGATATTCTGTGTACATCCACTATTGCATATCTACCAATTGGCAATGGAAGACCATTCTGCTGAAAGAGGCAGATTTTATCACAGCATACTGCCATGAAAAATTCATAATCTCATCACTATTGGCTCAAGAATAAAGCAATTCATGTTTTGATGTATAAAGAAACATGACAAGTGTTTAACTGGATTTGCCTAATGTGCAGGAAGTTGCTTCGCCTGAAGTTCAATTGAAGCCTATCTGAAAAGTACTCCGAACTTCTGCCTTTATGAACTTGTGTTGCTTGGTCTGAAGTTAATTGATGCAATAAAATGATTTTTAAAAATCAAAAAGCCCTCTTTCACTATTTTAGTTAAAGGGTGTTCATGACCCAAGTCCATAAGCAAAAAAGACTTGCATTTTATGATGAAAGAGAAAGGCTTTTTCTGGTCAATATGTTTAACCCTTTGCTAAAACCGAATTCCCAGCAAACTGGCTAAAAGGGGTTTGCTAAAACAAAAAGCAGTTTTCAGATTTTTCAACAAGCAACCTTTCCAAAAGTCAAACATCACCTGGGTCTTATTCTAAAACCGATTCTCGCATAAAATGGCTGAGCTGGGTTTCTTGGGACAAAAGCCAAAAATCAGATTTTTCTCAAAGCATGTTTTGCAGAAATCAAAAGTCACATGGGTCTCTTGGGAGATGTTTTCAAATCAGGATTTTAACCCATGAACGAAACCATACACTCTACACTTTTCACTCTCTTTGTTTTCCATCCTTTTTCTCAACCAATCAAGTGTCTGTGTGAGCTGTGAACTTCAAGTATAAAAGAGCAGCAACACCACCCCAGTTCTAAGTGAAAGATTGTGCAGAAAAAGAAAGCTTCAAGCAAAATATCCAAGAGAGAGCCGCACTTCAAAGTGAGAAGCAAGTGGGAGCATATGCTTGTATATTCTATTAATCTAAGGGTCCACTTGCATTGGGTTTAAAAAACCCAATCCTTTTGTTTTTTTACTTTGGGCCCCACCTCTTCTCTCACAAACAATTCACCTTTTACATCAAGCAAAAAACTTCATATTTTTCATTCTAAAATCCAATCCAAGTGGACCTAAATCTCTTCACTTCACCATGTAGTGGGGACGGACACCCTTGAAACCTTGCAGAATCGGAGAAAGGTTCTCAGATTTCAGTTTGAAGAACTGTGACAAAATCTGCGTAGAACAACTGGCTGAACCTGTTAGTTAAAAGCAACAAGCTATACCATAGTCTTAGTTAGGTGCGAGAGGAGAGTTGTAAAGGTTGTTATCTCTACTCTCTAAGGAGATTGGTTGGTTTGTAAAATACTCATTAATGTGTTCTTGGGAAATGGATGTAGGTTTTTGCCGAAACACTACAAATCAGATGTGTAGTTTACTTTCTGCTTTTGTTGGCTTGCTGATCTGTTACTTCGCTTTCAGTTAGTTTTGAAAGAAAAACGTTTTGCGGAATTAATTGAATGGAAATCTAGTATAACTTCAAATCCAATGGAAATTTATGAGCAAAACTTTTTAATAAAAACAGTAAGGATTTAACTTGATAATCTAAAGCAGAATCCTCAGTCTATCCTCAGTCACATTAAGATTTTGTATACTTTCTGTTTAACTTCACAAGGAACTGCTTTAGCCAGAAAAAAAAGAAGTTTTTAAAGAAGTCCAATTCACCCCCACCCCACTCCCTCTTAGACCTTATCTGGCACAACAATGACGCATGAGTATAGAACATGGTTTTCTTTCACAGAGTAGGTGAACGCAAGTGATAACATCTAAATCCACCGGGCGAGATAGCAAGGAGAATATGTACTGTGCCATGAAATTTCATTTTTACACTTATCATAAGAAGGAACCTAGAACTACTTTGCATGTCTTAACTCTTTCTAGTATAAGTTAAACTATGTAAACTAATCTCTGAATCCCATCAGTGTTGTGTCGCTGTAACTGTCCTCACCAATGATCATGTCTAAAACTGCAATACCCGAACCCAAATTAAAATATATATATTCCCAAGTATCCTTCTCCTCTAAGCTTCCTAATTCCCTAGCCACATCACCCCCCATTTGTCGCCTCCTCACTCCATTTCTTTTCTCCCCACCGCCTCTATCCCTCCATGTATATATATATATATATATATATATATATATATGTCTAATGCTTGCATCATTTCATTTTCCTTCTTGTTACTCATTACGGTTTCCACGATAATACATAATTATAGGTAAGTCTTTCTCTCTTTTTGCTCATTTGATATCATTTATTTAGGAATCTTAGGTTTGAATTTAGGTTCTTAAGATGAAACTTTTTAGGGTATTAATTGGTTTAGGATTTTTATTTGGTTCATGTTAGAGTGTACCGAGGAAGGTTCCGGATTCGATAATTCGAACCATTTCTTTGAGTTTTGCTCCATTTCGAGGTAAGTGGAGAATGAACCTTAAGTCTGTAATTGTTTATTAATTATGAAAATGTGAATATGTTGTAATTTAGTATAAATATTGGATTGAACAAGTGACGTGTTTTTGTATAAATATTGATAAAGATTTTGAATAAGCTTTGCTATGGAAAATTGAGAAATAATTTTGGAACAATGGACCTTGTGTCTTTGTTTTAGTGAAATAAAAGGCTATTATAAAATTGATATTTTATATTCGTTTTGGGATATCGTATATTTATTTTTGAAATTGAGCCTCTGATTGTCTTTAGATAAGTAGCAAGGGGAACATGTTCCACCTATGTGTTATGTATCCTTGGGCAAGGACAAAGGGACCCCCACATCTGTTCTGGCCTATGTGTTACGTATTTGACCCATTATTAACCTCTGTACTATCTTGAGAGATCAAAAGAACATTGTTTTGAGGACTGTTCAGAAGAAAACATTAAATACGTATGACAATTGTTTTGAGAAATGTCTTACTACAGTTAAGATATGTCTTGGAAAATATTGTTTTGGGAAACTGTTTTAAATGATATTTGAAAATGTAAGAAATTATTTATTGGAAAACATGTTTGTGGATTTTATATTTTAGTTCCTAAACTTTGTAAACATACTATTTTCAAGGTCAAGATCATTTTCGAACTTTCTAAAATTACAGTTTTGCCCAGGAAATGTTTTGAACTTCAAATATATGTTTTATTTGATTAAGAAGAGTTGTAAACGCATGTTCAATCCCGGAGATCATGATTTGTTCTCCGCTTACTGAGTCTTTGTACACACTCCATTGCTTCTTCTCATATGTTCAGGTTGACTTCGAGAGCAAGAAAGCATTTTGAGAAGTTCAAGTTCGAGATTGGGGGGAAGTTTGGGTTCAGTAGATCTTTTAAACCAATATTTTCTTTAATTTAAAATGATTATGTTTTTACTCACCAGTTTTGAGCCTCGTGTCCGTCTTGGGTTCGGGCAAGCCCGGATCCAGGGCGTGAAAAAAACTCCTAGTGGCAACAATTTAAACTCATCAGCAATAAAATGTTGCTAGTTTTGTTTATCAATGGCACACACATTAGCTATCCGAACACTTAAAATCCTACACCTAAGGTTTACCTTGTGCTAAATTTGGTATCAAAGCCAAGGTTTGGTAATTCCCATGGCTAATCGTGTTAGAGGTCGTGGTGAATAAGGGGAGATATGTTGGAGATACAAAGGATGATTGAACAACTCTCACGAGAAGTACAAACCCTACAAGGTAGAGCTTGTGCAGAAACTGGGGTGAAGATACTGGAAAGTGGCCGTGAACTAGGAAATCAGCCAGAAGTAATTTTGACAATGAAATAGCAAAATTTGAGGAGAATGACAATCCTTTTCATGATCCCATGATTTATGATCAACCCAAGCACATGGACTTGAGGAGAGATGAACAAGGTTGATAGACTTTAGCATGGGAACAAGTTTGATAGACTTTAGCATGGGGGAGTTCGGATCAAAATTATTGGCTTTCATGGTGATATGCATGCTCAAAATTTCCTTGACTGGGAAGCTATTTTGTAGAACTAATTTGAAAGGAAACCTATGGCTAAGGATCGAAAAGTCTTTTTTGGGAAGACAAAATTAAAGGGTATACATGTGAATCAAGGCAAACGGAAAATTCAGAAGAGGGAACAAATAAAATCAAATTTAAAACAATTTCTCTTGCTAGATTATTTGATCACTTTGTTGGAGAGATATCACCAACTGTGATAGCGTGATATAAGTGTGGGGAATATACTACAGAATTTTAAAACTTATCCATCCTCATGAGGCTTGCTAAAACTGATGAGCTAACAACTAGATATGTTTATGGTTCGAAAATTACAATCCGAGTAAAGATGGGGGTTGTGCGTCTTAGCAACCTAAAAGATGTCTATCAGCTTACTTTGATGGTTGAAATGTTTAAGGATATGGGTCAAGACAACCAGTTTCCAACTGTGCTAATAACACAACAAATCAGCGAGGAAGTGCTTAAACTTCAGGGCTGAGGACCAGCAATTAAAAAATTAGAGGGGGGCGAGTTGCTGCTTCTTGAACAAAGAACCCAACAAGGACTGCTACGGACTTCACAGGAATATAGGGAGTAAAAGACTCAGCTTCATATACAACTAACAAAAACAATCAAGTAGGAACAAATACTGCTTCTAGTTCTCGACATTGGTTATACGATCACGACATGGTACATCTTATGGTTCCAAATGCTTACAAGTTTTTGAAGGATGGAAGGAAATTCACTTTACATCCAAAGCTCAAAGATACATCTACAAGATTAAGAATAGAAGTGTTAACTATCTTGTTTCTACTCAGCAATTTGAGATGGATATGAAAGAAACTGGCAGTGTTTATTGCATTTTGGTTTAATATGGTGTCAAAGGGACAAGAAACATCCACTTCTTACCCACAAGAAATTAGCTGTGTATTAGGATTACCTTCCAATCTAAACTTTTTTTCACTTTTTTCACATTGGATCCCACATCTTCTCTTAGCGAACGTTTAACTTTGACGAACATAAAAAAAAAACTCACTTTTTTCAAACTACACTATAATCCAAATAAAGTCTAAGTTGTTGCTAGAAGAATTCATGACTTGGTAAATGAGGAGTTACCTAAGGTATTACCCCCCCCTTCCCCCTCAATGAGAACTATACAACATGCTATTGATCATGTTCATCAGGTCACTTCGCCACATAACTGAATATGTAAGACCCAGAAACTTTATAAGTGTTACGGTTATTTTGTTAATTTATTTTGAGGATGTGTTAGAATTAATTAAGGAATTTAAGGGAATAAATGAAATTAGTGAGAGTTAAGTTAAATAAATATCATACAAGACAGTCTTTGTATCGTATGAAGACTAACGAGGTGAGAAGAACATCGAAGCAGAAGGTCTAGGATTGGAGACTTCGAACTCTGTAACGCATAATTGAGGTAAGTTTAGAGATCAAATTCTTCCTCAGACTGTAATAGAGCTATTAGATTGATTATTTTCTGGAACTAGAGCTTTACTAAAAGTTCAGATTCATCTTTATAAGGAATAATTGCTGGAATTTTGGGATTAAACTATGTTTTTGGGTGTTTAAGATCGTTAGAAGCTTGTTGATACGAGTAAATCGGTGTCTATCCGTGTTGGGTTGATCAGTGTGTGAGAACTCTCCTGTACTTTTCTGAATAACCTTTCTTATATCTTATATAAATGGAGCTGAGCAGAGGGATAATTTTTGTTTTATGTATGTATCGAAAGTTATCTAGAGTAACCGAACGATTTTGAATGCCTCATCTGTTACTCATGCTCTGATAGTTGTTCTGTTGGGGATGTCCCTAAATTTAAAGTTTTCAGCCCTTAACTAGGGGGATATAATACCTAGGTCTGTTTGCCTGGCCTCTCCTAATGGGATATAATAATTAGGAGACTGATGTCAGTGACCAAAGTCATCTGTGTAGCACGAGTAATTTGTATGTATGATGTGTTTTGCTATTCCAAGTGTAAGATGTGTTCAGTTGTGAAATTTTCGCTATTGTTTTTGGTTAATCATTAAGCTTAAATTATTTTCAGCATCTATACTATGTTAGAATACTCTTTAAGGATTAAATGAAGTGGTTTTCAATTAAAAGTAGCTTGAAACTTCCAGTTAAATCATCTTTTGCTGGAAAATTTTCTGCAATATTTCCAGCTACGGTTTTTAAAGTTTTTGTCCAAGTTATGGTTTAATTTGAGCGTAAACTACTACTATAGTTAAACTTATGTTGTAAAGGTTGTTTTCAAGAAGTTTGTGACAAAAAATTATCTGTTTGGAGGCCAATAAAAATGTTGAAACATTGCAGAAAATTTGTGCAGAAGACTCAGTTTTATCACAACAAAAATTCTGGTTTTCTTTTCCTTTTAAATTTATGTTTTTAAAATGAAATTTTTGCACTCGAGTAGCTATTTTGAAGAGAAAACTTATTTAATATTTCAATGTGGTTTTGTTACAGATAGTTGGAAAGGCTGTAAAGTTTGTAAGTTAAGTTAATATATGTAACCATGCTCATTCCCAGGTGAGTTGTGTTTTCTTACTGAGCTAGTGAGCTCACTTCTTACCTACTTTGACAGTGTCTCACTTAGACGAAGACGAACTCAAAAACAAGAGTCACGGGAGGAGGAAGATTTTGAAATGAGATTGATTTGGATTCTTTATTTAGGTGAAACTTTTAAAGATTTTTTTTTTTTTAGCTATTTAATTGTTTCAGAGAGCTAAGTTATGCTATGCATTCTTTTCAAGGATTAGTTATTTTGGAAGTAATTGAAGACTTTATAAGTTATTACGAGTATAAGGTTGCATACTTCTGAGGTACGGTGTCTTTGAGTTTTCCTCAGAGATGCAGCTATGTTACGTGCCCAGATTCAGTGCGTGACAGAATAAATATGACCAAATTAGTGACCTTCTTAATCAATGTGAAACTCCCAAATGTGACAATTATTTTAGAATGGAGGGAGGAGTGTTGAAAGAAATTAACAAATCAATCAGAGTCGAACGACAATCCCAGTGGTATGCATGTTGCAGAAATTCTGAAATCTCATTTGTGTTTGAACAAACCATCTTTTCTCTCTTCTTTTTTCTTTTTCATTTTTTTACCAAGTAGATTTGTTTACATACCTTCGTAAGAGCAAAGAAAACATTTTTTAGGACAAGCTATCATAAAGTCAAAATATATATCCTAAAAAAAAAAAAAAGTGCAATTCAATGTACCTCCATTAATATTTCGCATGATAGCTCCACCAACTAGATCTCTTGTGTAATTAGAAACTTGTGCATGTTTTAGTGCCAACGAGTTGGCCAAACCCATGTGACCATCCATCCTTGACAGCCAGACCTGCATATCAACATTTTGCAATCCATATAATATGAACAAGAACATGCCAAAGTTTATGTTTTAGAGTTTAAACTTCCTACTGGGTTATGAGGAGTAATATCATCAATCCAGGAAGCCATTGGCAACTCTCCTCCCCAAAGGTCATTGTTCCAGCCACCACCCAGTAACCAAGAACCATGTTCCATATCTATTAGCAGCAAAAGCACAATGGAAATGTTTTAGTGACACAATAAAAAAATTTTAAAAATAAAAAAAAAAGTTTATGTTGCAATTTATAGCCCATTCATTGTAGATACAAGCACTGGAGTCCCTTGAGTTAAAAATTCACTTCGCCTCAATCGTCTGTCGTTCAAACTAACTTGGCTTTCAAAATATATGTAAAATGACTTTATTAGCTTTAGGATTTTTTTTCACCTGTCCTCTTTGAGTCTAGTGGTGAACTGCTTTATTCCTCTCAAAGTCCTCCACTTTGTTCATTAGTCAATTGATCACAAAACTAGAGAATATTTTAGACACAAAGTGCTCTACCCTCTCTCCATCTACACCCTTTCCAAGGGAAAGTAAAACATACAAACATAGACAAGAGGTCGAATAGAGCTGGAGTTACAACTTATCTTTTACACTTTTTAGTGGGTACTTCAAGTGGATTTTAGATGGGAAGAAGTGTGTTTTTTTTTTTTTTTTTTGCTTTTCATGAAAGGCAAATGTTTGTGAGGAAGATGTGAGAGGAGAATGAAAAGGAGAAAAAAAAATGGTTTTAGAACCAGTCTAAGTGCACCCAATGTTCTATTTTTTGGTACAATGCTATGCCAAAAACAGATCAAGAAAAATGTTTTTTTTTTTTTTTTTTTTTTGAGGAAAGAAAATGAAATGCTATGTTCAAGAAGTTCAGCAGAGGATATGAAAGAACTTTTAGTTGGCATTTACTATACCAATTATAAAGCCATGAAGCCCACTACAAATCCAGAAGCCATAAAAATATCTCGGAAAAGAGAAAATCTTCTTTTTTTAAGCCAATTTTCAACACTCAAATGGTTCTCCATCCAAAACCATTTACTTGGGATCAAATCACAAATTCCTCTGGCTGGAATCTTTCTCATATTCATCCTCTAAATCAACCATAGTGCAGTCCACTTTCTCAGGGTATTGAAGATGAGGATGATTCAATTGGATCCAATCTTCAAGATCTGCCGGAATGTCTACAAGTTCAATTCGTAAGCCCCTTTGATATGATAGACAAACTACTCTGAAAGGTATCTTTTCTGATACTAAATTCCTCTTCCCATTTGTGATTCTAGAACTATCGGATCTGTCTCCAGTTCATTTTAAGATAGTAGGCCAACTCATAAGCAATTAAATATGATTCAAACCGTTTAATTTCCTGTAGATTTAAAAATATGCACATGGATGACACAAATACTACAAAAATACATTCGTTCTCCAAGACATCTTCTCAAACAGAATGAATAAAAATGAGATCAATACCGTTCTGATCTTGAAAGTATTAGGTTGTATATCAATTTATTTCAATGGTTTTGTAGAGAGAGAAAGTAGAGACAATGAAGAGAGTTGAGAATGCTTGAGAGATTGCAATGCCTCCCAAGCCTTGTACATTTATAGTTTACAACATACTATATGCACAATCAATCAAAGATCTTATTATGGGATCTAATCAATCTCTCTAATTAAGCTATACAAATAATCAGCTAAGCAACCAGCGCAAAGAATTTAATTTGGTGAGCTAGGGACTAATGGACGTAATTTGGAAGACTTGAGTGAACATACTGTCAATGAAGAAGAGATGAAGAATCAGTAACGAAGGACAAATATTAGAGAAGTTGGAGGAACAAGAAGATAAGAGTCCTTGTGATTCATATCCAGTGTCAATTGTCTGTCCAATGCTCCAGTCCAGCACCATAACAGCCCTAGACGATAAGGTGACAGAACAATTTCAAAGATTCAGTTAGTTTATGGATGGAAATGAAATTGAATGGCCAATCTAGTATATAAAGAACGGAAGATAATGGCTTAGAAGGTGGAGGCCTAGCAGTGCCAATACCTATAGCAATGTGTTTAGACCAATCTCCAAAAATGATATAAGGTAAAATTTTGGATGAAGTAAGATTAGTATAAAGATTTTGATTGTGAGAGATGTGATCAGAAGCACCAGAGTAAAAAATCCAAGGGCTTAGACTGAGAAACAAACGCATTAGAGGCCTTGGTATGTGCTATATAAGTGGTTGCTTTAGTAGTTGTGCGGAACTTAAAAAATTCCTCATTCTTTTGTAAGAATGCTATTGGATGCCATTGTTGAATGCAAAAAATGATTTTAGAAGAAGGAATGACCTTTCATCGGAATGAACGTCCACCATAAAAAGACTAGAATGAACTTTGGTCTTTGACAAAAGTAGATCGAGCACAAATAGACCGGAATGAACTTTGATCATAGATCGAAATAAAACTTTCAGGTGTGGACAAACCGAAATGAACTTCTGTTTGTCGAAGCAACGAGAATAGAATTAAATTTTCTTTCCCTGGCACTACTGCCATGTAGAAAGTGAACCTAGAGAAAGAAAGTAGAGACAAAGAAGAGATTTGAGAATGCTTGAGTGAATGCAATGCCTCTCTCAAGCCTTGTACATTTATGGTATACAACATACTAAACGTACAATCAATCAAGCTACAATTCTGGGACCTAATCAATCTCCATTAACATATATAATCTATCAGCTAATCAATCAACGAGTTTGAATTTTTCTGTAATGAGCACTCAATATAGATAAATCCAGAGTTGGCATACAGCTCAAATATTGTAGTTTGTTCACTATATCCTACTTTAGAAGAAAGCAAGATATCCCATACGCTTGTGCCTAGCTTTGCTTATCCATTATGACTGCTTCAAGCCCAGAAAATCAACCACCTACCACCAAGGACATCAAGAAAATCTTCCAACAAAATCATTATATAAACCAATTCTCCATAAACAGCTACACAAATTTCCAAACAAAAAACCAAATATCCCAGTGTCCATTAGAACCTCCTCCTATAGATACATAAAAACCATTGTTTGACATTTGCACTACAAATAAAAAGGCCTACTTTCTTTTAAATTTAATTGAGGAAATCACCCAACTACTCTCAAACCTTTAAGTATTAAGTAAACCTATCTCAGCTCGACAATTTTATTTACAAAGAAGTATCAGAAAAAGAGCCAGATCTGGAGTCTTCTCAAATTAATAAAATAGAAACCAAAACCCAAATCCTAAACTATAGACTTAAAGACATCACACAACAGAATTATAGAGAATTTCTATAGACTTTATTAATGGACTAGAGAAGCATATATAATAGAATAGAACTCTATTCATAGACTCAAAATCCCAAATCCTAAAACATAAAGGAAAAGACAATTTAAAGACCCTACATCCACCATAACTAGGAAAACTAATCAAACTAGGATTTGAAAACAAAAATACTGCAATCTTGCTCTGGACCCCACTTTCTCTCTCACATAAAATCTACCTTTCACACCCAAGTAAAGAAACCTCACTCTTTTCATAATTAAATCCATTCCAAATGGACCCTTAAACTTAACAAAGGACTCTAATACAAGAATTATTCTAAATCCCATATAAGGCGCCCATCGTCTTAACTGTTGGCTGTTGCCATTTGTCTCTACCAATGACGCATTAGAATTGAGTGTCTTAAGCCAAAGCTTAACAATAAGCAGTAACTGCAAGACCACTGCAAGACCTTCTACTTGGAAGGAGTTACCAGTTACATCTTCAATGTAGAGGAGACATCATAATATGATGGCTGATCTTTCATTACTAAGCAAGATAGATGGGAATACCATTAACCAGATGAGTGATCAATCGAACTCTTAAATGATTAGGTTTGTTTCTACATCAGGAAGATGAGAATAAAATATTGTTCAACTACATATAGCACCATATTCACAGGATTAAGAGTATATTTTCCATTTAACCTATCAATGGTTACCCAATCCCCAATTTAAGCCAGAACTTTAAATTCCATTAATTCCCATTGAAGTTCAACATTTTTATACCGGTATAATCTGCTAATTGTCCCTTGTTAAGGTATCACATGCATGTCATGCATGATGGCCAATAAAGGATTACACCCTGATTTTCCTAGCAAAACCCGTCCAATTCTAGACCTTTAGGCCTAGTTTGGGAGTTTAGGAGAGAAGAGAAAGAAGGTGGCGTGATTTATTCAAATGTTGTTTGGGAGTTTTGGATAAAAGAGAAAAGAAGTGTTCATTTAGAAGTAACTAGTCAAAAAGCCGCACATAAGTTGATCATATTAATTTATGTTATAAAGTTTTGTTGATGATTATAGGAATAAAGCAAGCATTGTATCTTCGAGTAATCACTTCCCTTCCCTTTTCCCAAACCTCTTTCGATCCCAAACTGCATGCAAAAATGAAGCAAGGACTTTGTTCTCTAAGCAAACCTACTCCTGAAGAGTGAGGCTGATCCATAACATCAACTGTAGAAGCATGAGGTTCGAGACATACCTTCTACACTCCGTGGGAAAGACTTCTCTTGCATTACTGGTCTGTTCATCTATCTCACTTCTTCCCCTTGCTCTACTTCGCGAGTAATAGGTAGCCGATGAATCAATAACTGTCCAAATTTCTTTTCAAAAAACTCTTGTCTTGCTTCTTTTGGTAAGTTGGTTTTGGTCGCTGCATCCCATCTCGGAGGATACCTTTTCATTTTTCATCTCATGCCTTTTTGTTTCTTGGTTGGAAGATGGCTATGTCAGCCATCTTTGAATCAATTTGGTATATACAGACTTTCATCCCAAGGAAATATAGGTGGGATGAGAGGACGCGAAGTTTGGGAAATGTTTGGTGTTTCCTCCATTAATCATTCTGATCTATGCCGTATATCAACAGACTATGGTTGGTCAGTTCATTCTGTCAAGCAAGGCATATTGATCCAGGTCCAGCTGGGTGCTTTCCTTCCGTGAGGAAAGTCCCGGAAGGGTAAGAGCATGAGAAGTGAATGGCAAGGGTAAGAACATGCAGTTGTATGCTTGGCCGCTTGGATCACAAGGTCTTAGTTGTTTGACCAAGTCTTCACCATTTCCTTAAAGGTTAAGCTCTCTATTAACCGTTCATGCTTTCGTGTGGCTTAGGCTTTCTCTTCAGAGAATTGACTTCAACTACCTAATATTATTCATTTGACAGGAATAGTTGAAGGGAAATATCCAAATATATGTTTATTGTTTTTAATAATCCACATTTATAGCAATGAAATACTATTATTCCTCCTCAAAGTGATAAATTATTGATTCCAAATAACCACTTCCTATCATGGAAATGGACTAATGAATTCATTTACTTTACTTCTTCCTTCACTTCGCCAATAGATTTGGCAAAGCCTTCCTCCCGATGGGTTTCCTATTCTTCTGGTTTTCGGATTGGGAGGGGCATATACACACTATAGAAAAGAAAGAAATAGCAGTGTCCTCCCAAAAGAACTGCTGGTGCATCATTCATCTGATTCCTTATGACTATCTTATTGCCTGCTGTATACAGGGCCTTTTAGTAGTGGCGAATCTTGTATGCGTTCCTAAGAAAAGGAATTTATCCATTTTTCTTCTACGGAAGAGGCTTACTTTGTACCTCTCGGAGGCCATATAGATTGGAATCCGAAGCGATAAGACTAGTTCAATACGAGATATTCAGGTGTGAGCGTTGCACTAAGGTAGCTTGCTTGCGATCAACCAAATCAAGAGAGAAGTATGTAGTTGACCAAGTTATACAATTCCTTATATTTTATATTCGACCGGGTGTCTTTTGATTAGCTGTCACAATCAAACAAATGACACATTTGGAAGGTGCGAAATTGGCCAAGTAAGGAGGATTAGTCTTTACTATGCAGAAAGTTAGTGTTGACCTATTCACCTCCTGAACTTACCGTCTAGCCGGAGTAACCTACCTATGCTCCTACTGCACCAAAGCGCCTCTACTTCTAATAGGCCACGAACTAGATCCGAATCATTCTCAATGAGTCCATAAGAAGTGATCCCATTTTTTTCATCAGGTCCGGATTGAGACCAAAGGTCTTGAATGCAAGCAGACTCATACAATAGACACCAAGATCTGTTACACCACGCCAGGTCAAGCCTCTCTTATTGTAGCCATACCACCGCTCTTATTACTCCATGTGAACCTCGTTCCCGAAAACCCAAATCAATTAAAGAACACTCATCCAGTACCTCCCCTTGCCCCTGCATCTTATTCAGACTAGGGCTGAATCACTTCCAACTTTTGCTTAACTGTTAGACCCAGAAGAAATGCTTGACTCTTACCTTACCCATGGTTTTTAAAAGATAGCTTCATCACTTCTTTATCCTAATTTCATGTCTAAATGGTGGTTTTGGAGTGCCGGAGAACTGGGTCCACTGGAAGCTGGTAGCTATGGTGAGGCCGAAGAGGCGCCCTACTCAATTTAAGATGATAAGCAATTCTCCATTGGTAGCAAATGGTTATCCATTAAGCGGAGGAAATTTTATTTCTATTTATCACTCCTACTCTGGCAAGAACGAACTAAGGGACAGCTACCTAGCTAACTTTCGTAATTAAATACCGTTACTGTGTAGGTAGATCTCATTGTGAAAAGCCTATTACTGGATAATTCATGGGTAGAGCCAAAAAGGAAGTCATGAGACAAGCCGAAAAATGAAATAGAAGAGTAAATATTCTCCCACGAAAACTTTCTTTTTTTTTTGGATTGCTAAATTGGACGATAAAAATAAAAACAAAAAATTTGTTCTACTAATATTCCAAAATAACACAATTGAATCGGCCGCCGGCGCCTAACAGCGTCTTGACCCCCATCCAATTTTTAGACCAATTCCCCCTTCGTACTACTAAAAAATGAGATTCTTACCAAATCCGAGTTTGCTACTCCAGCCATTACTAAACAAATACCCATTCCGTTTAGTACTTCAGGTGCTTCTATTGTGTATAATGAAAATCCCGTAGCAGATGAATTCCAACGAGCCTTTCAAAGTAGTACTTTTTCTCTTTAGGAAATGGATACCTCCTGTGAAGTCATTAGTGGAGTGATCCAATTTCTCATGGATTTTATGGTTCCTAAAGATATTGTGTTAACAACACACACCCCCCCCCCCCAATCTATCTATATGCTGACATGGTACCGCTCCTGCAACTAATGTAGCTTCCCAACTGCTAATCCCTGCAAAGGGAATAGGATAAAGGTCGTACCTTTCTTGCAGGACATTACATACCATATAAATGTCATGGTATTCAATAATTATTTTCTTTGTCAAGTTGATTCATTTTTTTAAAATAGAAATATTATATAGATAATATTATTTTATACGAAAAGTACATGAAAAGAATACATTCTTCTCCTTCTCACATTACTAATTCATTATATGGGTAAAGGTAAGTGAAAAGCATATATTAATATATATTATAAGTATTTTTTTATATTATATTAAAAGAAATTTTTTATATATGGTTGTAAAATATTTTTACTTTTCTATTTATAGACATGAGCTTTTATTTTATTGAATATAGCCAGTGACTTTTATTTTGTCTTTTTTAGGCATGAATTATTTTTAACATAGCAATCTTATAATAATTTAATGATTTCATGGTAAAATTCGGAGCATTTTATACACATTTTTGGTAACCTAATTTGAAAGATTTAGTTATTTTTACGATTTAATTAGCGGAATGTGTATCCAAGTGCAAAAATGCACTGAATTTTGGCATGAATTATTAAATTGATCCACATGCAAGGTCAAAAATAGTTCATGCCTATGAAAAGATAAAATAAAAGTTCAATACTACAAGCTGAAATGTAAAAACAATTTAAGACTATATATGGTCAATTTCTCTTATATTAATCGACTTCCCTTTATTTATTTCCTACTCTCATATAATTTTTCCAAACACAGATATCAATATTCACATTCTATTAAATAATTCACTTTTATGGTAAGTGTATTAAATAATTCACTATTTCGTTTTTCTAAGTGTATTTAATACTTCACTCACCTACTTCATTAAATATATATATATATATATAATGCATTTGGAAAAAAAAGGGAAATTCTCCAATTTAAAACAGTATAGAATTCACATGCCGACCACATAAGAAAATTCAAAGGCAATAAGACAAAAAATGAGTTAGGGGTAGAATACGACTTAAGTTAATAGTATAGTGATATTTTGGAGAATTGAAAGTCCTCCAAATCTTTCCATGTGATCAGTACGTGAGATTTTCAGGGTGGCTCCACCACATTTTGTGGTGGTAGGTCACTTTTTGACGCACAATTCTAATTCAGATGTAGAAGAAATGAATTTACCGATAGAATGCGACTTAAGTAAACAGTATAGGGCTTTTTTTAAGACTTCCCCTAAAAACAATTCCTGTAGACCTAAAACCTAATCAGATTTCTGGATGAAAAAAAAAATCTAAATCAGATCCCACAACCTCACATCATGTCAAGGAAAAAGAAAATTAAGGGGAAAAAAAGATAAAATTGCAAGCCACACACCACAATAGTAGAAATTCAAAAGTTTCACCAAGATGCGTTTATTAAGCATCAGACAAAAAAGCTACAGACCAGATGAAAGCGTAATGAATGCGTTCAAGAGGAGGGCTCGCCGAAAAAAAAACCCACAAAAAAACAAAAAAAACTGATGTGGAACAATCATAACCATCCAACTTAATATACTAAAAGACAAGATTGTCTCCCATGGCCATCTCTTGAACTTTAGTAATATAGTTAGAAAAAGAAAGATATATTTTGACAAAACTAACCTTTAAAGAGAAAAACCAAAAGGTTTAAATAATGTAATTTACTGTTATATCTAGGGATAAAATACATATTTTATGATCTTTTTAAAAGTTTCTCTCCAATTCTTCCCCTTTTACCCCACTTCAGGAGAGAAAGAATTTGGAGAGAGAGAGATTTCATTCTCCCACTAAAAACTCCCAAACAAAAGATCATAGCCGCCCCCTGTCTCTCCCTTTCTCTTCTCTTCTCTCAAGATCACTCCACCCAAACTAGCCCTTATTCAATAACAAGAGAAAATACTTCACAGCTCCAACAGTGGAATCACAATTATTTACAATCATCACTAGTTAGTTGCTCTCCTAAATGGATAATAGCTATACAACAACAAACTGCAGTACCTCAACCTGATATGAGAAAATGACAGTTTTCCTTGTATTCTTATGCAACTTGCACATGTGATATGTTGGTCAGGGTTAACTGGAAAACTATAACAAAATGAAAAGGGAAAAAAAGGAAAAAACTTACATGGCTTGATGAAACACAAAACACAAAGGGACAGACGTAGAGAGGAATGTTGTAAAGTGAATCCACACAAACATTTGTTCAAATTTAGGTTAAAACGCAGTAGAGAACATCATTCAGAAATCCATAAGACATATAAAATGCATAAAAGACACGAGAATTCTTACTTTTTCACCTATAATGGATGCCTTTCGCATTGAGCTTGGAAATATAACAGCCAACTTAAAACAAGCTTATCACATTCTACCATAACACCTTGTTATTCACATCAATGAATCGTAGGGGAAAAGTTTTGCACGAGAAATACAAACAAGTATATCTTTCAAGTGCAGTAAAAGCGACAAGCAATAAAGGAACAAGAATTAAGACAATACCACAATTTGACATGTGCAGTAGTAAGAGAAGTCAATTAATGGACTGGAGTCCCACCACAAAGACCAAATTTACTTAGGCATGACCAAGTAGGGGAAAGACAAGTACCAAAAATCAAAACAAAAATCAGTCTGAATATTTAGTTTCAGAAAAGCAACAAAATAATGCGAAAAAAACTTACTTCTTACAGCTTCCTCCACCTTGCTCACAAAAAGATCCTTACTATTCACACCACGAAGTTCTACCCTCACCATCTGTTTCCAATTTCTGGACCAAAATTAGTGTATACAAATCTCATTCAATGGAATGTAATATCATATCACACCTCATTAAAGCATTATGCGGATTTTGAGTCCAGGAGAATGCAACTCACATGATGCCACGTTTGTTAGATAATCTTTCAAAGGAAGCAACTGAAATGAAGTTCTTTTCCTAGTTCACCATTGTTTGATTCTTACATGCAACTCATTTTATACATAGGATAAATTTATCAGGTCAGTTAATGTAACTGATGCAACCTTCAAGTACAACACAGCACAACATCAAGTAAATGATAGTTTCTTTAAATTTGCCAACTAAATAGATTCAGCTGACATTGTCTAAATAGTGATTTACAATTCCACATTCAACAATCCATCTTCACAATAATGATTGACCTGTTACTGAATTTAACCAATTAATTTCTTTGTGATACAAATCAAAGAAATAGCCTGAAGTAACTCAAAATCTCAACATAAAAACCACTTCTTTATCCAGCTACTTTGTCTTTATAGGAACCCAAGTTTTCAAAGACAAATTATCAAAATACTTTTCAATGCCTCAACTTAAAAAATATCCCTTGCAAAATAAAAAGACAGGAGCCCTTTCCACGTGACCATTTTGTGTGGGCATATATTATGGGCGACATGATGGGAAAACTTTGAAAGAAGGAAAAGGCACTTTAAGAAGTGAACAGTTGAACACAACAAAATTTTCAATACTAGAAAAAAGGAGCATCTAGATAAGCCTGCATCATGATTCAAAACTATCAGATCTGTAAGCATTAAGCAGACTCTTTCAGAGACACTTGCAGTTCACGAATCAAGTCATATCAACAGATAATGTGGGGTTTATAATAAGTAACGCAAATCAGCAGTTACACCAAATTGGACTCCTAAATCAATCCATAAATCTAGATTTTATCAGACATGTTAACGGTAGGAAGAAGATCTGGACTCAGAAAAGTAATTCGATCCTAGCTTAGTCATAAATAAATGGTAACTGCCCATTCACTATGATTATTCCCTAAAATTTCAGTAAATCTGTCTGTTGTGAGAATATAGGTTTGAGATTATGGCTCAATTAAGAAAAAATTCATCGGTGTTTCACGGTTGAATTTTCTGTCAATTGAGATCAAACTTTATTATATTATGATATGAAAAGTGCAATAAAGATTCAACTCTGCAAATTAGCTCAAACAGACTAGCAAGAAGAGTGTGCTAGATTTGGGGATTATTTGATCGGTAATGTAATTAGAATACAAGATAAACATATAGTCCCTCTGTTCCTCATATTAGCCACATTGTGGCTAATATTCTTGTTTCAAAATATTAAAGCAAAAAATTTTATAACTTCCAAGAAAATTAGTATTCTTTTTTCAAATCAACACAAAGGTGCATTAAATTTCAGGGACTGAAAATGTAATAGTGGACTTTACAGAGACAAGAGTAGTCCAATAGTCACCAAAAGACTCAAGATTCAAGATTAATTAAAGATCCATAATTAATGGGAATTGGTTTTCAGCCATTACTGGAAGGCTAAAACTGTCCTTTTACTCTCAAACTCCGTTTATTTAAGTAATTCCTTGGTTCTGATTGAAGCTGCAATGTGCCTAATATTCTGGAAGGGAGGGAGTAGAAGTTATTTGGCTACAACATTTGGAAGAGAAAAAGGTTCCACAAACAAAATATGATCCAATGTTCTTCTGAAAAATGGAGCCCTAACTATTGTTATCAAAGAAACTATTGTAAGTTTGAAATTTGAGAGAAATTCATTTGCAAATGATAAAACTGATTATGGCATGCAATAAAAATTTGATGACATGAATCACAATAATCTACAGAGATCACCAAGATTAGTATCAATCACCAATAGCAAGCTTAACTCAAGGTTCTGCTCCCACTTTTCAGATCAGAAAGTAAACTCACTGTTCATGTCAATTAGTTTATTCTAGACACAATTCATACAGAGAATCCAGAGCTTCAGGTTCAACAATGCCTTAGAAGTCATTTTGTGGACTTTCTAGCTGAGCCATCACATGAGGCCAACTTCAGTATATTACTTCACTACAAGGTCTCTGCATAGACTACCACACACAATCATGATGACATGCAAGTTTATAATGTTAAATGCGTTGCCAGTACAATAATACATCACATAGTGCTTCTTACAATATTCACAATCACTCCAAAAAAAAAAAAGTCTTAGAAAGAGATCAATTTGTTAAAATCACTTCAGAAATCATTTCTCCATTTTGGCTAAGAAATTCATTGACAAACCATATCCAGTTGGCAAAGGGGTAGGAGAAATAAGACAATTGAGTTATGGAATACCTGTAATCCACCAAATATTAAGTGCACATGGGAATCAATAAGTCCAGGAACCACAATCTTTCCTTCCAGATTCAACATCTTAGTTTCAGACCCCGATAAATCCTGCATTCAAAAACTCACAAACAAGAGGTGAGGTCCATGAATATCAAATTGACTGCATATTTCAACCTTCCACAAAATACGAATAAAAAGATAAAATTTAAAGAAATGTGCATATATATATATATATATATATCCCATTCGAATGCTTGTTCTCTTCCTAACAATTATAAGAAACCAAACTATCTAATATCTAAGGACCAGGCAAGCGAATAAAAGCCCTTTGGCTAAGGATCATAAACATTTAGCTAAGGAAAAGGTCACTACTGCAAAGTAGATACATAACTAAATTACCACCCAGAGTGCTAATTCAAGTAATTCAACTGAACTATGGACTTCTTTCTAAAAACTAAAATTTAAAAAAATAATAATAAAAAAAAACTAATTTTAAAGCTAAGCATATGGGGACTCCTTGACTTGATGGCTAAGGCTAATACAATGTCTGGCTTTTTAGAGCAAATATAATTACTGTTCTCTTAGTCTTTCCATTTTTTACTGAGAATTGAGTTGAGCAGTACTCTAGAGAATATTTCTGAGATTCAATCTCAAGGGAGTGCAATTAATTAGCGTTTCATGTATCATAAATCTGAATAAGAGAGAATGTTATCAGCATGACAGTTTCATAGTGAGGCATAATGTGCCCATTTTTTGCTAAGAATTTACATATTCTGATTTCACATTATATATAACTCGATGGAAATTACCCTAGTTTAGGGAATAAAGTGCGACCCGACACATTGGTTAATCATAAATTAAGGTAACTGGTATCTCTTAATATGATGAGTCAGATAAATTAGGGAATTTGTTTGATTGTGTACATCAACATGTTTGATACATTGGAATGGCTTTTCCAACTACTCTCTCTATTCCATTGTTTGGTATTCAAAATAGAAGCAGGAAAAGTCTCTCCACCGGAAAGCTCATTCCAGAAAGAAGTGGCAAAGGCCTTTCCACACTAAAACCTATGGGAAGGCCTTTTCAGGAGAAGTGGAAAAGAAAAAAAATGTTTTGACTATTATAACCTTACATTATACATGGAAAAATATTACTGTTTAGTTATAATTTCATCCATAGAAAAAAAAATTATGATATACTAATGTGGATTTTAATTGACAACAAAAAATAAATAACTTATAACAAGGTAGAAATTTTATTTTTTCTCTTATACTATTTCTTTATTAATATTTTATTATATATTTATGCCTTCATGAAGTGTATATTCTAAATATATCAATGTTTAAATATTTAACAATTATAACATCATGGCATTTAAGTCATATAATGTAAAATTCATTCCATTCCGACATTGAATAATAGTTTTACCAAACATAGAAAATGAATCATCATCCTATTGTAACTTTTTCATCCAAACAATGGAATGGAAAGATGATTCCGAACCCATTCCGGGTGAAAAGGATTCTGGGTGAAGAAGCATTCCATTCTATTTTATTCCACCGTACCAAACTTGAATGTAAGCATACATGATTTACTATGAGGGTCCCTGGCCTAACTACATTCCATGCTGGTGACAACCATCAATCTAAGGGTTTTTTCTCTGGATAGGCATAGGCTAGAGGATTGCATAGAAACTCTCTACAGCTTTCGTCATCCATATAAGAGAATTCGGGAAACACCAAGAGGATACAACAAATTCTGGAATAATAATGGGCATTACTAGAGGTATGTATCAATTTTGTTTCCGCTGCAACCTAATAGATATAATGATTAATGAGTTTTTTTAACATAACTTCCAGCAGACAAGCCTACCATCAAGTTCCAAATAAAAATAGTTTCTTTACATGGGGTGTCCTGAAATGCTTCTTTGATAAAATCTGCATCTATAGCTAGTGTTGCAGCATCTCATTTTTTGTTTAAATCCTCTCGAGGCAACTAGTTTTCTTCATGTGACTACACTATCATCCCATGTCTGGCGTACTTCAATGAACAGAATTTCCTCCCCCAGAAGTCCATCAATATCAAATCAATTCTGCCCCCTTTAAATAAATATGGGTTACAGATGACCATAGAAACATACCCATATTTTGATGATGTCCAATTAAGTATCAATATAATACTCGCGGTCATAGAAAAGTAAGAAAAAACGAATCTTGCAAATTTCAAAGTCCTGGATATACAACTTTCGCAGTGATATTTCCATATAACGAATTTCTACTGCACGCGCTTAAACCAGGAGCACATGCCAAAGAGTAAATTCGGCAAACAGTACAATTTCCAATTTCATAAAGGGCAAAAAAAAACATGAAACAAAAGTGGCAGAAAAATCTTAAGAAACCAAGACAAGATTGTTCTTAGAACCTTGATAGAAGAGTAGTTGCCGACATGGATAATCCGACCTTTGCGAATGGCCATGGCTTCAGCAAACAGCATAGAATCTTCACTGGTATAAATGGTCCCATTGGTAATTATAAAATCCGCCACTTCTATTACAGTAATTCTTGAAGATGAATTCAAGAAATCTAAAGGAAGAAAAATTGATAAGCGCCATTACATACATCACTTAATAACAAATTAAATTGCTGAAAAAACAAAAGAGAGAAAATTCATTGGTAGTACTTGCAAAAAATCTGCTGCTGGAAATAGTTTTATCAAGGAGAGGAAGATAGGCAATGGAGAAGAGGATAGCCCCTGTGGCTGAGAGCGTAAGCCACCAGAAATTCATGTTCTAAGGCAAAGCTACCTTTCCACTCCCACTTCCACTCGCCCTATTTGCTATATTTTCGCTGGCAAAGATGAAGGCGGTGTAAGAACTTAGAAGAAACTTAGCAAAAAATTACATTCATCAGGGAAAAAAATGGTATCGAGCCTAAATATAAAAATTTACTTGTAAAAATGTATATTTTCACCAGAATATTCTCCGTATAGTCTTTCTTGAACTTCTCTCCATTTCCGAGACTTCAAATGAGTAGTTGTTCAAATTCAACTATTAAAAATTAAAAAATAAATTATTATATTATTCTATATTAATTTATTTACATTTTCATCAATTTAAAAATTTAAAAAAAAATGCACCGCAGTTAAAAAATTATGTTTGGCATTGTGCCTGAGCCGCCTCGCACTAAAGCTTAGCATTGGGTATTCGGTGCTCGTGCCAAGAGTGTTTCTTTATTTTATTAATTATTAATATCATTTATAATTCATATTATGTTTAGTCTAATATATCAATTTATATTATATTACTTAATGTGTATATGTTAGTGTTTATTAAACTTGTTAATAGGCTAATTAATTATTTATATAATTCATATTATGTTTAGTCTAATATATCAATTTATATTATATTACTTGTTATATCCCTAAGTACATACATTACTTTGGGATTAAATAACATTTAAATATTAAATAATATATAATTTTTAATTTTTAAACTTGTTAATAGGCTAATTAATTATTTATATAATTCATATTATGTTTAGTCTAATATATCAATTTATATTATATTACTTGTTATATCCCTAAGTACATACATTACTTTGGGATTAAATAACATTTAAATATTAAATAATATATAATTTTTAATTTTTAAATAATAATAAATTAATTTAATATAACTAGGTCCGGCGGTAGTCAACCATGTAAGAATGCAGGTTAGAATGATCTTTTTACAGGGGATCCAGATCCGTCAACACAATTAAAGAAAGATGAAACCGGGATCAACGCCTTAATATGCCTTCCAACGGCTTTTAAACAGGCTAGCCCTCATCTTTTAGTAATTGCGGCCAGTTCCAGATCTCCTAACCCAAACCTTGAATTCCTACATTAGACTATACAACCAGACAAAATAGGATCTTCACAATATAGCTATAATGATACATGTGATGTCATAGTTTAACATGAATTGATTTAGCCTGCCATTAGGCTGAATCTCATAAGAATAAAATAAAATAAACTTATAATAAGAAACTTATAATAAGAAAGCTTTATAAAACTTACTAGGGATGATGAATTGAAAAACTTCAATCTTCTTTTATTTAGGAAATAAAATTTTTACAGGGGAGAGAGAATTGATCAAGTGCCTATAATGCAATCTGTTCCAATATGAGTAATAGGGAAAATCTTCTTTATAAAAGGAGTGCCAAGTATAACATGGTTAGTTATATTTTTTGCTAATAAAAAACTTTCAGGAATGCAAATTTTGTTATTACAAATATATGCTCGTGGTAGTTTAAAATTAATTTGTAATTTCTGACCACCAGCATGTCTTAGACTAGGAGTAGTTTTTTCAAAATATTTAGTGGGAAGTATACCTTCTTGTATGACACTAATATCTGCTCCTGGGTCTATTAATGCAGTTAATTCCATAATTTCATCATGATTTATTAATAATGTTATTTTAACATAAAACTTAAAAAGATGTTATTATGTCTAAGACCGAAAGAAAATTTTCTTCCCCAATATTATTGATATCATCAAATGTATTTTGTTTTATCAAAGTAGTTTCTTCATTTATTTCTAAATTAGAAATTCGAGTGTCTAAATTTTTATTTAATTGTTTTAACAGTTTAATTTCATTTTTAAGAGTATTAATTTCTTCATATAAATCATTTATTGTACTAGGTGATTTTTTAGAATTATTATTCTTTTGTTTCATCATTTTATAAACTTCCGACACTGTATAAGGATTATTATTTACTATCATCTATTTGTTCAATTATTCTGGACCTTAATTCTTGGTCTTTTATTAATTTTAAAAATTCTAGTATATTGTTTTTACTTAAACATTTATATCTGATTCTCTAAATTGAGACATGATTTTATAATAATCATTATCATCTTTTTCAGAACTAATTTCCTTTTTACAAGGAATGTAGCATGCAGAATTATCACAATTATCAGAATCATCAGAAGTATTATTTATCTGATCTATTTCTGATTTTGAACTAATGCTTTCAGAATCCTCTGATTCTAAAAATAATTTTTCTAAAGAATCTTTTATTTCTTGACTAATATCTAAACTATTAATCTTCTTCTTCATTTTACACTTATTAGCGTAATGTCCTATTTGCTTACATTTAATGTAGGAATTCAATGTTTGGGTTAGGAGATCTGGAACTGGCCGCAATTACTAAAAGATGAGGGCTAGCCTGTTTAAAAGCCGTTGGAAGGCATATTAAGGCGTTGATCCCGGTTTCATCTTTCTTTAATTGTGTTGACGGATCTGGATCCCCTATAAAAATATCCTTCTAACCTGCATTCTTACATGGTTGACTACCATCGGACCTAGTTGGTATCAGAGCCTTGTAGGTATGTGATATATGTGATTCATAGTTTAACATGAAAAATTATTAAATTCAAATGAACTTATTAAGAAAAGATAAGAAAACAATTAAAAATAGTCATAAACTACAATAAAACTACTACACCTTCAACAGTGCATGTTCGCTCTCAGCCCGATTCGGGTCTCCGACCCGAAATGCAAAAACTTAGCAATCTGGAATCTCACAAACTTATGAGCACACGTATTTACCCATTCATCAAACAAGTATCCCAAGAATGACTGTCGTCTATGCCACTTGGTCTTCAATTTTTCCAATCTCTCATTATAATCCTGCTCATTAAGGAAGTTGATCAATTTGTGCCAAGTTGTATTTATGAACAACTCTGCTCCATCCTTTCCAATCTTCGGAGTTAACTTTCTGATGATATTTTGAGCAATGTGTCTCATGCACAGCATATGGTAAGATTGATTGAAGACCACAGAGATCATCGACATCAAACTTGGCTCCTTATCAATTCTAACCACTGCTGGCTCGAACGTTTCAAAATATAATTTCTCAAGCAGTTAGTGTTGGAATCCGTAGGCAAAAACAAATAAGATAAAACTACGAAAATCCACCAACAGGATCCGCACATCCTAAAAAAACTGATTGGATAGAATTACCTCAATATTTTCTGCTGTTCGGTATGGAGGTGCTGTTGTTTACGCTTCGCCCTCTACTGTTATCCACGCGACGAACTCCTCTACAAGCGAGCGAGATGCTAGCCCCTTCTGTGTTCTGAAAACTATTCAGAACTAATCTTGACTATCTGGTTATACGTGGAATTTCAGATAGAGGGAGGCTAGATACTATTGTCGCCATTCTAGGGTTTAGGGTTTTGTTTTTAATCAGATGAAGAAGGCTACCGAGAAAAGGTTAACATAACCTTTTATAGCTGTCAATATAAGAACCTTAATAGTCATCTAATGATAGTTTAATCTCGTCCATCTATTCCTATAATAATCCAACGGTTGGATGAGTAATATTAAGTAATTAATTTCTTGTATCTGATAAATTAAATTAGTTACTTATTAACTTACCAGAAAATACAATATGGAATCTGATTCCCCTTTTGTATACGTTCAACGAATCTGGACATGATCTAGATTCATTGAACGTGGACATTGTTCTTACAAGATCGTCTATGCGTGTGACCTTGTAGGTTCACTTAACGTTGGCAGTGAATGAAAATGTCCTGGATAGTTATTCACAAAATATAAACGGCCTCTAGCAAGAAATTATGCTTACCCAAGTTAAGTAAAAGCAATAATAACCTAGCATCAGTTTTAATATTCAGTCATTTTGTCACACGATATCCTAATTAAGTATAAGGCATACCCCGAGTCATCCTTATAAAACTTAATTAACCATTTACTTGATCACCAGGCAGACTGTTCCGATAAATAACATTAATAATACCTTATTAATACTTATTTGAGAATGGCCATGCGTATTTTCCAGTCTTCTTTATCAAGGGGCCCATAAATATCTCTCTCTAAAAAGAGATGGACAAATCCCTTTCACTATCTCCAATATTCAAGCCATGACAAGAAAATAACACAACTAATAGTCATAATAATCACGTAGTTAAAAGTGATGTTTGACTATGTCAAAACATATTTTCTCCCCATGCAAGAAGCATTAGAAACATCAGGTCAAAGGACACCAAATATAAAACTGAGAAGAAATGCTTATGACTTAAACCCATGCAATATTTCTTCTTCACTTTGGGTCACGTCCAATACAATATTCTCAATATGTAGTTATGAATTGATTTTATATATCATATTCATGATCAGTAAAATTTGATCATCAATCAACTTTACACTAGCTTAATAATACAAGATGTAATAAAACTAGGAACAAATCATAATAGTATTTTATTAGCAATAAGGGTTTTACTATCAAGTCACGTACTTGATGACCAAGAGGCTAAAATACAATTCAAAATACATATTTCATAAATCATAAATATAACTCAATTGGTCTAGGGCATATACTAATAGTTAGAGCACCCATTCATAGGTTTTAGCTTTTTCATCCCACATGAACGCAATAGCTATGGTAAAATTCTTCCCAGTAGTAGTCATCCCAATAGTCTCAAGTAACGACAAGTTGTACCTAAGGACTATAATATACATTTAAAATAAGAAAATAAAACATATTACAAATTAAATATATATTTAAACTAAAGATACGATACCAACTAGCTAAAACAATGTATAAAAAATAAACTAAAACACTAATATAAAAACAACTAAACCAATAACTAATATAAGAACGTATAATTAAATATATAATTAATTTTAAAAAAAAATACAATACCAACTAGAGAAATATATAAAAAATCAACTAATATACTAATATAAAAAAACCTAAACCAATAACTAACATAAGAACATACGTATTATATGAATATACATAGTTTATTAAATCAATTCACTTGTTTAGTTTGTATGTTGTGTTCATTATCAGTACAAGGGCCATGTCTTCATCATCTGAATAGATATCAGGTGCGCAACAATGATATCACTTAGGATGTTTCTTTCTTCACAGTTTCTCCAATACGACCTACATCCTCGCTTCTGACATGATGCAATACTTCTTTTACAGCGTTGCGTCCCTCCATCCTCTTCTTCTTCATCTTGATACGGACATCATATATGGTTGGTTTTTTACTCCAAGAATAATATAAAGTGAGTCAATAAGTTACAAAAATCATATAAGATCATATGAATCTAAAATAATTAAGCTAAACAACAAAATGGTAATGCGACATACCTCACAGCACAATCCGTATTTTTTTCTTGCAAATTCACTATAATATACCAAGGAGCGACTTGACACCTGCTAAATTCCTCAGTGAGCTTTAGCTGGTCCTTCGTAAACCTTACCACCTGAGCGTGTCCGTGAGGATAGACGCCTATGTGATAGTTGTGCCTCCCATCTTTTACATATAATTTCCATGTATCTCCAATGACCGATTACTCGTCTTTCAATTGAAAAGGACAATTACACTTCTTTATTCCATACGAACCCCTACGCTTTACCAGAACTTCTCCTTCGTCATCGTCATCTGCTCTTGCTTTCTTTTTCCTTCCCTTCCACATTCACCAGCAAGAATAAGATATGGTTGACGATCAAATGTTCTTTTAACTTGTACCGAGTAATACTAGGATATTTATTAACTGTCTTCGCTCTTTCTCTTGCCCACTTAATCAACTTTTTTTTCAAACTAAATAATTGATCTGTTTGAAACAAATAACTATGCTCCACATACTCCTCCGTTTGTATAAATTGCTCAAATGTTTTAAGATCTACATCTTCCTGTTATATAATAATATTATGACATCATTAAAAGGGAAAAAACTAAAACAACAACATATCACTTTATCAATCGAACTTCATAATTTATTGTTCCCCTCAGTTAAACAATATTAAAAATTTTCAATTTTAAATTATTATTCTATTTTTTAATTATTAAATTATATTTTTAATAATAATAATATTTTTTAATTCTTAAATTATATTTTTAAATTTTAATAACTATATTTTTTATTAATTATTAAATTAAATTTATGAAAGTACATTATTCAAAACATTAATTAATTTTTATTATTATTTAAACTCTAAGAAACTTAACACCATGTTAAATTTGTTGTAACATAATCAAGCAATTATATAATTAAAATTAAACATTTAATTATCAACTAAACAAATTAAACACTAACATATACGCATGTATTAATATAAAAAACTCAAAGTATAATGTTAAACTAAAAATTAACATAATGGTTTACAAAAAAAATATATATTAAAAAGAATTAACATTAATAATAAAAAAACACCAAAAATTCGAAAAACACCATCCGGACAGTTGAACCATGACTTGGCGTGGGTGGGGCTATTCCTGCACTAGGCCTTAGTACGACTCTCTCATTTTATGTGCTAAGGCCTGACCTGGGGATACCCCCCACTCGCCCCAAGCCATGGCTCAAGTGTCAAGATAGTGTATTATTAAAAAAAAAATTTGGTGTCTGTTTTTTTTTAATCATTTTTACCTCAAAATTGATCGTAGCGTGTAGATAACCTTAAAAAATTATCTATTTTTAATTTCAAAATCTTCAAATATTCAAAAAAAATTACCACATTTTTAGAGAGAAGGTGGAGAAAACATGTATAGAGAGAGTGCGTGTTTCGGAGGCAAAAAAAGTGTTTGAATTTTTTCGCGCGTAAATTTAATATTTTGGTATAATTTATTGTTCCCTAAAAAGATTAGCAAAAAATAATGAATAAAAGAAATTGTCATTTTAGTTGGGAAGATATGTTTGCACGTTTCATATAATGTAATGACGTAGTATAGAATTGGTTTCCACTCAGAATCCCTTTTCACTCAGATGAGTTCAGAATCCTTTTTTCTATTTTATTACCTTAACGAAGAAGTCATAATGAAATTATGAAATTTTACAATATATAACTTAAATGTCTCGATAATATAATTGATATGTGATACCCCTATCTAGGTTATCTGTGGCTGATTAGCGTATAAGCGTGCCTTTCGGTACTAAAGTACAAGCCTCAAAACTAAAGCAAAACTCTGAATAACACTTTGAAATATATACATATACTACTCAGTGGAAACAGAGTAAACTGAACACAGAAAAGGTGACCACTACAAAAGATTCAAGATTACTACTTATAACATCTCTCATACATGAAATACTTTACAAAACCAAAAGCACAAAAAGACGTTTCGAGCTGGTCGAGCATAAAACATACACATATCCTTCCAAACACGACTGTACACAGCATGTCCCAACCCCAAAACTCTGGGCAAAATACTCTGACAATTTACTGCTTGTCTCTTGTCCCAAATCATCTGAAAAAAGTATGACACTTAAAGACGTGACATGAACGATTAGTGAGTTCACGTGTGTGCTTTCGTATTTTTCTTAAAAATAATGATATAACTTTACAAAATAGCTTACGTAATGTTATAAAAGAGCATTTTCTTGGCTGTTTTAAGAATACCGACACTTGAATCTATATGAGAGGTTTGAACGTAACTGGCAAGTCCGAGCAAATTAAGACATATCAGCGCAGCTTCTACACCCGAATTCGAAATTAATACGATGCAAAAATCGAGCTTCATGGACAGAATTTGGAACCCATAACAAGGTCATCGAAACCAAGTTCCGGTATCCATAGTCAGTACTAGTCAAACACCGTACGAGCGCTCGATTCCATAACCACTGGGGCACCTACCAGGTTCGCCTTGAGACCAGCCTCAGTTTCGAACCCCTTCTGACTCTCCATAAGGCGGTCGTCCCATCGTAGAGCATGATGTGATGTCTGACGTAATACTGATTGGGCCAAACTTTCAACGGTATTACGCCCTCTCTCAAGTGGATCCACCCTTAAGAGTTTCTAACCGTCCAAATCATCGGAAGAGGCCCTAGTACGGAGATTTGCCACGTATAGTGCAATCCTCTGGCGCTTTTGGATACATACAATCTTGCCAACAAAACTTCGTCCCTGATCGAATAAGGTTTTCATATCCATTTACAAATCAAAAGGCCACTCACTCTGTCGTTTACATACATTCAAGTTATAACTACTTTAGAATAGCAAAATTTCTATCCGCCAGTCAAAACATGTATATGTAGTTTTTATAAATGTGTCAACTTTACATCTACTAAATCTAACCATGCAACTAAACAACATCAAAACATATTCAGTTTGTAATAATAGTAACTTTTCTTCACAACAAATATGAGCATTCTTTCTTTTTAAATAAGCACACCTATACGAAGCATCGCTCATATGATTTCTAAGTTACAAGTTAAACACATTGTGGAGAACATCTCCAATTTAAAATCACACCACGTTATATCGTCCCAAAAGTAGTAAACAATCTATAAAATGCTTAGCTGTATAAAAGAAATTGTAGACATCTCTAGCAACACTTGTAAAATATTTAAGCAAAGTTTGTGGACTCACATGAGTGCAAACCTAGTGCTATGATCTTACAAATAGGGTAACAAAAATACTTTAAAAAAAATCATCATACCTCTATTTACCAACGAATATAATTATAACTCTTTCCTTATGTTCCTAAGATACATATACACATTTACTAACCCCATGAAAAACCCAAAATCTTATAATCTCATAAATTTTTAACTTGTACACTTACCCAAAATGCCTAAATTTCTTAAAATGTATATATATATATATATAAAATAGGGATTAAACTCACAACTAAAATATATACTAAAAATCCCTTTAGATAATCTAAATATTTGAGGAAAAAATACTAAAGATTTTTTTAAAAAAATATTTAGAGATAAACAAAGGAAGTAAACTAAAGAGACTAAAATTAACCAAATGAAATCCTAAACCAACCAAACCCTAAATATTGAACCTAAAATTTTCTAACTACAAAACATATATAAAAAAACTAACTAAAGAACAACTACCTAATTCTAATCATAAGAACTAAAAGAAAACTAACTAAAAAAAAGCAATAACCACTTACTTTGCACACTGGAGTGGAGGGGAGGAAACAACAAACAAAAAGAAAAAGTCAAACTTCTCCAACTCCTACATATATATGGTGTCGACAGGAGGTGATGTACGTAGCAGCGAAAAAAAATAAATGGCTACTCTTTTTTTTTTTTACCACTACTTAGAATAATAATAATAATAAATAAATAAATAATATTAACTGAGTAAAAAAAAATGTCTAACATCTGTAATATTGTCCCATAAAAATTATGTATGGATCCTAAGGGTATTCTTCAAAATATTCCTTTCCAAACACAATGTTTTTTTCTCAAATTCACCTCTTTAAACCTTTTACGATAATGTCAAGTATTCTAAATCTTAAAATGTGCATGCTAAGCATACTAAAAAACATATACACTTAGTGATACTCATAAACTCCCCTAATAAGGACTTATCTTAATAAAATTCACTCTCTTACCTATATATATACAAAATTACCATTATACCCGAAATACTTTATTCCACTAAGTTAGAACTCAAACTCTACGTTTTGTGACGACCACACTTTTAGAGTCATGCGAGGAGCTTACTGGGGTAGGGCGTTACATGATAAATATTCAAAAATCGATAGATAGAATATAGACGGCAATCAAGGCATAAATATGCCATAAAAAACAAATAAAGAAAATAGTAAAAGAAAAAATAAAATTTGTATATTGGTTAGAAAATAACTTTTTGTTTGAATTAAATTCACATAAACACTGAGAGATTTTTTCTTTTTCTTTTTTTACGGATGAAATTCATTATTAAATTGCAATGTTTTTCATATAACATCATAAAGGTATGACACAGAGTTGAAACCTCCAATTGAAATGTTGGGGGTTCGACTTTTTGCTTGATGTAGGATTTATACTCCTTTTTTAATAAGGTTATCGTCTCTCTTATTTAGAATTATGAAATGATTTATTCTCATTATGATGTAATATCCACTATGTGTGGCACCTCTTATATTAAAAAAAAAAAAGAGTATGACACACACTATATTTTTTTTCTATCTATTTATCCTGGAAATATTATTCGTTAAGTTTTAATATAGAAAGACATTTCCACTTCTTCATGTAAAGACATTTCCACTTCTTCATGTAATGGGCTTTCTTTTAGAATGACATTTTTACTTCTATTTTTGTTATCCCGAAAAGGTCCAAGAAGAGGGTGAATTTGACTGAATAAAAACTTTTGTCAATCTAAGGATATCTTTTCTAGCCAAAGGAAGTTTTAAACAAAGTGCTCTTGAACACAAGTTGCTTAGGGATCCAGACTGATTCATCAAGCTAATCCAGTAGAATAAACTTGTTACTAATTGTTTTAGCAAGCATAATGTCAACCTAATTATATGTTGGACTCTTGTGTAATTCTTCATTATATTTGAAGTTATACATAGTGTTCTTTCAGTTCATTGACAACAAGTGATGGGTTATAAACGCTCTCAAAAAAATTTGCTCCGAGGCCGGTTCCGGCCTTCATCAGTTTCCATATAAGCACATGGTCTTCTAATCCGTCTCTCCTTATTAAAATTTGATTCTCTTTATTGCTTTTCTTTTCAAGCTTTTTCCAACCGTTGCAACCTTGTGTGCTTATTTTCTTTTCTCACTTATTTACGTTTTGACGGACCTTTCTTCTCCGACCAACTGCCGTGGACGCTGGCTAATCATCTACACCGCAAGCGACTGGGGCTTGTTCTAGGAAGAGTTTTACTAAGCTTTTTGCTCCAACAAAAGATGAATCGATAGCCCCAATAATCAAGAATGTCCATTTATACACGGGGGAATCGACTGTCTTCTTTGATCCTTTAGAGATAACAAATCTTGCTGCCCCTTTCAAGCTTACATTTGTGGGAAAATTCTCACATGGGAAGCCATCCATGGAGGTTCTATGCAAAGAATTTCACACTACGGATTTCAAGGACTCTTTCTCAATAGGGTGGATGGATTCTCGCCATGTTTTGATTTGTTTTGATCTAGAAGAGGACTACAAGCTTTTTTTTTTGAAAGGTATATGGTATTTTCAAGTCTATCCTCTTAGGGTGTTCAAATGGTTGCCGGATTTTCAACTTGTGGCCTAACCTTCGATTTTGCTGGCGTGGCTGCGCTTTTCTCCATTACTATAGCCATTTGAGAAGCCCCTTAAAATTGATGCAGCAACCACCAACTTCACAAGACCAAGTGTTGCACGCATATGTGTTGAGGTAGACTTGCTTAAACATTGCCCTCATCGTATTTGGATTGGGACCATCCCCTTACTAGTTTCTGGCAGAATGTTTGCTATGAAGGCCTACTATTATACTGCACTAACTGTTCCAAATTGGGTCACTCTTCATCTTAACATTGCAAAAATTCTGGAATTTCTAATTCAAGTGAGAAAAAGACAGTAGAATTTACTTACCCAAATGGCCGCAGAAAACATCACCACAATAGTTGTGCAATATCAAGTTGACGAGCAAAAAACTTAAGCCAAGACAAATCTAAGGTTCGGATACCTAGGGTAGCATCAGATAAAGTTGTTACAACAACACCCAATGCCCCAACTCCGCAAATTAGTACTGCTACATCGGAGGCTCCGATTTCATCTGAGTTTTGAATTGGTACAGCTTCAATTGAGCACCATATTCCATCTGAAACTCAAATTACTACATCATCTTATTCAGCAAAGAATGCCTCTTCTTGAAAGGACAACATTTCCTCTCCTACCCAAGACTAATTGTAGGCTGATTTACAGCAGAATAAAGCTGTTGTTACTACCCCATCACAGATGAGATCTGATTATCATATTAAGGATAATCTCAATAACAATGCGCAGCAAGATGGTAACGGGGATTGGATGGACTTAGATATCATAATTCCTACAATAAGAGATTCTTCAGGAGTTGCAGTCAACACACATATCATAGAGGAGAAAGAAAATTTGGACAGTGATGTGGATGAGCCTAATAACCATGACTCCAATTCTTCATCCTCTGAGGAGGACGATATGGAACTCATGGAGCTAATAAGGAATATTCTGGACTAGGCGGCCCCTTTTGCAACGAACCATAAAATAGTAACCGTCACCTAATCCTTTCGAGATCAGCAAGCTTTAATCCATAGTTTTAAGGAAGTTAGCCATACCTTATCGGCAAAATTCCCATCACCAAGTGTTGTAGACAATTGTTGTACAAAGAATTTGTCTCCAATAATGCTAACATCTAATCCAGATTCTCATACTACAGACATTCGAATTTCAGAACTTTATATCGATTTGGGTGATTTTGTTCCTCATGATGATTTTACTCCCGAAGGGGCATGGAGGAACAAGAAGAAATAGCTAAAAGTTGCATATCGTATTGACCAGACGATCAGCCGAGGCTCGTACAAAATAATCCCTTTAGGTTTATTTTAATTTCTTTATGAAAAGCCTATTGAGCTAAGCCTTTTCGGCCCCTCTTTTCCTGTTTGATCAATAAAATGTAGAGCTATGCTATTTTTTTAGGAAAAAAAGTTTTTTTAAATTATAAAAAGAGTTTACTTTTAGATTGAAAGAAAACATCAGCAAGCTAATAAAGACATAAAGTAAAGAGAACTACAGATTTATAGTGGTTTGGCAACATGCATACATTCACTCCCAAATAATGCATCCTTGAGATTTTAACTAAAACATCTGCTTTCAATTTACAACACAGGTTGAGACAACTGCCTCACATAACTCTAAAAAACCCAAAATCTAAGACATCATGTGGTTCCACTGGTTTTGTTTCACGACAGATCCAGAAAACTGTCAGCCTGAGAATATTGAAACAGTTCCTCCAACTGAAACCTTACAAAAAACCCCTCCTCTAAGTCCACAAGGTTACAAATGTGCTTGCCACCATTACATGGAGATAAAGATGAATATATTTGTGAAGAAATAGCTTTATGATGCATTCCTATTCTAGATTTCACTCATAAGAAAAACTTGTCTTGTTCTTCACTCCTTTTTCTCTCTGTTTCGAAGTGGAACACTTGTCAAATTTCTCTCATTCTCTTCTCTACTTTCTCTTGAAAGGTTGCTCCTCTATTTATAGTGTCCATGCTTTGTTTACAAGAATCTGCAGTTGTCACATCTTCAAGAAAAAAGAGGGAAACAAACTTGGCCTAAAACCCGATTAGAGCAAAACAAAAATATTTCATCGTGGGTAAAGTTTTTATCTGATTTCTTCCAAGATTTTGCACAACCCACATGTGATCCCATGACCTAGTTACACATGTAAAAGGAAAGACACAAAGTACCCTTCATTCCTTTATAAACTCTTTTTCACTTAAAAAAGTGTGAAGACTTGATTTTGGCAAAAGAGAGTTAATGACTAGTCTTTGCGAAAAAAAGATAAGCACCTTGTAACTTCAAAGAATTATTCATCTGATTTTAAGCCCATTTGAAATCTTCATATTTTCAAAGTCTCAAATTACATCAATGACTGAGATTTGTCTGGTCGAGGAGGAACATGGTCTTCCTTTATATGATGAAAAGGGTTTGTTAGCTTTTGAGTGTAAAAATGAAAATCGCTTTTACTTTTTGCTCAAAATAGAAGGAAGACTTTTCTAATTCTTGGGGATTACATAAAACTAGGTTAGGTTAAACTTTTTGTACCAAGAATTCACTCAAAAGAGATTAAGCTTAAAACATGAATTTCTAGGAAGAAGTTTATGCATTTTCTGGCAGCTTTTAGATTGTCATGTCACATCAATTTTGACTTCTTCACTTACCAAAAAACTTCATCAGATTGAAGTCATAGATAGCTTAACAAAGTAAATAGCTTAAGAGAATACATAGCCTGAGAACACCAGTTATATTTTTTATTTTTAACTTGTGCTGAGTTTCCTTTCAGTTTTTTACAATCTACGCACTAGAGGTAAACATAATTAAATATACCAAACACTGGAATGGAAAGCGAAGTTGAAAAATCATTCCATATCATTCATATATACCAAACATATAGGGTTAATTTAAATAACAGAATTTAGTTTTTTTTAGGGAAAAAGAATTATATATTAAGGAAAACAATATGCACTATTGGTAGAGGTGATACAATCTGGATCATGTCCAAACCAAAATACAGATGAGCATAAAGAGTAAGCATATTTAGATAGCAAATCAGCAACTACATATTGTGATCTATCAATAGCAACTACACTCGGAAATGATAGAAAAGACATCAAATGGAAAAACACATCTGTGAATATACCCAAAGCGAGAGGTTTGCATAAGCATCATTAACCTATGAAACAAAGCTAGCACACTAGCTCTTCCTCACAATACATTGAGCTCCATAACATGTAGCCAATTGAGCACCTAATATCACCGTCCGAATCTCAGCTCTGCACTAGAAGCCTTCCTCAACACCATCGATGTCACCACAGTCACCAACCATTTCTCATTCCTTGGCACCTCCCCAGCATCCCGTTCCCCATCCTCTCCCATACACACACAAAAGACCTATCAACATTTAACTTTAACACCCCCTCTCTAATGCAACCTACTTCCGCACCAGTGACTTGATCGGAATCAAACTAAAGAAGGGAGAGGCTGTACTAGTATTAAAACTGCCAGTCTAATTAAAAGAGCAAAGGCAAAGATATTCAATAAAGGACTACACATGTTCTTTCAAGAGAACATAGTGATTCCTCATTTTGAAAGCCCTGGGAAGGTCAATGGAGCTCAATTTTATGGTAACTGTTGGGCCTAAAACAAATAAACAATATAACACAGAGTGGTAGAAGACGTCTCTTCTAAAATTTGAAGTAGAGAATAGATATGTTGGAGATATCACATCAGTATGTGATTCTCCTAGATTATCTTGGATTCTATAAGAGATTATTTGGTTAGAATCCTATATTGATTATAACTAGGATACTTCATATTATGCTATGATTATAGCAGTATTCCTTATTAGTAGTTGGTTAGAATCCTATATTGATTAGGATTAGGATACTTTGTAGCCTATAAATAGTAGATCATAATGAATAAGAAATCAATCAAGACAATCAATTGAAGCATTCAATATTATTCTTCTCTGCGCCCTAAATTTCTTAACATGGTATCAGAGCCAGAGCCAGGTTTGAAAAAGAAGAAGAAAAAGAAAAAAAAAAAAATCTTTCACATCTATGACTTTATTCTCTTTTCATTCAGCTTGAACAATTCTTTTCGTTCAGTTTGGACACGTTTTTTTTAGGTTTCTAATATTTCTTCTAATTTGCTTCAATAAAAATTTAGGAGATTATATATATTTTTTATAAATCATATTCAAGTCAGGTAGCTTCATCGACAAATATTTGAAGCACCTAAATTTAGAAATTGAAATTGGAAATTGATGGTTGCTTTATCGAAAAAACTCTAAAGCGACATCACAGGAATTTTCGATGATGGATTACGGAAGCCACTGCGACTGATGGAAGAAAATCACAACGACTGCGACTAATGGAAGAAGATCACAACGATCGCGATCGATGGAAGAAGATCACAACGATCGCGACCGATGGAAGAACCACAACGACGGCGATTGATGACAAAAAAAAACCCACAGTGACAGCGATTGATGACAAAAACCATAGCGACAGCGAGTGATGGTAAAGACCACAGCGACAGATGGTGGAAAACTACCAGATGTGCAATTTGCACGTTATGAAAAAAGAAATTGAAAATTATGGCAAGTTGGACATGCAATTTTGCACGTTCCAACTTGAGGGAGGGTGTTGGAGATATCACATCAGTATGTGATTCTCCTAGATTATCGGTTAGAATCCTATATTGATTATAACTAGGATACTTCATATTATGCTATGATTATAGTAGTATTCCTTATTAGTAGTTGGTTAGAATCCTATATTGATTAGGATTAGGATACTTTGTAGCCTATAAATAGTAGATCATAATGAATAAGAAATCAATCAAGACAATCAATTGAAGCATTCAATATTGGAGATATCACATCAAAATATATCTTTATTGTTTTAAATATCAAATCTACAGGCATGATATTTTTTTCTTTTTTATAATAGGTGGGCATGATAAGGTGTTCAAGATAATTTAAATTTTTTATGAACTTCTTCTATTTGTATTTTTAAATTGAAATTTAACTCTCTTAAACCTTGTCATCCCTGTACGCAAAAAATTTCAAGTTTATAAATTAAAGATAAGAAAAATAGCGACAAAGTGATTTATTTAACAGATAAAGTGGTTACAAAATCTTTGGAGAAAGTTCCTAGTTTGTAGAAGAAGCCTCCGATTCTTCTCTTCCGTAAAACGTTGACTCAAGAACTTGGAAGCTTGATCTTGGATCAAACTAACTTTGATTGTGAACTCGAAGGCTTGAAAGCTTGATCTCAAATTGCACGATATGATGGACTTGAGGGCTTGGATGCTTGATCTCGAATCGAATGAACTCTAATGAACTTGAGGGCTTGGAAGCTTGATGTCGAGTAATCGGATGAAGTTGGGATTTGAACTCGGCGGCTTGGAAGCTTGATGTCGAGTCGGATAGACTTTGTGAATCGAGCGTTTGAGAGCTTTATCTCGAATCAGATGGACTCTAAGGATGAACAAGGGTTTGGGAGTTTGATCTTGGACCGCAGAGCCTTTGAAGCTTTCTTCAATCCTTCGGACGAAGAACGCGAAGAACACTTAATGATTGGAAGAAGACTTATGTTGGAGAGACTCTGGGAGCTTTACTTGAAGATGTAGTCTCTTCTGAATCTCCTCCTGAATGCCTTCCGAATTATCCTCTTCTAAAGGCCTTCTTTAGGATGCCTTCCAAGTAACCCATCAGTAGTTTGGGTTAGCCAAATTCTTTATTTGGGGCGGCCCAATGAATTTAACGTATTATTTAATGAATTTAATTTAAAATTACTTTGGGCCCAAATGCATTGTCTTATATTTGTTGGGTTTTATTTAAAGTGGATTGGACATTATTTTGAATAATTCCAAATCAGCTTTTAGATTGCCAAACTTGGATAATTCAATCTTCATAGCTCAAAAGACCTCTTTTATTAATTTAACTCTTCTCTGTTTCTCACAATCAGAAGCTTCACAAAGGTAATTTTTTTCTCTTCTTTTCTGCGTGTCTTCTTCATTATCGTCCTATATGCTCTTTCATGATCCGTTCTTATATATTGTTATTTTTTATTCTATGAAGAATTGCCATTTATCCATTATCAAAAGTTTGGTGGCAAATTTGGTGTGGTAAGGTGTTTTTTTTTAAATGATACTCATCTCTTTTATTTTTTCTTTTTTATTTCTTTTTAATTTCTTGGACAAGGTTTGATGTGAAAAAGGACAATCAGAATTTGGAAATGAAAAAGAATAATCTCCCTTTACATTAAAACGTACACTGGCTGACATGTTTTTTTCCTCTAGAGATAAAAAAACTTGGCCAACATGGTTATGAGTTGCAGAGGTGTTAGACAACTGCAACATGAGGAGATTTCTTTTTATTTACAAATTTTCTGTTTTCTTTTATAAATTTTGGGAATTAACGTTATCACTCAAAAAATGTATCTAATGACCGTGACCTGTACAGTATGACCAATAATTATCACCTCCAATTGAGATTTTTATTTTGGTGACAATTTGGTTTAATATTATATATAAATATATATGTATATATATATATACATATATATATATATATGTATGTACATATATACGCACACATATATACATAAATATGTATATATATGTCTGTATATATATACATACACACATATATATTATATATACATATAACCAATAATTGTCACTTCTAATTGAGATTTTTATTTTGGTGACAAATTTGTCAATTTTGTTTAATTATATATATAACCAGTAATTGTCACACAATTGAGATTTTTATTTTGGTGACAATTTTGTCAATTTTGTTTAATTATATATATGTGTGTTTGTGTTTGTGGACACCTTCCCATTTTTTCTTCTTATGCAAAGATGAAAAATAAATAATTCAAGAAATAATTAATAATTAATCATAAGTAACGTTTCTGATATGGAAGAGATTTTAAAAAATAGATAGAGATGAGAACCATTTCTCATAAATAAGGTTTAAAAGGATAAGACTTAAAAAAAGATAAAAAGATGAATTCATTTTTTATAATTTATTATCTTTATAAAAATAGGAAAACGTATTGTTTCTTATAAGTTAAAATAGGAAAAGGTTGAAACGTGTCTCTAATTTTTGAACTCTTTGATTGGCTGCAAAGATTTGGATCTACTAAATTTTATAGTATCAAATTGATATGATATTTATAAATTTTAATTGAGGATTTAGTTTATTACTCTATGTGGACTCCTCTCCAAGTAGAATTCTTGAAACTCATCTTTTATTTCTTTTGGAAATCTTGAACATGAGCTATTTTGAAATTCTAATCAACCATCCATTATTATCCTTTCTAGCCCCTAATATATATGTCACGTGCCAAATCCTTGGGAACGTAACACGGCTATGCCAAGGGTACAAAGCCTCTTACATCTTATACCATAAAATGAACTATTCTATAAAAGAAACCAAAACTAAGGATATAAATATTTATAAAAAAAGTCATAACTTATTACATCATTCTAGCACATTAGAAGGTACTAAAACATAAAAAGAAAAAACTCCATATCCTATCTAAAAGCTTCTTCACCAGACGAAAACTTCCTCCTACTAATCTCCAGTGTCTTAGAAATCTTATTATCTGCGAAGTGGTGGAAAGAGGTGAGCTTCCAACTCGGTAAGTAACAATAATCCCTATCCAAGAGTTAAAAAAAAAAAAAAATCATATTTGGAACAGAGTTGGAGATTAAAAAAATATATTTAACTACTAGTAAAAGAATTTTTAGGATAAATTTTTAATTCGTGAGAATAACATACTTTAGGACTGTTTTAGAAGTCTAAAAAAATTTTGAAGTTGACCTGAAATTTTTAAAAAGAGTTTATGAATTAAAAAGACATCAGGATTTTTGGGTGAAATTGTAATTCCTAAACTTGCTAATCAATAAATAAAGTTGCATTTTTTTTAAGGACCATTGTCGTGGAAATTGAAATCAATGTTCACAGATACAGAACAAAAATCGAGCAGCAGCAAAATGCCTAATTATGGGTGAAACAAAAACTCCGCTATACCAATTTTAAATCACTTATTCAAGAAAGTAAAGGAATTACTCAAGCTGTTGATTTCATCAAATCCACCAAAGGCCACCAAAAGACAAGAATTAACTTTTGTAACTTAAGGAAACAAGTCATCTTGAAGATTTATTTAAAAAAACAAAAATTGCAGGACTTTTTTTTTTTTAACCAAGGTGCACCCTCAAATTTCTCAGTCCACCAATTGAAATTAAGCTGAAAGTTTCCAGTGGGGAAAACAATCTATTGTTTTCTATCCATTATTGTAAAAAAGTGTACATTATATAATTGTCACCATGTGTTACTAATCCTAAACCAACTATAATTAGGAAACTAATAAACTAAATATACATGGATTAGGAGATATAAATCCTAACAATAATAATAATCCTAATCATAGTAGAATTTTAATCCTTAACACTCCCCCTCAAGTTAGAGCATGAAGGTCTGAAATACCCAACTTGGAAACTAAACGATGAAAGTGAGTGGGATGAAGAGTTTAGTGAGAACATCGGCCGGCTGATGTTCGCTTCGAATATAATAAGGAGAAATAAATCTGTCTTGAAATGCATCACGGACAAAATGACAATCAATTTCAATATGTTTAGTACGTTCATGGAATACAGGATTTTCAGCAATGTGAAGAACAGCTTGATTATCAAAGTGTAATAAAATGGGGCGTGTTATAGGCACCTGAAGAACGCGAAGGAGGCTAGATAACCATTTTAGTTCACATAAAGTCATCGCCATGGAGCGATATTCAGCTTCAACAGAAGAGCGAGAAACAATATGTTGTTTCTTTGTTTTCCACGAAACAGGAGAACCACCGAATGAAATAAAATAGCCGGTAACAGAACGCCGAGTAATGGGGCATGTGGCCCAATCGGAGTCACAGTATGCAGTCAGGACAAGAGGAGAATTAGACTGAAGAAGAATACCACGACCAGGATTACCTTTGAGATGTCGAACAACCCCGATAGCCGCATCCTAATGAGCTTGGCGAGGAGCGTGCATAAACTGAGCGAGCATGTGAACAGAGTAAGCGAGCTTAGGTTAAGTAAGAGTAAGGTAGATCAGCTTACCAATGAGTCCGCGGCGATGACTTGGCTAACTGATGATTGGGTTATCGAAATAAGATCCAGTAGCCTTGGCTAACTGATGATTGGGTTCAATAGGTGTAGATGCTAGCTTGGCCCCTAACAAACCAATTTCAGAAAGAATTTCAAAAGTGTACTTTCGTTGGCATAAAAATAAACCCGAAGGGTTTCTTGCAATTTCAATACCCAAAAAATATTTGAGAGGACTCAAGTCCTTCATATGAAAGCACTTATTCAAGGAAGCTTTGAATTTATTGAAAGTGGGTAGTGAATTTCCAGTAATTAGTAAATGATCCACATAAATGAGGACACATAAAAAAATATTTCCGCGAGAGTATGTGAAGAGAGAATAATCTGCATAAGACTGAGAAAAGCCACACTTACGAAGAGCGGCAGTCAGTTTTGAGAACCAGCACCAAGGAGCTTGGTGAAGGCCGTATAAAGATTTCTTTAGAAGACAGATTTGTCCTCAGAAAGAGGGCCGAAAACCAGGTGGCGATTGCATATAAACTTCATCCTGTAAATCTCCATAGAGAAACGCATTGTGGACATCCATCTGATGAATAGATTTCGAGCAGTAGCGATAGAAAGTAAAGTGCAAACTGTGACCATTTTAGCAACTGGGCAAATTATCCGTGAAGTTAATACCTGCCATTTGTGTGTTTTCAAAACCACCAAGCGGGCTTTATATCGCTTGATGGTGCCGTCTGCTTTGTACTTAATATGAAAGACCCATTTACTCCCTAGACCACGTTTTCCAGGAGGTAAGGGCATTAAAGACCATGTGCCATTCTTTTCGAGTGCATCAATTTCTTGGCACATAGCGGCGCGCCAAAGAGGATTAGATACTGCTTCAGAGTAGGTGGTGGGCTCGGATTTTGTGGCTACCCATGCTAAAAAATGCCTGTGTAAAGGAGAAAATTTTCTATAGTCAACAAATTGTGTTATAGGGTAAAGGGACGCACCTGAGAGGTCCGAAGAGGATGAGGGAGCAGAAGAGGAATGGGATATAGAAGTTTTCCATATAGCATTATAATCAAAATCTTGGAGTCGAGTAGGAACTTTTTAATCCGAGTACTTTTCCTTGTACCAAGTATTTCCGTGGACTGGCTTGGAGAAGGAGAAGGAGCAGCTGGTATAAATGTTACTGGATTTGGAGCCACTGGATGACGTGCAGTGGAAATGTTCTGGTCCAAGAAGCTAGCTGGATTGGATGGATCTGCAACTGGGCCCGTGGTGCAGTTTTGACTGGGCAGAACAGAAACAGAAGTTCGGTCACTTGGATGGAGGCGCTGGGCCGTGCTATCAACAGGGAGAGAATCGGTTGGGTCATGCATGCTAGGCTGTGCGCGCTGGGCCTCGCTGTCAAAAGGAATGGATGTGGTTGGGCTGTGTATGTTAGTATATGCCCTAAGACCAATTGACTCACATTTATGATTTATGAAGCATGTATTTTTGAATTGTATTTTATGCTCTTGGTCATCAAGTATGTGACTTGATAGTAAAACCCTTATAGCTAATAAAATACTATTCTTATTTGTCCATAGTTTATTGCATCTTGTAAGCTAGTGTGAAGTTGATTGATGGTCAAGTTTTACTAATCATGAATATGAGATATAAAATCAATTCATAAATACATATTGAGAATATTGTATTGGACATGACCTAATGTGAAGAAGAAATATTGCATGAGTTTAAGTTATTTCTTCTCAGTTTTATATTTGGTGTCCTTTGACCTGATGTTTCTAATCTTCTTGCATGGGGAGAAAATATGTTTTGACATGGTCAAACATCACTTTTAATTAGGTGATTATTATGACTATTGGTTGGCTTATTTTCTTGTCATGGCTTGAATATTGGAGATAGTGAAAGGGATTTGTCCCTTTCTTTTTAGAGAGAGATATCCATGGGCCCCTTGATAAGGAAGACTGGAAAATATGCATGGCCATGCTCAAATAAGTATTAATAAGGTGTTATTAATATTATTTGTTGGAACAGTCTGCCTGGTGATCAAGTAAATGGTTAATTAAGTTTTATAAGGATGACTTGGTCCATGCCTTATACTTAATTAGGATATCGTGTGACAAAAGGACTAAATATTAAATTTGATGCTAGGTTATTATTGCATTTACTTAACTTGGATAAGCATAATGTCTTGCTAGAGGCCGCTTATGTTTTGTGAATAAATGTCTAGGACATTTTTTCATTCACTGCCAACGTTAAGTGAACCTACAGGGTTACACGCATAGACGATCTTGTGAGCATAATGTCCATGTTCAATGAATCTAGATTGTGTCTAGATTGTTGAACGTATACAAAAGAGGAATCAGATTCTATATTGTATTTTCTGGTAAGTTAATAAGTAATTAATTTAATTTAATCGAATAAATGAAATTAATTACTTAATATTACTCATCCAACTATTGGATGATTATAGGAATAGACGGACGAGATTAAACTGTCATTAGATGATAGTTAGGGTTTTGATATTGACAGCTATAAAAGGTTTTGTTAACCTTTTCTTGGCAGCCATCCTTTATTTGATTAAAGAAAAACAAAACCCTAAACCCTAGAACGACGATATAGTATCTAGCCTCCTCTCTCCGAAATACGAAAAATTACCAGATAGTTAGGATTAGTTCTGAACAGTTTTCAGAACATAGAAGGGGCTAACATCCCGATCGCTTGCAGAGGAGTTCGTCGCGTGGATACCAGTAGAGGGCGAAGCGTAAACTGTAGCGCCTCCGCATTGAACAATCAAAACATTGAGGTAATTTCTATCCAATCGGTTTTTCTAGTGTATGCAGATCCTGTTGGTGGATTTTCGTAGTTTTATTTTATTTTGTTTTTGCTTACAGTTTCTAATAGTGTGTACTGGCCCGGTCGTGATGGGCCGCACGAGATGCTGGGCCAGGCGAGTCAACAGCTTGGAGAAGGGCTGTCTTGGTCGCGGGCTCCTCCTCCCTTTGTCTTATTGGGCTACATCTTGCTAGGTCTGGACTGGATTTGTATGTTATTTTCACAAAAAAATTTACTCCCCCTTGCTTGTCAGCCCAACATTTGTTCCCCAAAATTATAAGAGCTTGCAAAATCTGGAGTACATTGCGGGGTTTCTGAGTCTCTGTATGGAAACTTTGTCTCATCAAAAATTACATCTCTGGATATAATGAACTTCGCCCTTTTTAAATCATAAAATCGCCAACCTTTCTTGTTGAAGGGATGTCCAAGGAAGACACACATTCTTCTTCGGGCTCGGAATTTATCTCTAGGTAGATCATGATCATGGACATAAGCTAAACACCCAAAACTTTTAATGTGAGAATAAGATGGTCTTTTCCTATGTAACATCTCATAAGGCATTTTTCCATGTAACAATGAAGAGGGTGTGCGATTTATAAGATATCCGGCTGTCAGAACACATTCTCCCCAAAATTTTATGGGTCAGTTAGCTTGAAACCGCAAAGCATGAGCAACATTCAGGATATGCCGATGCTTCCGTTCAACCCTACCGTTTTGTTGTGGAGTCCCAGCGATGGTGGTCTGATGTATCATGCCATGGGCGGAAAAATATGATTTTAGACAAATAAATTTTGTACCATTATCACTCCAGACTGTCTTTACGGTTTTGCCAAATTGGGTTCTCACCATGACAAAATAATCTTTTAAAACGGATGCAACTTTGCTTTTCTCTGAGATCAAATATATCCAGACTGCCCTAACCCAACCCCTTCCTTCGTAGAGCCGTGTATTGTAAGTGATCCGAACCTGCCTGGAGCAAGAATATAAACGTTGTTTCCCGTACCAGAAACCCAGATTGGAGATCTGACCATGTATTTTCCCTCTCTTGGATTGTAAGTCGTAACTTTATGTTCTCTTGATTTCATTTCAATCTGCAAGAACTTGTCAAAAATTCGAGTTGGAAAACGATGCACACAATTTTCCGCCTCTTCACGATATCAGAGAAAGTACTTAACTAGTTTGTTGAATATAAGTTCAACCCGGGCTTTTAAAGGTAGAACCCTAGCTTTCTTCAATACACTGTTAATTGCTTCAGAAATGTTGGTTGTCATGATACCGTGTCTGTGACCACAATCATGCAACAATGTCCATTTCTCTGGGTCCAACTTCATCAAGTAAATGTAAGCATCAACATTTCTTTCTCGAATCTCTTTCATTACACAATAAAATTTCCATTGTTTTGTTTCTGTTCCGGCCTGCCACATCAAGCTTTTTAGGTTTGTAATTTTAAAAGTCTTGTTGAAATTTGCTCGAATGTGGCGTAAGCAAAACCGGTGAACTGCAAATGGTGGTTGCCACAAAGGTTGACTTTGAATAGCAGAGAAAATATCTTTGTGGTGATCAGAAATGAGGCATACGTGGCGATCTTTGACAATGTATTCTCGCAAGTTTTTAAGGAACCAATTCCAACTCTCGGAGGATTCCTTATCAACAATTGCAAAAGCAAGTGGGAACAAGTGATTATTTGCATCCCACGTACTTGCAATTAACAGCACGCCCTTGTATGATCCCCTTAAGTGTGTTCCATCCACAGAAATCACCGGCCAGCAATATAGAATTCCGTTTATACATGGCGAGAAACACCAGAAAACAAATTTGAAAACATAATTAGGGGGACTGCTTGTTCTGTGATGCAAAAATTCGTATACAGTCCCCGAATTTAAATCTTGTACAGCTTGTAAGTATTTAGGTAAAATATTGAAGGTTGTATCCCAGCTACCAAAAACCCTCTCGATGGCAAATTTTCGAGCATACCATGCCCGCTTGTAAGTATAGCCAATTTGAAACAATACGTGCATTTTTTGAATGATGTTCGAAACAGGTATCTCAGGATCGTTGGCAACTAGGTGTGATATAGACAATGATATAAATTTTGAAGACAAGTTTTATGTGTTTGTTTTATTCTATCTGTACAAGGCATGTGTGTTCTTTGACGAATCTGGTTATTTCCCACCGATTATGCATGGCTTTCTTTTTTATATGGATGTACCATGAACAGTAATTATCGTCACTATGATAGTAACATCTTGCAGTCCATGTATCAATCTTACTTTTCAAAACTCGATATTCACGCCCCACCCTGATTGAGTACTTACGAACCGCACTTACTGCCTGCACTTTGTCAACGAATCTCATGCGTAACTGTATGTCAGTCATGGAGTCGTTCCAATCGAGTAATCGAACGGTACCAGATTCTACAAGGTCATCTATAGGATACCTAAGCCAATATCTAGGAATGCTCCAGAATGTGTGTAGTCATACCTAGTGTTGCTAAACCATTGGTTGCTCTCCCATTGTTGCACTATGTTTTCGGTGACCGGGTTGATAGGATTTACAGGGTTCAGGGGAGTTTGGAACTCTCCTTTTTCCGGGTCATTGTCATCATCAGATTCCGATTGACTAGAAACGGAATCAGCTCCGTCCGATTCGTCAACCTCATCATCATCATCATTATTGACGGTACTATACAACATAGACAGTTCATCAGAAACCATCCGTGTCACCGCTGTAATATGTTCTTGCAAAATTGTTGTATTTCTGTCATTTGTACTCGGAATATTTTGTTGCTAGACAGGCTCGAATTCAATAAGAATATGAATCCCTTCCTTCGCTATGTGGGGTTGAATAGTCCATAGATAGCGCATTTCCTCATTATTGTTCATGCTATATAAATTAAAGTAAAACATACGATGCACTTCGTAGTATGAAGTTACCCTCATTGTCTTTCGAACATTCCAGAGATTGGGATCCATATCTCGGTATTTCAATTTTTTTTTACCAGTTCGGCATGTGAAATAATTCGGTTCGTTGGCAATGTCCATCTTTTTTGAATTGTTCCAGTAAAATAGGGACTGTATGCATCTCTTGCAATTTCAGAATCCTAAAATAGCATGACTCTAACAGGGTTGATTGCTTCCATTTCGAAATGATTCAAGTGTAAGTGTTTAGGGAGGATGAAATATGAAGATGTTAGGAACTTCAGGAATTGAAAAAAGAATGAGTGGAAATGAAGATGAAGAGAATAAGTGTTTTGAAGATGTAGAGAATAAGGAATGAATGTATGAATTTATAGACTTTCAATAGGTTAGAAGGCAGAGAGTAAGTTGTAATGGGATGAGGTAAAACGTATTGGTGGGATGAAATTCTTGTCCTTGGAAGCTCTGTTGGATGAAATTATTGTCCTTTCATAAGCTGGATGAAATGAAAGTATTTGGTTTTTTTCTGGGTTGGGCCCATATATAAATAATGGGTACTAAAGAAGCCAAATTTTTTTTAATCCGACTCTGGCCATAACGCATAGCTATTGTGCGTTATCCCAGATGATAACACACAATGGTTGTGCGTTATCCCTAATCACGCGGCTTAACCCGCGTTCAGTCGCACTAATTGCGTAAAAAAAGTTTTAAAAAGTGACGTGGATCCTATATGGCGCTGATGTGGTGATAACGCACAGAGTGAAACCCTACCACATTCGCTGCCCCCTTCCTTATTTTTTCAGCCTATTTATTCTTCCCCCCTTTCTTCTCCTTTATTTTTCTTGCTGTTTTTTTTTTCATATCAGCCGCTTCTCACTCTTTCCTCCCTCATTCTTCTTGCTTTTTTCAGTCTTCTCCATCTGAAATTTTTTTGCAGCCTCCTCCGCCATCGCTCGGTATGTTATTTTCCTCTTCCTTTTATTTTCTGACTTCTTATTATTATATTTGACTTCTCTTCTTCTAATACTTGTGTATTTTATTTCGAAGTTTACAGTTAAAAATTAGTTAATATTTGAAGTTCAAATTTGAATCTGTGAGACTTTCTTTGGAGTACGAAGGTTATTAAAGATTTGGAGTGGAAAACGGTAGACTAGAGCTGCATTTTAAATTTTCGGTAAGTTTTCATTTAAAATTTTTTTGGTGTATTATTTGTTAAGTTTAATTGTTGTGTGTTTGGGTTTGTTATTTGTTGTTTGTTAATCATTTTTATGAATTTTATTTGTTAATTTGAATTAATTTATTTTTTGTGAAATTGGGTTTCGGATTTATGTATAAAAATTGTTGTTATTAATAAATTTGTATAAATTTGATAATAAAAACTTTAAAAACCCTTAAAATTGATTTTTGAAACATTAAAAAATAAGACTAGAAACTCTGTAACAGTAAACCCTAATAAACTCGAAGAACCTTAAAATTGATATTTTGAACATTAAACCGTGAAATTGTCAACGTTGTAACAGTAATCCCTCTTGCATTAAAATCTTAATATTTTAAACACTAAACCATAAAACTGTAAACTTTGTAACAGCAAACCCTTAAAAAAAATGAAAATCTGAATATTTTAAACATTAATTCGTAAAACTGTAAACTACGTAACAGTAAACCTTAAAAACTTTAAAATCTTATTTTTTTAAACATTAAACCGTACATCCCTAAATTTTCCTCCAGTAAACCCTAAAAATGTTATTTGGAAACATTAAACTGTAAAACTATAAACTTTATAACCGTTAAAAGTAATAACAGTTAAATCTTAATATTCTTGATGATTAACTTTAAATTATAAAACATTAAAAATCCTGAAAACCCTAAAAATACTAAATTTGATATGCTAAAAAACATTCAAACCTATAACCCTAAAATGCAGTGTACCATAAAGAACACACCTTAAAGAATTTAGAATTAGAATTTATTTAAAATTTTTAATATTAACATATAGATATTGACAGTATCTGAAACTATAATTAATATAGATGGAAGAAGTGCTAGCACACTTGCATCTGGGGCCCATTGTCCTTGATGTCTTATCGAGACAGCACGAGTACAGATCCGGTTTGATCTGGAGTGGGGATCACGAGACGTGTTATACTGATCTTCAGTGTAGGTGTTTTGGGTGGAACCTATTCCAGTGCTACAGTACGGCTCCCCGTAGATTGGTGGAGATTATTGACAGAACCGGGTTGGGGGGAGTCTTTAGATGTGGTTACATTTGGTTGGACCATGCACTTATTACATCATTGGTAGAGTGGTGGAGACCGGAGACTCACACATTTTACCTGACATGTGGTGAAGTGTCAATAACACTGCAGGAGGTACAGGAACTGTGGGCTTTAGGGATAGACGGTATGGCCGTTACCGGCCCTAGCTGGTGTGTAAACCTGAAATAGTACTGGATCGATCTTATCGAGAGACTTCTGGGTGTGCGGTTATCTCTTAGCCACTTTTCCGGATACAAGGTAAAGAAGGAACCATTGGAAGGATGGATCCTGAGAGCATTTACCAGTTCAAAGACCGATGATGATCTAATCCTATGCGCTCGTGGATTTATTTTTTTACTCATTGGCGGACACATATTTCCCGACTTCTCCGGGAATTTGGTTAATGTGCGCTACCTCAGTTTATTAGAGGATATTGATGCTGTCAGGACATATAGTTGGGGTAGCTGTGTTCTTCAGTTTTTGTATAGGCAGTTGTGCACGCCAGCATTTGGGGGTGCACGAAAGATTAGGGGGGCCTTAGTCTTAGTACAGATTTGGGCGTAGTCGCGAATACCTACATTGCGGCCTCAGCTGACTACGGATATTCAGGCCGACCCTCTTGCTCCTCTTGGCGCAATATGGTGCACATTATTTGACTGTAGCCAGCTGCCTACGCACACTCTGGTGACCTACAGGGACCAGTTAGATTTCATGCCATCTGATCAGGTTCGCTTTACTTTATTTTGTAATATTTATAATTAATTGAGATTTTTTTATGCAATTAAATTTTTATTGATTTTGGATTTTGATTTGACAGTTTATATTGCTCCCGTATCTTAACCGTGCTCTGGTTCCATCTGACCTGTGGCAGGCAAAGGTCCCATTCATCTGTTATGCGATAGTGGAGTATCACTATCCCGGGTGTGTGATGCACCAATTTGCACGGGCTCAGATGGTTCCAAATGCTTGTGATACTCGTCTGGACCTGCACCGGAACAAACTGAGAGGGAATGATAACATATACTAGGGGACACAGCATGCTATCTATCTCGGTGCCTGGTACCAGTGGCGACTTCGTGTCAGGGATGGTCCTGCTGTAGCTGCTGAGGCGTTGTCATACCCCAGTAATGAGTACATCAGATGGTATAGGGGTATCACGCGGGTTTATATCGGCAATCCAGTTAACCGTGATACCCGTTTGCATAGATATTTGCCTGCCGGTGTGGACAGACGGATGATGGTAAGTTTTCCAAATATATATATATATATATATATTTAAAGGGTTTTCTTATGCATTTAAGTTATTTATGTTGATCTCTAACATTTTAATTAATTAATTTTTTTAATTTTTTTAATTCTTTTTTTTAGACTTCTATGTTGCAGGAGGTGGATGATATGACTTTAGTGGTGATTCAGGAACCACCTTCATCTCCTTTACAGATGGCCCTGTTTGCAAAGAAAGTGCAGACGATTATTCGGAGGTGTATGGTCTCCATCGGTGGTACTTTGGGATGCACTCTTTCGCAGCACGATATCCAGCAGACGTTCCTTGTGCAGTCGTCGCGTCGCTGTCCCCGGGAGCACGTACCTGACCGAGGTGCTCGTGGAGTTAAGAAGGGTGCTCGGAGACATCTTGGGCGGGGAGTAGGAGGTGGACGCCCTCCTGTACCTCCGACAGAAAGGCACGAACATGTCGACCCCGACCATGTAGAGGTAGAGAGGGGTGAAGGATCTAGAAGTGGACAACCGCTTGTTGACCCATTTGACAGAACAAACTTAGATATGCCTTCTTTTAGTTCGGGTTTGACGCCAGCTTTCCAATCACGTCCTAGTGGATCCGGGACATCGCAGACGCCTCTCTCGCCCAGTTTAGGATTTTCCTCATTTCAAGCACCACATTCTACGTCCTACGGGTTTTTTGGGTTTCGGGCACCCTTTCCTCCGGGCACAGCCGGTTCATATACACTGCATCAGCCTATATCGTAGGCATCTTAATCTGATGAAAAGGAGCGGGCGAATGACATGGATGGTTTATAGCGTTACGGATTCGGGCATCATGTCGGTAGGAAGACTACGATGTTCACGCCATCCGACTGGCCGTAGTTATAATTAGTATTTTCTAGTTTTCATTGCCAATTATACGAAAATTAAATTTTTGTATAAAGTATTCAGTTCATGTTTATACTATTGATTTATTTGTTTTACGTATCTTAATTATATTCTTATTTTGTTTTAGGTAAAATCCTAAAATTTCAAATTGTCCAGTTTAAACATAACATTTTTAATTTGGTTTGCTGAAAAAAGTTTGGTTTAATTTAAAAGTTTGCTGAAAAATAATAAAAAAAATATAAAAAAGGGGTAAATGTGTAAAAGAAAAAAGTTTGCTGAAAAAAAAACTGAAAAAAGTAAAAAAAAAATGAGTAAATGTGTAAAAGAAAAAAGTTTGCTGAGAAAGAAATAAAAAAAATAAAAAAAACTGGTAAATGTGTAAAAGAAAAAAGTTTGCTGAGAAAGAAATAAAAAAAATAAAAAAAACTGGTAAATGTGTAAAAGAAAAAAGTTTGCTGAAAAAAAATTAAAAAAAAAGTAAAAAAAAAGGGTAAATGAGTAAAGAAAAAAGTTTTCAAAAAATAAAAAATAAAAAAAACGGGTAAATGTGTAAAAGAAAAAAGTTCGCTGGGAATAAACAAAAGATGCCTGAAGATTACGCATGATGGATGTACGTTATCTAGAAGATAACGCACAACCACTTTGTCCTTGAAGATCACGCAGAATCATTGTGCGTTATCTTCTATTGTCACCTCGGCCCCGTACAATAATTCACTCATACCAGCTCATGGAAGAACAATAATTTGGTTTCATCCAGCTCATGGAAGGATAATAATTTCATCCAACAAAGCTTCCAAGGACAATAATTTCATCCAACCAATACGTTTTCCCTCATCCCATTACAACTTACTCTCTGCCTTCAAAACCATTGAAAGTCTATAAATTCATACATTCATTCCTTATTCTCTACATCTTCAAAACACTTATTCTCTACATCTTCAGTTCCACTCATTCTTTTTTCAATTCCCGAAGTTCCTAACATCTTCATATTTCATCCTCCCTAAACACTTACAGTTGAATCATTTCGAAATGGAAGCAATCAACCCTGTTAGAGTAATGCTATTTTAGGATTCTGAAATTGTAAGGGATGCATACGGTCCCTATTTTACTGGAACAGTTCAAAAAAGTTGGACATTGCCAACGAACCAAATTATTTCACATGCCCAACTAGTAAAAAAAATATTGAAATACAGAGATATGGAACCCAATCTCTGGAATGTTCGAATGACAATAAGGGTGCCTTCATACTACGAAGTGCATCGTATGTTTTACTTTAATTTATATAGCATGAACAATAATGAGGAAATGCGCTATCTATGGACTATTCAACCCCACATAGCGAAGAAAGGGATTCATATTCTTGTTGAATTTGAGCCTATCAAGCAACAAAATATTCCAAGTACAAATGACAGAAATACAACAACGTTGCCAGAACATATTACGGTGGTAACACGGATGGTTTCTGATGAACCGTCTATGTTGTACAGTACTGTCAATAACGATGATGATGAGGTTGACGGATCGGACGGAGATGATGCCGTTTCTAGTTAATCTGAATCGGATGATGACAATGACCCAGAAGAAGGAGAGTTCCAAACTCCCCTGAACCCTGTAAATCTTGTCAACCCGGTCACCGAAAACATAGTGCAACAATGGGAGAGCAGCCAATGGTTCAGCAATGCTAGGTATGGCTACACATATTCTGGAGCATTCCTAGATATTGGCTCGGGTTCTCCTATAGATGACCTTGTAGAATCTGGTACCGTCCGATTACTCGATTGGAATGACTCCATGACTGACATACAGTTAGGCATGAGATTCGTTGACAAAGTGCAGGCAGTAATTGCAGTTCGTAAGTACTCAATCAGGGTGGGGCGTGAATATCGAGTTTTGAAAAGTAAGATTGATACATGGACTGCAAGATGTTACTATCATAGTGACGATAATTACTGTTCATGGTACATCCATATAAAAAAGAAAGGCATGCATAATTGGTGGGAAATAACCAGATTCGTCAAAGAACACACATGCCTTGTACAGATAGAATAAAACAAACACATAAAACTTGTCTTCAAAATTTATATCATTGTCTATATCACACCTAGTTGCCAACGATCCTGAGATACCTGTTTCGAACATCATTCAAAAAATGCACGTATTGTTTCAAATTGGCTATACTTACAAGCGGGCATGGTATGCTCGAAAATTTGCCATCAAGAGGGTTTTTGGTAGCTGGGATACAACCTTCAGTATTTTACCTAAATACTTACAAGCTGTACAAGATTTAAATTCGGGGACTGTATACGAATTTTTGCATCACAGAACAAGCAGTCCCCCTAATTATGTTTTCAAATTTGTTTTCTGGTGTTTCTCGCCATGTATAAACGGAATTCTATATTGCTGGCCGGTGATTTCTGTGGATGGAACACACTTAAGGGGATCATACAAGGGCGTGCTTTAGCACTGCAAGTACGTGGGATGCAAATAATCACTTGTTCCCACTTGCTTTTTGCAATTGTTGATAAGGAATCCTCCGAGAGTTGGAATTGGTTCCTTAAAAACTTGCGAGAATACATTGTCAAAGATCGCCACGTATGCCTCATTTCTGATCACCACAAAGATATTTTCTCTGCTATTCAAAGTCAACCTTTGTGGCAACCACCATTTGCAGTTCACCGGTTTTGCTTACGCCACATTTGAGCAAATTTCAACAAGACTTTTAAAAATACAAACCTAAAAAGCTTGATGTGGCAGGCCGGAACAGAAACAAAACAATGGAAATTTGACTGTGTAATGAAAGAGATTCAAGAAAGAAATGTTGATGCTTACATTTATTTGATAAAGTTGGACCCAGAGAAATGGACACTGTTGCATGATGGCAGTTATAGACACAGTATCATGACAACCAACATTTCTGAAGCACTTAATAGTGTGTTGAAGAAATCTAGGGTTCTACCTTTAAAAGCCCTGGTTGAACTAATATTCAACAAACTAGTTAAGTACTTTCACCAATACCGTGAAGAGGCGGAAAATTGTGTGCATCCATTTCCTACTCGAATTTTTGACAAGTTCTTGCGAATTACAATGAAATCATGAGAACACAAAGTTACAACTTACAATCCGCGAGAGGGAATATACATGGTCGGATCTCCAATCCGGGTTTATGGTACGGGAAACAACGTCTATACTTTGCAGCTAAATAATAAATCATGCAGTTGCGGAAAATGGCAAACATATACATTGCCTTATTCTCATGTTCTTGCAGTGTGTAGAGAAAATAGGTCAAGAACAGATACTTATGTGCCGGAGATATATTCGCGACAAACGTACAAAAGAACTTACCAAGCGAATTTTCATCCGGTCTTGAGTGAGAACTTTTGGTGGGATGTTCCTTTTAATTTAACATTCTATCCTCCAAACATTAAAAACAAAAAAAAATTTCATTAAAAAAAATAAAGAAAAAAAATTTAAAAAATTAAAAAATAATAAAAAATAAACAAATTACGTGGCTGATAACGCACAATAAGTATGCATATGCCTCATCATAACCCACACTCATTGTGCGTTATCAACCACATAGGCTGATTAGGGGAGGATGCTTAATTAACTAATAACGCACAATGGTTGTGCGTTATCATTATAGATAATGCACAACCATTGTGCGTTATGGCCTCTTCCAGAATTTAAAAAAAAAAATGAGCCTCTTTAGTAAACAGTACTAAAATCTGGGCCCAACCCAGAAAAAAAACCAAATTATTGTCCTTCCATGAGCTGATATGAGTGAATTATTTTACGGGGCCGAGGTGACAATAGAAGATAACGCACAATGATTGTGCGTCATCTTCAAGGATAACACACAACAGGCATGCGTTATCCTTGAAGATAAAGCATTATGGTTGTGCGTTATCATCCATCGTGTGTTATCTTCAGGCATCTCTTTTTTTTTTTTTCCGAGCGAACTTTTTTCTTTTACACATTTACTCGTTTTTTTTAGCAAATTTTTTTCTTTTACACATTTACCCTTTTTTTTTTTTTTTTTTTTTTTTTTTACTTTTTTTTTTTTTTCAGGAAACTATTTTCTTTGACACATTTACCCTTTTTTTTTTTATACTTTTTTTTAGTTTTTTTTAGCAAACTTTTTTCTTTTACACATTTACCCTTTTTTATATTGTTTTTTATTTTTTTTCAGCAAACTTTTAAATTAAACCAAACTTTTTTCAGCAAACCAAATTAAAAATTTTATGTTTAAACTGGACAATTTGAAATTTTAGGCTTTTACCTAAAACAAAATAAGAATATAATTAAGACACGTAAAACAAATAAATCAATAGTATAAACGTGAATTGAATAATTTATTAATTTACATATAATTGGCAATGAAAACTAGAAAATACTAATTATAACTAGTGTCAGTCGGATGCCGTGAACCTTGTAATCTTCTTACCGACACGATGCCCGAATCCGTAACGCTGTAAACCATCCATGTCATCCGCCCGCTCCTCTTCATCAGACAAAGATGCCTGCGATATAGGCTGATGCGGTGTAGATGAACTGGCTGTGCCCGGAGGAGGGGGTACCCGAAACCCCGAAAACCCATAGGATGTAGAATGTGGTGCTTGAAATGAGAAAAATCCTAAACTAAGCGGGAGAGACGTCTTCGATCTCCCGGATCCACTAGGAAGTGACTGGGAAGCTGGCGTCAAACCTAGACTAAAAGAAGGCATATCTAAGTTTGGGTTGTCAAATGGGTCAACAGGCAGTTGTCCACTTCAAGATCTCTCACCCCTCTGCACCTCTACATGGCCGGGGTCAACATGTTCGTGCCTTTCTGGAGCAGTAGGTACAGGAGGGTGTCCACCTCCTGCTCCACGCCCAGGATGTCTCTAAGCACCCCTCTTAACTCCACGAGCACCTCAGTCAGGTACGTGCTCCCGGGGATGGTGACGGGACGGCTGCACAGGGAACGTCTGCTGGATATCGTGCTGCGAAGGAGTGCATCCCAAAGTACCGCCGATGGAGACAATATACCTCCGGATAATCGTCGGCATTTTCTTCGCAAACAAGGGCAATCTGTGAAGGAGATAAATGTGATTCCTGAATCACCACTAAAGCCATATCATCCACCTCCTACAACATAGAAGTCTAAAAAAAAGAATTTAAAAAATTAAATAAATAAATAAATTAAAACGTTAGAAATCAACATAAATAACTGAAATGCATAAGAAAACCCTTTAGAAAAATATATATTTATTTGGAAAACTTACCATCATACGTCTGTCCACACCGGCAGGCTGATATCTATGCGAACGGGTATCACGGTTAACTGCATTGCCGATGTAAACCCGTGTGATACCCCTATACAATCTGATGTACTCATCACTGGGGTATGACAACGCCTCAGCAGCTACAGCAGGACCATCCCTAACACGAAGTCGCCACTGGTACCAGGCATCAAGATGGATAGCATGCTATGTCCTCCAGTATGTGTTATCATTCCCTCTCAACTGGATCTGGTGCAGGTCCAGACGAGTATCACAAGCATTTGGAACCATCTGAGCCCGTGCAAACTGGTGCATCACAGCCTGGGATAGTAGTACTCCACTATCTCATAACAGATGAGGGGGACCTCTGCCTGCCACAGGTCAGATGAACCAGAACACGGTCAAGATATGGGAGCCATATAAACTGTCAAATCAAAATCTAAAATCAATAAAAATTTAATTACATAAAAAAGTATCAATTAATTACAAATAATACAAAATAAAGTAAAGCGAACCTGATCAGATGGCATGAAATCTAACTGGTCCCTGTAGGTCACCAGAGTGTGCGTAGGCAGCTGGCTACAGTCAAATGATGTGCACCATATTGCGCCAAGAGGAGCAAGAGGGTCGATCTGAATCTCCGTAATCAGCTGAGGCCGCAATGTAGGTATACCCCACCATGCCCAAATCTATACTAAGACTAAGGCCCCCCCAATCTTTCATGCACTCCCCAATACTGCCGTGCACAACTGCCTATACAAAAACTCAAGTACGCAGCTACCCCAACTATATGTCCTGATAGCATCAATATCCTCTAATAAACTGAGGTAGCGCACATGAACCAAATTCCCGGAGAAGTCGGGAAGCATGTGTCCGCCAATGAGTAAGAAAATAAATCCACGAGCGCGCAGGATTAGATCATTATCGGTCTTTGAACCGGTAAACGCTCTCAGGATCCATGCTTCCAATTGTTCCTTCTTCACCTTGTATCTGGAAAAGTGGCTAAGAGACAACCGCACACCCAGAAGTATCTCGATAAGATTGATCTAGTACTGTTTCGGGTTTACACTCCAGCTAGGGCCGGTAACGGCCATACCGTCTATCCCTAAATCCCACAGTGCTTGTACATCCTGCATGTTATTGACACTTCACCACACGTCAGGTGAAATGTGTGAGTCTCCGGTCTCCACCACTCTACTAATGATGTAATAAGTGCGTGGTCCAACCCAATGTAACCACATCTAAAGACTCCCCCTAACCCGGTTCTGTCAATAATCTCCACCAATCTACGGGGAGCCGTACTGTAGTACCAGAATAGGTTCCGCCCAAAACGCCTACACTGAAGATCAGTATAACACGTCTCGTGATCCCCACTCTAGATCAAACCGGATCTGTACTCGTGCTGTCTCGATAAGACATCAAGGACAATGGGCCCCGGATGCACGTGTGTTGGCACTTCTTCCATCTACATTAATTATAGTTTTAGATACTGTCAATATCTATATGTTAAAATTAAAAATTTTTAAATAAATTCTAATTCCAAACTCTTTAAGGTGTGTTCTTTATGGTGCACTGCATTTTAGAGTTTTTGGTTTGAATGTTTTTTAGCATATCAAATTTAGTGTTTTTAGGGTTTTCAGGATTTTTAATGTTTTATAATTTATAGTTAATCATCAAGAATATTAAGATTTAACTGTTATTACGTTTAACGATTATAAAGTTTATAGTTTTACTGTTTAATGTTTCCAAATAACATTTTTAGGGTTTACCGGAGGAAAATTTAGGGATGTACGATTTAATGTTTAAAAAAATAAGATTTTAAAGTTTTTAAGGTTTACTGTTACGTAGTTTACAGTTTTATGAATTAATATTTAAAATATTCAGATTTTCATTTTTTTTAAGGGTTTGCTGTTACAAAGTTTACAGTTTTATGGTTTAGGGTTTAAAATATTAAGATTTTAACACAAGGGGATTACTGTTACAACGTTGACAATTTCACGGTTGTTCAAAATATCAATTTTAAGGTTCTTCGGGTTTATTAGGGTTTACTGTTACAGAGTTTCTAATCTTATTTTTTAATGTTTCAAAAAATCAATTTTAAGGGTTTTTAAAGTTTTTATAATGTACCCTATAGAATTTTAATATTATGATTTTGGTTTTTTAAGGTTTACTGTTAAAAAGTTTATAGTTTTACGTTTTATTGTTTGATGTAAATTTTTGGATTTTGATAATAGATTTTTACGTTTTCTAGTATTTAAAATTTAGAATTTTTAAGTTTTTTAAGTTACTTATAGTATATTTTATAAGTAAGCATTTTACTACTTCATAAATTCAGTATTAGGGCTTTAGAGTTTAAATAAAAGTATTAATTACTAAACTATAAATTTTCAAGTCTCTATTATACTATTTAAAAAATATATATATGTGATAAAAATACCAAATTATAGGTTCCCATATTTTCTACTCGAAAATTTATACGGAATGTACATGATAATTATCTAAGTAATTAAAAAAAATTTCAAATAATCATAAACTAAGGTAAAAAATTCAACCCTAATTATCCAAATAAATAAATTCATGAAAATAATTCATCACACTAAGATCACTTTTTAAATGCAAAAAACAATTATAAACATAAAATTATCAAGTTTGTGTAAATTTATTAATAACAACAATTTCAAACATAAATCCAAACCCCACTTTTACCAAAAAAAAAAAAAAAAGGGGCCGATAAATCTAGCTCGGGAATATGAATGTATAGTGCGAAAAAAATCATTATTTTCCCTCATATTTCTCTCTCTACACAGTTTATCTCTAATTTCTCTCTACTCCTTCTCCACTCTAAAACTAAAATCTTTAACATTGAACTTGAATTGGAGGTAGATATAGATCATTATGAAGAATTTGTAGAAGAAAATATCAATTTTAGATATAAGAAAAGTAAAAAAAAAAAATTTCAAAATTGAGCTCGGATCGCCCGGACGGGCGACCTGAACATGGGCGGATCCCCCAGATGGGCGACCAGCACACATCCAGGTCACCGGCCCGGGCGACCGACTCACGTCCGGGTCGCCGGCCCGGGCGATCAGAGGGTTTTTTTTTTTCCTTTTTTAAGGAAGAAAGAATTTTTGTAGGTATTTGGAAAACTTGAAACATGAATAACTCTGCGATCGGATGTCTGTTTCACGCATATGACTACTTGTTTTGATGGTTCTCGTAAAGAGGAACGCAACGGCATCATCGAAAAAGTGATCCGGACGCGTTTCGAGAAAAAAAATCATTTTGTATAGTTAAAAACTTTGACGGGGCATAACTTTGCGCTCGAACGTCCGATTGAGGCGATTCTTGTGGGCATTTCAGGTATTTTTTCGAGATCTACGCATCGGAAACCTCCATAACCGTTCCCACAAAAACGTCATATTTTCCTTTTAATTTACGATTTTGTAATTTTCTAATACTTTCTCTCTTGTTAACTAAAAAATTACGCCGCCAATTTGAAAATTAAACAGAGGAGCAGTCTTCTTTTTGCTCTAATTAAAAATTCAAATGATTGAAGTTGGTAAATATTGAAATTCTTTTTTCACGCAATTTTTTTGCCCCGAAATGCGTCCGAATCACTTTTTCGACGATGTCGTTGCGTTCCTCTTTACGAGACCATAGAAACGAGTGATAATACGCGTGAAACGGACATCTGATCGCAGAGTTATTCATGTTTCAAGTTTTCCAAATGCCTACAAAAATTCTTTCTTCCTTAAAAATAAAATAAAATAAAAAAAGAACCTTGGATCGCCCAGGCTGGCGACTCGGATGTGAGCCGATCGCCCGGGCCGGCGAACCGGATGTGTGCTGGTCGCCCATCTGGGCAATCCGCCCATGTTCAGGTCACCTGTCCGGGCGATCCGAGCCCAGTTTTGAAATTTTTTTTTAAAACTTTTCTTACATCTAAATTGATATTTTCTTCTATAAATTCTTCATAATGATCTATATCTACCTCCAATTCAAGTTCAATGTTAAAGATTTTAGTTTTTGAGTGGAGAAGGAGTAGAGAGAAGTTAGAGAGAAACTGTGTAGAGAGAGAAAGATGAGGGAAAATAATGATTTTTTTTGCGCTATACATTCATATTCTCGAGTTAAATTTATCAGCCAAAAAAAAAAAATTGAATGTAAAATTTTGGATTTTAATAATAGATTTTTAAGTTTTGTATTATTTAAATTTTAGAATTTTTAAGTTTTTCAAGGTTACTTATTGTATATTTTATAAGTGAGTATTTTACTACTTCGTAAATTCTCTATTACGGTTCTAGAGTTTAAACAAAAGTAATAATTACTAAACTATTAATTTCCAAGTATCGGTTCTACTGTTTACAGTTAAAAATACCGAATTACAGGTTCCCATATTTTCTCCTCAATAATTTATACGAAATATGCAAAATAATTATCTAAATAATTAAAAAGATTTTCAAATAATCATAAAGCAAGGTAAGAAATTAAACCTAATTATCCAAATAAATTCATGAAAATAATAAATCACCCTAATATCACTTTTTAAATGCAAAAAATAATTATATACATAAAATTATCAAATTTATACAAATTTATTAATAACAACAATTTTATACATAAATCCAAAATCCAATTTCACAAAAAATAAATTAATTCAAATTAACAAATAAAATTCATAAAAATGATTAACAAACAACAAATAACAAATCCAAACACACAATAATTAAACTTAATAAATAATACACCAAAAAAATTTTAAATGAAAACTTACTGAAAATTTAAAATGCAGCTCTAGTCTACCGTTTTCCGCTCCAAATCTTTAATAATCTTCGTACTCCAAAGAAAGTCTCGCAGATTCAAACTTGAACTTCAAATATTAACTAATTTTTAACTGTAAACTTCGAAATAAAATACGCAAGTATTAGAAGAAGATAAGTCAAAAAATAATAATAATAAGTCAGAAAATAAAAGGAAGAAGAAAATAACTTACCGAGCTGTGGCGGAAGAGGCTGCAAAAAAATTTGAAATGGAGAAGGCTGAAAAAGGAAGAAGAATGAGGGAGGAAAGAGAGAAAAGAGGCAAATGAAAAAAAAAACAGGAAGAAAAATAAGGGAGAAGAAAGGGGGGAAGAATAAATAGGCTGAAAAATAAGGAAGATGGCGGCGGATGTGGTTGGGTTTCACTATAAGGTGATAATGCACAGTCACTGTGCGTTATCAAACTTAATAAAGCATAATGGATGTGCGTTATTAAGCTTGATAACGCACAGTCATTGTGCGTTATCACCACGTTAGCGCCATATAGGATCCACGTCACTTTTTTAACTTTTTAAAGCAATTAGCGGCTGAACACGACTTAAGCCGCGTGATTAGGGATAATGCACAACCATTGTGCGTTATCATCTGAGATAACGCACAATGGCTGTGCGTTCTGGCCAGAGTCGGATTAAAAAAAATTTTGGACCTCTTTAGTACCCATTATTTATATCTGGGCCCAAACTTAGAAAAAAACCATAGAAATCTTATCATCCGCAAAATGGGTGGAAAGGGGTGACTTTCCAACTTAGCAAGCAACACTAAACCCTATCCAAGAGTTAAAGAAAAACTATGTTTGGAAATAGGTTTTAAGATTATGAAAAAAAATATTTAACTACTGACAGAAGAATCCTTAGAATACATTTTTAATTCGTGAAAAATAACATACTTTGGAGTTGACCTGTAATTTTGAAAAAGAGTTTATGAACTAGAAGTATATTAGGATTTTTGGGAGAAATTGTAATTCCTAATTTGCTAATCACTATCCCAGTCAAGAATATAAGTTTTTTTGGACTTTGCACACGAATTAAATATTAAGAAAACAATTCAAATTTTTATGTAAAATATCTATTTTACCCTCAATAAATAAAGAGAGAGAGAGAGAGAGAGAGAGAGAGAGAGAGAGAGAGAGAGAGAGAGAGAGAGAGAGAGAGAGAGAGAAAGAGAGGAATGAGAAATAATAAATGAATTAAAGAGAGTATAATTAAAAAATAGATAAAAAATATATATTGAAATGTGTAAAAAGATTTATAATTTTGACTATTTAATTTTAATTAAAATAATTTATATTTTTGACAAAAAGTAGTAATAAATAAAGTTGCATTTGTTTTAAAGGACCATTATAGTAAACATTGACCGAGCAGCAACAAAATGCCTAATTATGAGCGATACAAAAACTCCACTGATACAAATTTAAAATCACTTATTCAAGAAAATAAAGCAATTACTCAGGCTGTTGATTTCATCCAATCAACGAATGCCACAAAAAGACGAGAATTAAATTTTTTAACTTAAGGAAGCAAGTCATATTGAAGATTAATTTTAAATAAGCAAAGAAGCAATCATATTGAAGATTAATTTTAAATAAGCAAAATTGCATAACTTTTTTTTTTTAACCAAAATGCACCCTCAAATTTCTCAATCCACTAATTGAAATTAGGCAAAGAGGAAGTTACAGAACCACTAGCACCGACATCGTCACACTTTTGCCTAAGTTGTTCAGTGAGAGTGACCTCCTCTTTCTTTTTTTCTCTTAATTTAATTTAATTTTTTTTTTTATTTTTAACATGCAAATCACATTTCTTTCTTCAACAACTAACCCATATTGATCGAGATTACCACAGAAAAATCACAAGTACCTTATTTATTCATCACACATACTTACATAAACATTAATATGACCCAATGATGATATAATAGTAAAAACATTGGTTTCAAAAAATTCATACTTTGTATGAACATTTAATTAATTAATTGTACAATTAATAACATTGATTGATCATGAATGTCATACAAATCATGCTCTTGTGGTCGGTGGTTATTGCGTCATGAAAATATCTAAATCATTCTTAATTCATAAAAAGATAGTCACATTATAATTAAGCTGATGTTAATATTTTTTAATACGTAAGGCATTCATTCCTTTAACCCTTTATTAAGACACCAAGACATATAACTAATAAACTTAAAGCTTATAATTTTCCTTCCACAAAAAACAATATAATCACAAATGAGTTCCTAAAAAACACCTGGGAATTACAATATATGTACCATTCCTTAAGAAAATCAGTAGAAGCGCATTTCTTTACCATTACTTCTCATATTTATTTCAATATTTAGAGCAAAATCTCACAATGTCTTATGCTTCGGTTTTTTTTTCAAGATTTGGTTGTATACAGACCCATTATTCAAAGAAGAAAATCTAGCATGCAAGTAGATATTGGAAGCTTTGGTTGATAAATTAAAGATATTTATTTAGGAAGTTTCTCCTGCAAAATGAAGCCTTGCCTTTCAATAAGGTAACAAATATCCTTTAGTTCTTTTTTTCTTTCTAGGAGTTTTCTTTTTTTAGGGAAAAAATAACTATATATTATTAAGATCCAAAGAGATGGCATGGGTTATATTAGAAGGAATGGATCTAGTTCTTTAGTTCTTTTTTGCTTTCTAGAAATTTCAGTAAAGACTAATTTATTTGTCCATTCGACCAAAAAAAAAAAAAAGAAAGAGACCTGTGGTGTGTAGTGCAATTCCTTTGGATCTTGAAGGCCGTCAATGAATTTAATCTCTCTTTTAATAACTGGGAAGGAAAAGTTTCATCTGGAGTTCATTCGGAAGGCAACCAAAAGTTCTACTTGCAATTGAAATGTGGTAATAGTCATTCCAATCAAAGGCGATGAATCACTGTAGTGAGAAGAACAGCTCTTGCTGCAATATTAGCTCTACTACTCATCAAAAAGGATAAACACAATTATAAAGGCGATAACAGAGTTTTAGAGGGCAACACCAGATATTGATCTCTTTTGACAAACTCCATGTCGCTACCAATAATTTTCACCAAGAAATCTTATTTGGACATGGGGAAGGCATGAAAATTGTTATTAAGATCATTGATTATGCGAGATCCTAGAAGAGCTTTTTAGCATAATGTGCAGCTCTAAAAAATACGAGACATCATAATCTAATTAAACTCATTATCCTTTGTCCCGTGTTACCATTTTTACAAGTGTTATTCCTCCTAAAAATTACAGTACCATTCTTGAACTCTTTGAGACTGATACCCTTATCACCACCCATGTTGGTATCATGCAGTCTCAAGCTAAGAGATAAGGGATACAGTCAGACGAGATTTTATGGAGGTTTTAAGCAAGAAATTTGTTGTTTTCGGCAGAATCTTTGATTAGGGAATGGAAAGAATAAGCTTTTTTTTTTTTTTTTAGGAAACATATTAGTTTCTTAGAATAATCTTAATATTTATTTAGAATAATCAATAATCTTAATAATTGATTATGCTCATTTCTATTTTTTTTCTTTAATTAGCTCAAGGTCAACTAATGAGCAATTATATGCTTAATGCTTAATTTTTCAGGATCTAGAAATGATTCCAATAAGGCATCTTTTTTCAGATAAATATTCTATTGAGCAAGTTATTGTTGATAGTTTTATAATTAATTTGATGGCTTATATGTGTTTTTATTTTTCTCAAAAGAAAAATAAAAAAATTTTAAGGTCAAATAAAAAAATAAAAAAATAAAAAAAATTATGCAACCGCCTCCTTCTTCTTCCTCTACCTTCTTCCTCCTCTTCCTCCCATTGTAAACTACCACCCCCACCCTTCTCCTCTTTCTTCTTCCTCCTCTTCCTTCTTCCATTAGTGCCGCACCACCTTTCTCCTCTTTATCTCCAAACCAATTAAAATCAACTAATTTCAAAGAAATCCCAACAAGGAAAACCAAAATTCACCCTTTATGGGCAACAAATTCCGACAAAATGAAAATTCCCAATTCCGATGCCCTTCAAAAAACAAAAAAAGGACCCAAATTGACAAGTGAAAGAAAACACCCAAAAAACTAGAGAAAATTCCCCTAATTTACATAAGAAAATCCAAGAAGAACAGAGATGTATAATGAAGGGATTTTGATTTTTGAGTATGGGTTGATAATTGAACTTTGTTCTTCTTGTAATTTCCCCTTTTTCCACCAAGAAGTTATGAGTCACAGAAAAGCAGTATAATGCGAAAAGGAAAGATAAAGATCAAATCCCCTCTCCTCTCTTCTTCACTTCACACACATGACTCGACCCTCTTGTTATTCTTCTTTCTCTTCTTCACATTTCCGCCTTAATAGTTTCTCTCTCTAAAAAACGCCACAGGCTTACTTGGCCTCCCCTTGGAGTGGTGGTGGAAGAAGGAAGTGGAGGAAGAAAAAAGAGTGGGAAGGGTGTGGCAGTAGTTTACAGTGGGAAGAAGAGTAGGAAGAAGGTAGAAGGACGAAGGGGTGGACAATTTTTTTTTTAAAAATTTGATCCTAATTTTTTTTTATTTTTCTCTTTAACCCCAAAATAATCTAAATGAGAGAGTTGGATGATTTTTTAGTTTTTGGATAAGAATACCCTTCACGAACAAAATAATTGATTGACGGCAAAATTGGACGGATGTACCTGATCCACTAAACATAAATTGTTTGAGTACTTAAAAGTAACGAATTAAAGTTTATAAACTAGGTCCACAATACAAATACGTTTAAAGGGGAAAACACCTATAAGCCTTAATTTGGCCGATTGAAAATTTTCATATGTTTGACTGGATACATTAATTAAAACAAATACGACCCTACATGGCCTTATTAAGTAGCTCATTTTTTTTTAACAACTTTTCGACCCTTACTAATCCCTGATTAAGGTATTGTTTGATAAAACTGAAAATGAAGTCTGAAGTATGAATTGTTTAAGTTCTGAATTCTGAATCTTAAGTCTGAACACTGAATCTGAAAACTGCAGTATGAATTTGATTGCTGAATTAATTAATAAGTGGTAATTATATGCAAAATGTTGTAATAATTTGACAAACATTATACATATTAAGACTTCAAACTTCAGAATTAAGTAAAAAAATTTTCACTTAAAATTTATAACTACAATTAAGCACATTTTCAACAATTAAGTGATTTAAAAAATTTTAATCAAACACACTTAAAATATTAAGTATTTAATAATGTATAATGTAGGTTATCAAACATACTTAATTCAATAAACTCTTAACTAATTAATTTTTGAAAAGGTAAATTAATTTAACAAACAAGGCCTAAAAGTGAGAGCATCACTTAAATTGGGATAGGTTCTCCCCACCGTAAAACATCATTCCAAAATTCCCTGTACTTGGGTTGTTATTTTTAGTTTTTCCTAAATATTTCAATTTGAACCCCACTTCTATTCTTACAAAAAATTTAACTTTCACAAACAAACTTAAAAGAAATGCTATATTAAAAAAAAAAAAAAAAAAAAAAGCAATTCAAGCATAGCCTAAGTGTATTCCCAATTAGTGGATTTTTTGTCAGTTTTGGCTAATATTTAAAAAAAATTCACTAAGAAGCCACAAATTTTTTTTATTCTTAATGGGGTCATAATGCACACAATATGTGCATTATTCTTAATGATAACGCACATGCTGTGTGCGTTATCTCTAATCAGCAGTTAAATTTCCAGATTAATCTTGATTAATGACGTGACAATTGTTGGAATCCGTAGGCAAAAACAAAATAAAATAAAACTATGGAAATCCACCAACAGGATCTGCCCATACTAAAAAAACCGATTGGATAGAAATTACCTCAATGTTTTGATTGTTCGTTGTGGAGGCGCTGCTTTGTACGCTTCGCCCTCTACTGGTATCCATGCGACAAACTCCTCTGCAAGCGATCGGGATGCTAGTCTCTTCTGTGTTCTGAAAACTGTTCAGAACTGATCCTGACTATCTGGTAATCGGTCGTATTTCGGAGAGAGGAGGCTAGATACTATATCGCCGTTCTAGGGTTTAGGATTTTGTTTTTCTTTAATCAGATAAAGGACGGCCACCAAGAAAAGGTTAACATAACCTTTTATAGCTGTCAATATCAAAACCCTAACTGTCATCTAATGACAGTTTAATCTCGTCCGTCTATTCCTATAATCATCCAACGGTTGGATGAGTAATATTAAGTAATTAATTTCATTTAAAATTAATTACTTATTAACTTACCAGAAAATACAATATGGAATCTGATTCCCCTTTTGTATACGTTCAACGAATCTGGACAGAATCTAGATTCATCGAACGTGGACATTATGCTCAAAAGATCGTCTATGCGTGTGACCCTGTAGGTTCACTTAACGTTGGCAGTGAATGAAAAATGTCCTAGACATTTATTCACAAAACATAAGCGGCCTCTAGCAAGACATTATGCTTACCCAAGTTAAGTAAATGTAATAATAACCTAGCATCAGATTTAATATTTAGTCCTTTTGTCACACGATATCCTAATTAAGTATAAGGCATGGATCAAGTCATCCTTATAAAATTTAATTAACCATTTACTTGATCACCAGGCAGGCTGTTCCAACAAATAATATTAATAACACCTTATTAATACTTATTTGAGCATGGCCATGCATATTTTCCAGTCTTCCTTATCAAGGGGCTCTCTAAAAAGAGCGAGACAAATCCCTTTCACTATCTCCAATATTCAAGCCATGACGAGAAAATAAGCCAACCAATAGTCATAATGATCACCTAATTAAAAGTGATGTTTGACTATGTCAAAACATATTTTCTCCCCATGCAAGAAACATTAGAAACATTAGGTCAAAGGACACCAAATATAAAACTGAGAAGAAATACTTATAACTTAAACCTATGCAATATTTCTTTTTCACTTTGGGTCATGTCCAATACAATATTCTCAATAGGTATTTATGAATTGATTTTATATCTCATATTCATGATCAGTAAAACTTGACAATCAACTTCACACTAGTTTACAAGATGTAATAAACTAGAGACAAATAAGAATAGTATTTTATTAGCTATAAGGGTTTTACTATCAAGTCACATACTTGATGACCAAGAGCATAAAATACAATTCAAAAAATACATGCTTCATAAACCATAAATGTGAGTCAATTGGCCACAAATTTTTTTTTATTCTTAAAGGAGTCATAATGCACACAATGTGTGCGTTATTCTTAATGATAATGCACATGCTGTGTGCGTTATCTCAAATCAGCAATTAAATCTCCAGATTAATCTTGATTAATGACGTGACAATGATATGGCAGCGAGGGTGTTTAGGTAGTTAATAACACACACGGTATATGCATTTTCAATAAGGATAACGCAAACAGTGAATACGTTATTTATACTGATAATGCACAAAGTGTGTGCGTTATCATCATCACAAAATGGTGAGCCCTAGCTGCCGCTGCAACATTCTCTTCTTCAGTTTTTTCCCTTCCCTCGCCGCTGCACATTTCCGAAATCTCTGGTCGTCGCTTCTTTTACTTCTCCTCCGCCGTTGCTTTCCTTCTCTTCTCTTCCTTCCTTCCTTCTTTTCTTCTTCTCTTCCTCTTCTTCTCCTTCCTTTTGTTTCCGAAATACTACTCTTCGGGTTGTCGGTCTTCTGGCAGACGAGTTGTACCTCCCTTGGAGTACGAAGGTTGCTGGGTTTTGAAGTGGTGAACGATAGAGAAAGCTCAACCGAATAACAATGATTTCAATTTATTCAAATTTTTGGTAAATTTCTTATTGTCTATAATTATTTTTAATTTTTTTAACACTATGTATTAGTTTCTAATGTTGTTTACATGAAAATTGTTGTTTATTGTGATTTGTGAATATTTTTTATGAATTTTCTTTGGATTATTTCTCAATTTTTTGTAATTTATTTTTCTAGATGTGGGTTTTATGATTATGTTCAAGCTTGTTATTATTGATAAATTTTTGCATATTTGATCATTTTATTAACTAGCAGTGTTTTCTATTGAAAATGTGATTTGATAAAATGGCGATGCTTAATTTTGCTATTAAGATGATATAAGTTATATAGTTTATTTTGTTTTTATCATAAACCATGATTATTTATTTTTTGTGAAAATTTGTTAGCATTATTTATATTGTTCTATCAATTTTATATTGTTAGCATTTATATGATTTTCTATTATTAGCATTTAAATTTGTTTCGACTTTTTTTTTTTACAAAAAAAAAAAAAGAGAATATAATCTTCTCTTAAACCCTAACATTGAAACCTAAACCCTAAAACTCTAATGTTGAAACTCTAAACTATAAACCTTAGAAAATGTGCAGTAATACTTCACTCTAAATATTTTACTCTAAACCCTAAACCCATAAAGACATAAATTTATAAAGTGTGTACTATACCTAAAACCCTAACATTGAAATCCTAAACCGTAAACCCTAAACTCTAACCTCGATCTATTAAGCACTAAACCCTGAAACCCTAAACTCTGAAATCCTAAACCATAAACCTTAGAAAGTGTGTAATAATACTTTACTTTAAAGATTTTACTTTAAATTCTAAACCCGTAAAGATTTAAAAATTTAGAAAGTGTATAACCATAAACCCTAAAACCCTAACATTGAAACCATAAAGTCCCAAACTCATAAACCCTAAACCTTTATCCCTAACCTTGATTATTAAACACTAAACCCTAAACTCTAACATTGATCTATTAAACACTAAACCCTAAAATCCTAAATTCTAGAACCCTAAACCATAAGCCTTAGAAAGTGTGTAATGATACTTTACTTTAAATATTTTTCTTTAAATTCTAGACCCCTAAAGATTTAAATTTAGCAAGTATATAACCATAAACCCTAAAACCCTAGCATTGAAACCCTGAAACCCTTAACCCTAACCTTGATCTATTAAACACTAAACGCTAAAACCCTAAAACCCTAAATCATAAACCTTAGAAAGTTTGTAATAATACTTTACTCTAAATTTTTTACTTTAAATTCTAAACCCGTAAAGATTTAAATTTAGAAAGTGTAAAATCGAAAACCCTAAAACCCTAAAACCGTAACATTGAAACCCTGAAACCCTAAACCATAAACCTTAGAGTGTGTAACAATACTTTACGTTAAATATTTTACTTTAAATTCTAAATTTGTAAAGTTTAAATTTAGAAAGTGTATAACCCAAACTCTAAAACCCTAACATTCAAACCCTAAAACTCTAAAATCATAATATTGGAACCCTGTAACTTAAACCCTAAATCCCTAAACCATCCGATCACAGAAAGTGTGTAATAGTACTTTACTTGAAATAATTTACTTTAAATTCTAAACATGTAAAGATTTAAATTTAGAAAGTGTATGATACTATACCTAAAACCCTAAAACCTTGTGATGTAATCTAGATGGAAGAATCCCATCACATGTGCATCCAGGTCCCATTATCTATGATGTATTGACAAGACAGCATGAGCATATGTCTGGGTTGATATGAAGTGGGGATCATGAGACGTATATTACTGATCTTCAGTGTAGACATTTCGGTTGCAATCTATTTCAGGCTTACAGTACAGCTCCCCATAAGTTGATTGATATTATTGATAGGACGGGGTAAGGGGGAGTTTTTAGATGTGGTTACATAGGTCTCGACCACGCACTTATTATTGCTTTAGTTGATCGTTGGAGGCCTGAGACCCACACATTCCACATGACTTGTGGTGAGGTGACAGTCACTCTATAAGATGTGCACGTCTTATGGGGTTTACGGATAGAGAGGTTGCCTGTTACAGGTCCTAGTTGGAGTATACATTAAAAGTAGTATTGGATTGAGATATTGAGAGACTTATTGGTGTTCGGTTGTCTCTTACTGATTTTTTCGCATATAAGGTTAAGAAAGAACCTTTAGAGACTTAGACCTTGAGAGAGTTCACCGGATCAGAGAGTGATGATGACTTTATATTGCGTGCTCGGGGATTCATTTTCTTACTTCTTGGGGGTCGTATGCTCCCTGATATGTCGGGCAGCTTGATTCACGTCCGGTACATCAGTTTGTTGGAGGATTTTGATGCCATCAACACTTACAGCTAGGGGAGTTGTGTATCAGGGTTTTTATATAGGCATCTATGCTCGGTAGCTTTAGGGAGTGCACGACAGATAGGGGGAGCCCTCGTGCTACTTCAGACTTGGGTTTGGTCGCATATTCCTGTATCGCATCCTCAACTAGATCGGCATGTGGAACTAGATCCTCTTGCTCCACTTGGTGCTATGTGGTGCACATAATTTGGTCACAGCCAGCTGCCTACACATGTCCTGCTTATGTATAAATATCAGTTAGATTTCATGACATCCGATCAGGTATGACTTTCAATTAAATTTTTTTCCTTATTATATTTTTTTTATTATGATTATTATTTAAATATTTTAATTTTTGGCACAGTTTTTATGGCTATCATATCTTGACCGTGGTCTGGTTCTATGGGACTTGTGGTGAGCAGAGGTGCCGCTCATATTTTATGAGATAGTTGAGTATCACCATCCCGGGCGTGTGATGTTGCAGTTTGACATGATCAGCTGGTCGAGATTTTTCTAACTAAACTTTAAACCCAATACTTGGAAGTGCACAAGATAATGTAATGTGGCAGGATAGGGTATCGAACCACAGAGAAAAACTTAACTACTTAAATTATTATCTTCCTATTAATTTTATAAAAAAGAAGAATCAAATTTTATTATCTAAAAATTATTCCTAAATTAAGTAAAGTAACTAAATTAAAAGATAACAGGAGCTGAACCAAAGAAAATGATTTAGAACCTTGAATCGACCACTAACCTATATAACAATGATTTAATTTTATTTAGGAGGAAAGATTAGACCTTTATATGGTGATCTAGGCTACAAGCTTCGATTCACAAAAGAAATATATTGTGCTTAAATGCATGACATAACTCATCTAACTATTAGCATGACTTATTAATTTTATGACATAAATCATCTAAATTTAGCATAAACTATTCAATTTTAAAACCCACAATATACTTGCAAAAATCACATATCTCTCATACTCAAGACTTCAAGAATTAAGTATGGATAAAAATATCAACTAACTCAAATAATTATTCTACAAGAACAATCACAAAGAATTAATTGCATCAAACCAAGAAACATCCTAAGATATGTAATCACAGAAATAATATAACAAATCTCCCAAAATAAAAATAAACCAAAGTCACATGGCTAGGGTTTCATCATGATTCTAAAAAGAAAATTAGTTCATGATTAAAGGGAAAGAAGGAATCAATTTCTTGAAGAAGATCACGGCCTTTCTTCCAATTAATCTTGCTGCCGCCGCTTTAGTTATTTTCTTCAGCTGTTGCTGCTTCTGTTATTTCTGTTGCAACGTCGGAGTATTGCTGTTGCTTCGTCCGGTTCCTTCTTCTTGCGTCCAGTTTTCTGCCCTGCAGTGTCCGGTTCTGCTGCCAGCAGCTTCTTTTGGTGCTGTGCTTGCGCAGCTTTCTGTGTTCCGCCGCTCTTTTTTCTCTAATTTTGCGGCTTCCCTTTTTAAGCTGCTGCCCTCCTCCCTTTTATTCTTTTTGGCAGCCCCATATTTCCAGTTTCTGCTCCTTTTCTTTTCCTTTCTTCTGTGGGCGGCCTTTTTTTTATTTATTGTGGCTGCCCTTTTCTTCTTTTTGTGTGGGCTTGCTTCACTTCTTTTTGTGGGCTGACTTCATGTTTCAATTTCTTATATATTTTGCACAGGAACAAATTAAATAATTAAGATATAATAATGATAACAAGTAAAGAAATAATATTCTTATATGACTACCAAATAAAACTTAAGGTGTTTATGTGTACCGAAAATCGACTTTGTCAACAGCCTATACTTCCTGCCTATGATACTCGACTGGATTTACATCGACTACAGCTTAGAGGAAATGATTACACTGTTAGTATATGCCCTAAGACCAATTGACTCACATTTATGATTTATGAAGCATGTATTTTTTAATTGTATTTTATGCTCTTGGTCATCAAGTATGTGACTTGATAGTAAAACCCTTATAGCTAATAAAATACTATTCTTATTTGTCCCTAGTTTATTACATCTTGTAAACTAGTGTGAAGTTGATTGATGGTCAAGTTTTACTGATCATGAATATGAGATATAAAATCAATTCATAAATACATATTGAGAATATTGTATTGGACGTGACCCAAAGTGAAGAAGAAATATTGCATGGGTTTAAGTTATAAGTATTTCTTCTCAGTTTTATATTTGGTGTCCTTCGACCTAATGTTTCCAATGTTTCTTGCATGGGGAGAAAAAATATGTTTTGACATAGTCAAACATCACTTTTAATTAGGTGATCATTATGATTATTGGTTGGCTTATTTTCTCGTCATGGCTTGAATATTGGAGATAGTGAAAGGGATTTGTCCCTCTCTTTTAGAGAGAGATATCCATGGGCCCCTTGATAAGGAAGACTGGAAAATATGCATGGCCATGCTCAAATAAGTATTAATAAGGTGTTATTAATATTATTTGTTGGAACAGATCTGCTCGGTGATCAAGTAAATGGTTAATTAAGTTTTATAAGGATGACTTGATCCATGCCTTATACTTAATTAGGATATCGTGTGACAAAGGACTAAATATTAAATCGATGCTAGGTTATTATTACATTTACTTAACTTGGGTAAGCATAATGTCTTGCTAGAGTCGCTTATGTTTTGTGAATAAATGTCTAGGACATTTTTTTTATTCATCGCCAACGTTAAGTGAACCTACGGGTCACACGCATAGAGCGATCTTGTGAGCATAATGTCCACGTTCAATGAATCTAGATTGTGTCCGGATTCGTTGAACGTATACAAAAGGGAATCGGATTCCATATTGTATTTTTCGGTAGGTTAATAAGTAATTAATTTTATTTAATCGAATAAATGAAATTAATTACTTAATATTACTCATCTAACCGTTGGATGATTATAGGAATAGACGGGACGAGATTGAATCGTCATTAGATGACGATTAGGGTTTTGATATTGACGACTATAAAAGGTTATGTTAACCTTTTCTTGTTGGCAGTCCCTTTATCTCATTAAAGAAAAACAAAACCCTAAACCCTAGAACGGCGATATAGTATCTAGCCTCCTCTCTCCAAAAAACGACCGATTACCGGATAGTCAGGATCGGTTTCGAGCAGCTTTTGGGAACACGAAGGGGCTAGCATCCCGATCGCTTGCGAGAGGAGTTCGTCGCGTGGATACAGTAGAGGGCGAAGCATACAAAGCGGCGCCTCCACAACGAACAATAAAAACATTGAGGTAATTTCTATCAATCGGTTTTTCTAGTATGTGCGAGATCTGTTGGTGGATTTCGTAGTTTTATTTTACTTTGTTTTTGCCTACGGATTCCAACATACACATATTGGGCGACGCAGCATGCTAGTCATTTGGAGGTCTGGCATCAATAGAGACAGCACATTAGGGATGGCCTTGTTGGAAACTGTAGGCAAAAACAAAATAAAATAAAACTACGGAAATCCACCAACAGGATCTGCACATACTAGAAAAACCGATTAGATAGAAATTACCTCAATGTTTTGATTGTTCGATGTGGAGGCGCTGCTGTTTACGCTTCGCCCTCTACTGGTATCCACGCAACGAACTCCTCTGCCAGCGATCGGGATGCTAGCCCCTTCTGTGTTCTGAAACCTGTTCAGAACTAATCCTGACTATTTGGTAAAAGGTCGTATTTCGGAGAGAGGAGGCAAGATACTATATCGCCATTCTAGGGTTTAGGGTTTTGTTTTTCTTTAATCAGATAAAGGACGGCTGCCAAGAAAAGGTTCACATAACCTTTTATAGCTGTCAATATCAAAACCCTAACTGTCATCTAATGATACTTTAATCTTGTCCGTCTATTCCTATAATCATCCAAAGGTTGGATGAGTAATGTTAAGTAATTAATTTCATTTATTCGATTAAATAAAATTAATTACTTATTAACTTACCAGAAAATACAATATGGAATCTGATTCCCCTTTTGTATACGTTCAACGAATCTGGACACAATCTAGATTCATTGAATGTGGACATTATGCTCACAAGATCGTCTATGCGTGTGACTCTGTAGGTTCACTTAACGTTGGTAGTGAATAAAAAATGTCCTAGACATTTATTCACAAAACATAAGCGGCCTCTAGCAAGACATTATGCTTACCCAAGTTAAGTAAATGCAATAATAACCTAGCATCAGATTTAATATTTAGTCTTTTTGTCACACGATATCCTAATTAAGTATAAGGCATGGACCAAGTCATCCTTATAAAACTTAATTAACCATTTACTTGATCACCAGGCAGACTGTTCCATAAATAATATTAATAACACCTTATTAATACTTATTTGAGCATTACTATGCATATTTTCCAGTCTTCCTTATCAAGGGGCCCATGGATATCTCTCTCTAAAAGAGAGGGACAAATCCCTTTCACTATCTCCAATATTCAAGCCATGACAAGAAAATAAGCCAACCAATAGTCATAATAATCACCTAATTAAAAGTGATGTTTGACTATGTCAAAACATATTTTCTCCCCGTGCAAGAAACATTAGAAACATTAGGTTAAAGGATACCAAATATAAAACTGAGGAGAAATACTTATAACTTAAACCCATGCAATATTTCTTCTTCACTTTGGGTCATGTCCAATACAATATTCTCAATATGTATTTATGAATTGACTTTATATCTCATATTCATGATCAGTAAAACTTGACCATCAATCAACTTCACACTAGTTTACAAGATGTAATAAACTAGGGACAAATAAGAATAGTATTTTATTTGCTATAAGGGTTTTACTATCAAGTCACATACTTGATGACCAAGAGCATAAAATACAATTAAAAAATACATGCTTCATAAATCATAAATGTGAGTCAATTGGTCTTAGGGCATATACTAACAATCTCCCACTTGCCCTACCACCAATTTGACATGACTCTCAAACCATTGACCTAGGATGACTCTCATGCTTAAGTTGTGGGAGTGGCTTTGTCAATGGATTTGCGACATTGTCATTTGTGTCTTCTTTGCAAATTTTAACATCTCCACGCTCAATAATTTCTCGAATGAGATAGAAATGCCTGAGAATATGTTTGGATCGTTGATGAGATCTAGATTCCTTAGCTTGTGTAATGGCTCCTGGATTCTCACAATATAGGTCCACTGGGTTCACAATCCTCGGAATTACACCTAGTTCTGTGATGAACTTTCTGATCCAAACTGCCTCTTTGGTTGCATCAGAATCAGCCACATACTTAGCCTCTGTAGTAGAATCGGTTACGGTATCTTACTTTGAACTTTTCCAGCTCATAGCACCTCCATTCAAATAAAACACAAATCTGTATTGCGATCTAAAATAATCTACATCAGTCTGAAAGCTAGCATCCGTGTAACCATTTACAACAAGCTCTCCTTCCTGACCTCCGTAGATCAAAAACATCTCTTTAGTCCTTCTTAAGTACTTGAGAATATTTCTTACTGCAGTCCAATGCGGTTCACCAGGATTTGAATGGAATCTGCTAGTCATGCTTAATGCATACGAGACATCTGGGCGAGTGCATAACATGGCGTACATGATAGATCCAATTGCGGAAGCGTAAGGAATCTTACTCATGTGTTATGTATCCTCTCTTGTGGTAGGACTTTGAGACTTACTGAGTTTAACGCCATGTGACATTGGCAAGAATCCTCTCTTAGAATCTTGCATACTGAACCTTTTCAGTACCTTGTCAATATATCCACTCTGACTTAGGCCAATTAGGTTTTCAGATCTATCTCGATAGATCCTAATGCCTAGAATATAGGCTGATTCGCCTAAATCTTTCATTGAAAAACACTTCCCCAACCAAGTTTTTACACTTTGCAAAGTGGGGATGTCATTCCCAATTAACAAGATGTCATCGACATAGAGTACTAAGAAGACTACTGCATTTTCTGTAAGCCTTTTGTAAACACAAGGTTCATCATCATTCTCGATGAAATTGAATTCTTTAATTGCTTCATCAAAACGAAGATTCCAACTTCGAGATGCTTGCTTCAAGCCATAAATGGATCTTTGAAGTTTACACACTTTACTAGAATTCGAAGGATGAATAAAACCTTCAGGTTGTGTCATATACACATCCTCCAGTAGATTTCCATTAAGAAAAGCAGTTTTAACATCCATTTGCCATATTTCATAATCATAATATGCTGCAATGGCAAGTAGAATTCTAATTAACTTAGCATTACAACTGGAGAAAAGGTTTCATCATAGTCTATACCATGAGTTTGTCTATAACCTTTTGCTACCAATCGTGCTTTGTAAGTGTGCACATTGCCATCCATGTCAGTTTTCTTTTTGAAAACCCATTTACACCCTATGTTCTTGCAACCTTCAGGTGGATCAATCAAAGTCCAAACTTGATTATCATGCATGGATTGCATTTCTGATTTCATAGCCTCTAGCCATTTGCTAGATTCAGGACTATGAATAGCATCTTGGTAGGAATTAGGTTCACCTTGATCAATAAGATCAATATTATGATCCTCAGTCACAAGAAATCCATATCTCTGTGGTATCTGAGGAACCCTACCAGACCTTCTTGGGCCTTGTGTCAAAGGTTCAGGCTCAGTATGAACACGTGAGTCCAACTGAGTGTCCATACTCGGTTTAGAAATGGTCTTCTGTCCTTGAGCTTCTTCAAGATGGATTCTACTCCCACTAACTCTTTTGGAAACAAATTCCCTTTCAAGGAAAATTCCGTTCAGAGCAACAAACACCTTGTTTCAGATGGAAGATAAAAATAGTATCCTTTAGTTTCCTTAGGATATCCCACAAACAGACACTTATCAGATCTGGGTGCTAGTTTTTCAGATAATGATCGCTTCACATAAGCATCACATCCCCAAATTTTGAGAAGTGATAAACTAGGTTGTTTTCCGGTCCATATCTCATATGGTGTCTTCTGAACAGCTTTAGATGGAACTCTATTTAATATGAATGTAGCAGTTTCTAGAGCATAACCCCAAAAAGAAATTGGAAGATCTGTTTGAATCGAACCATATCCAATAGAGTTCTATTTCTGCGTTCAGACACACCATTCCATTATGGTGTTCCTGGTGGAGTTAATTGTGATACTATCCCACAATTTTTTCGATGTTCGTCAAACTCTTGGCCTAAGTATTCACCACCTCGATCTGATCGAAGTAATTTGATACTCCTTCCAAGTTGATTCTGTACTTCATTTTGAAATTCCTTAAACTTTTGAAAGGAATCAGATTTATATTTCATTAGATAGACATACCCATATCTACTGAAATCATCTGTGAATGTAATGAAATACTGAAAACCTCCTCTGGCTTGTGTGTGCATTGGCCCATATACATCAGTATGTATAAGTTTCAATAAATCGGTAGCCCTTTCACTTTGCCCTGTAAATGGACTTTTAGTCATTTTGCCCAATAAACAAGAATCACATTTTTCATAAGACTCAAGGTCGAATGAAGATAAAAGTCCATCTTGATGGAGTTTGGATATGCGTTTCTCATTTATATGGCCCAAACGACAATGCCAGAAGTAAGTTTGATTTAAATCATTAGATTTAAATTTCTTTGTATTTATGTTATAGATGGGCTTACTAATGGAATCATGTAGGTTAAGAATGTAAAGTCCATTACATAAAGAGGCATCCCCATAGAAAATATCATTTTTATAAATATAACTTTTACCATTCTTAGTATTAAACTCAAAACTATCAATATCCAAACAAGAAACTGAAATGATGTTCCTACTCATAGCAGGAACATAATAACAATCTTTAAGTTCAATTATAAGCCCAGTAGGCAAAAGTAAATCAAATGTCCCTACAGCTACAACAGCAACTTTTGCTCCATTTGCAACTCGTAGGTCCCACCTCTCCCTTTGCCAAAGATCTACTCCTTTTGAGTCCCTGCACATTTACACAAATGTGAGCTCCACATCCGGTATCTAATACCCATGAAGTAGGAGTAGACATATTAATTTCTATAACGAAAATACCTGAAGCGGCAGTCTCACTGGCCTTTTGCTTCTTCTTTTCTTCCAAGTAGAGCTTGCAATTCCTCTTCCAATGACCAGGTTCATTGCATTGGAAGCAAGTCCCTTCCTTTGGTGGTTTAACCTTGGGCTTGGGCTTTTGCTTGCCTTTACCCTTTTTGGCCATATCCTTTCCCTTCCCCTTGTTCTTCTTGAACTGCCCCTTTTGAACCATTAGAACATTAGGAGTAGACTTCCTAATGTTTTGTTCAGCCTGCTTGAGCATCCTGTGCAATTCATTTATGGACTTTTCCATATTATGCATATTGAAGTTCATGACAAACTGATCATAGTCAGAAGTCAAAGAGGCCAAGATCATATCAGTAGCCAAGTCATGACTTACAGGTGCTCCAAGTTTTTCAAGCTGATCAAAATAACCTTTCATCTTAAGGACATGAGCACTGACTGAAGTGCCAGGGGTCATTTTGCAGCTATTCAACGCCTTAGTGGTAAGATATCTCTCTTGACGTGCCTGCTCTTGGAACATTTCCTTGAGCTGTTTTATCATCTCATAAGCCTCAACTTCCTCGAATTGTTTTTGCAACTCAGATTCCATTGTAGCCAACATGAGATATGTCACACCGTTAGAATCATCCTTGATAAGCATCATTTTTAACTCTAGGGGCGTTGTTCGCTGGTTGATTAGGGATAGGGTTCTCAAGTACATATAGCTTTTTTTCTTGTTTAAGGACAATCCTTAAATTTCATGTCCAATCAAGAAAGTTAGTCCCACTAAGCTTATTCTTTTCAAGCACGGATCGCAACGAGGTGTTTGAATTGTTTGAGGCCATTATCTACATAGAATTTGCAAAGTAAAATTAAATAAATAAAGCATTAAATTTTCCTGAAATATTCAACACTTGATATAAATCATGGGTATAAAAATTCATTTTATTCTAATCATAAGTAAGCTTTGGCTTAGCACCCGTAATTAGAGAAAAATGTATTAATGAGATTTACATCTATATGTACCAGTAAAATCCCATATGATGTCCTAAGCTCAAAACTGTTTTGATAGCCTAGTTAAGCCAAACCATTCCAAGCATATGGAAATCACCATTTTCCATCTTCCCCTACCAAGGTAACCATTTATCTGTTGTTTTGGCAATGAGACAAAATGATGATCCAAGCATGGAGAAGTCCTTATATTTATGGAAGACATTTTACGACTTAATTTTAACATGGTTTCAAAAACCTTTTTCTTTTTATTTGTATATTATTTCACAAAACATATATCCAAAAATAAAAGGAAATAAACTAAACATAACATGCGTAATATATACATCAAATAAAACGTGTCATAGTATGGCCCCAATCCTATATTGACTTCCACGAGCCTCATGGAAGTCAAAGGTCAATCTAGGTAAGTCTTCATCTCCATGAGCTTGCCTCCGATGTCTTGGCCTTCTAATCTTGTTACATAGGACAAAAAACATAGGAACAGGAAATAAACTTAACCTATTCTAGTAAAGCTTGATATTATTACATCAATGAAAACAACGACATGCAGGCTGTATTTAAAAACATACAACCCATTAACAAAATAAGCCAATCAATCACAAGAGGTAAAGGGCCATGCTATGCACCATGCATCTAAACATAGAAAGAAACATGCCAAAAAACAACAAAGGGGTTCCGGGGGAGAATCCCAAGGAAGAAAACGGCGATCCCGCTGGCCAGTCAGTGGGCGGGGTCAAGGGAAAGCGCCCTTGCGGGGTTTGATGGGGCAGCGCCCCCAGAAAGAAAAATGATTTTTCCTTTCTAACTCATTGAATGAGTTACTGCCGTCATAAACTCTGAAATCATGCCGCCAGAAATTTTGTTAAACATTAAATTATGTGATTCTGCATATTAGTTTAACAATTAAATTGCACAGATTACAGACTGTACGCCAAACAATTTGGCAGTAACAATATTCTGTTTATTTAATCGCATTTATAAGTAAAAATGAATATGATACATGCGAATCCTATAATTCAATTTACTCTGATTATTACACTAATCAGAAACCTTACTTTAAGGCCAATGAAAACAACACATGTAATCAAAGCGGTAACAGATAAAATCAGTAAAACTAGTATGTGCGAGGCTCTGATACCACTGTTGGAAACCATAGGCAAAAACAAAATAAAATAAAACTACGGAAATCCACCAACAGGATCTATACATACTAGAAAAACCGATTAGATAGAAATTACCTCAAGGTTTTGATTGTTCGATGTGGAGGCACTGCTGTTAACGCTTTTCCCTCTACTAGTATCCACGCAATGAACTCCTCTGCAAGCGATCGGGATGCTAGTCCCTTCTGTGTTCTGAAACCTGTTCAGAACTGATCCTGACTATTTGGTAAAAGGTCGTATTTCGGAGAGAGGAGGCTAGATACTATATCGTCGTTCTAGGGTTTAGGGTTTTGTTTTTCTTTAATCAGATAAAGGACGGCTGCCAAGAAAAGGTTAACATAACCTTTTATAGCTGTCAATATCCAAACCCTAACTGTCATCTAATGACAGTTTAATCTCGTCCGTCTATTCCTATAATCATCCAGCGGTTGGATGAGTAATATTAAGTAATTAATTTCATTTATGCGATTAAATAAAATTAATTACTTATTAACTTACCAGAAAATACAATATGGAATCTGATTCCCCTTTTGTATACGTTCAACGAATTTGGAAACAATCTAGATTCATTGAATGTGGACATTATGCTCACAAGATCGTCTATGCGTGTGACCCTGTAGGTTCACTTAACGTTGGTACTAAATGAAAAATGTCCTAGACATTTATTCACAAAACATAAGCAGCCTCTAGCAAGAAATTATGCTTACCCAAGTTAAGTAAATGCAATAATAACCTAGCATCAGATTTAATATTTAGTCATTTTGTCATACGATATCCTAATTAAGTATAAGGCATGGACCAAGTCATCCTTATAAAACTTAATTAACCATTTACTTGATAACCAGGCAGACTGTTCCATAAATAATATTAATAACACCTTATTAATACTTATTTGAGCATTGCTATTCATATTTTCCAGTCTTCCTTATCAAGGGGCCCATGGATATCTCTCTCTAAAAAGAGAGGGACAAATCCCTTTCACTATCTCCAATATTCAAGCCATGACAAGAAAATAAGCCAACCAATAGTCATAATAATCACCTAATTAAAAGTGATGTTTGACTATGTCAAAACATATTTTCTCCCCATGCAAGAAACATTAGAAACATTAGGTTAAAGGATACCAAATATAAAACTGAGGAGAAATACTTATAACTTAAGCAATATTTCTTCTTCACTTTGGGTCATGTCCAATACAATATTCTCAATATGTATTTATGAATTGACTTCATATCTCATATTCATGATCAGTAAAACTTGACCATCAATCAACTTCACACTAGTTTACAAGATGTAATAAACTATGGACAAATAAGAATAGTATTTTATTAGCTATAAGGGTTTTACTATCAAGTCACATACTTGATGACCAAGAGCATAAAATACAATTAAAAAATACATGCTTCATAAATCATAAATATGAGTCAATTGGTCTTAGGGCATATACTAACAGACAGCATATTAGGGATGGCCTTGTTTTACCCGTTGAGGATCTATCATCACCACGAGATGATTACATTAGATGTTATCGGGATATCACGTGAGTCTACATCAGCAATCCAGCATGTCGTGATATTCGGACTATTAGATACCAGCCTGCTGGGATCGTCAGACGGATGGTGGTAATAAAATTTTATTTATCTTTTATTCATTTTTTTCTTTATAATTCTTTTCTAACTATTTCTTTTAGACATCCATGCTGCAGGAGGTAGATGACATGACTACAAGGGTGTTGGAGGGACCACCACCATCTCTGACACAACATGCTAGTGTAATGAGAAGAGTCCAGACCATCATCTGTAGGTGTATGATTTCTATTGGTGGTACGTTGGGTTGCACCCCCTCTCAGCATTATATTCAGCGAACATTTATAGTACAGCCATTGCGGCGTCGTCCCTGGGAGCCTGTTCTTGAGCGTGATGCTCGTGGAGTAAAGAGGAGCGCTGTAGATTGCCTAGTGGTAGGGCCCATGGAGGACCTCTCCCTCTACATCCGGGTAGGCGAGGACATGCAGACCCAAGACATGGAGGAGAGAAAGGTGGATGATCTGGAGGATGGGGACATGGAGATCCAAGGTTTTGACGTTCCAGGTGACCCATTCGACAGTCCAGACCTAGATGCTCCAACATTCAGTTTGGGGTTGATGCCACTTGCTCAGTCACATCCTAGTGGATCAGGCACATCATATGTCCCACCTCGAGTACAAGAGATACATCATATGCACATCTACCTCCGGTGTGCAATAGGGTGTTCATTTGAAGCACCTCCCCTTCTCAGCACAACAGATTCATCTGTACCGCATATGCCTATATCTTGTGCATCTTCTTCCAATTCAGATGAGCATGATGATGAGCCAACAAATGATGTTATACCAGCACAACAACTAGGGTTTGGACATCGTATTGGTAAAAAGACTAGTAGATTTACGCCATCTAATTGGCGCTAGGGTTTAGAATTTAGCGTTTATTTTTTTATATTATGATGTAAATTACTTCTTTATATTATGATGTACTTTTTTTTTTATGTTATGATATGAATTATTTCTTTATATTATGATGTACATTTTTTTTATATTATGATGTAAATTATTTCTTTACATTATTTCCGACAACCTCATGTAACGATTTGACAACTCGAAAAAGTAATCACCGGTTTTGAATTATTTCTAATAACGCCATGTGACGATTTGACAAGTCGGAAATAATTTGACAACTTTTTGTCTTATTTCCTATATGCCTATGTGAAGAATTGACAACTCGGAAATAATTTGATAACTTTTTTATCTTATTTTTTACATGCCTATGTGAAGATTTAACAAGTCATAAATAATTTGACAATTTTTTTGTCTTATTTCCAACATGCCCATGTGAAGATTTGACAACTGGTCATAATTTCGGCAGTTTTCAATTATTTCCGAAACCTCATGTGATCAATGGACAAATCAAAATGTTTTAACCGGTTTTGGAAGGTGCCTAAAAACCCTATATATATATATATGGACTCCTAGCCCGAAGTTGGAGATCACGCAACAACTTTCACAATATTTTCTTCCTATTCTATTCTGAAACTTTAACCTTTTCTTAACACTTCTTACAAACAATGAACATGGATGCAACTCACCCTATTAGAGTGGTATTATTTTGGGATTCGGAGCATGCAAGAGATACGTATGGTCCTTATTTCACTAGAACAGCAAAGAAAACTTAGTCTTTTACCCGAATAGTAACAAATGATGAACTTATTAGAAAAATATTGAAGCATCGAGGAATAGATCCAAATCTTTGGTGGGTTCGAATGCCAATAAGTGTGTCTTCATTCTACGAAGAGTTTCAAATGTTTAATTTTACTCTGTACAGCATTAATAACGATGATGAGATGTGTTACCTATGGACTGCTAGACCTAATATATCAAAGGAAGGGATTCACGTACTAGTTGAATTCAAACCGATCCAATCACAAACATTTTCAAAAGTCTAGCACACAAATGTATCAACTGAAGAGGATCATCAAAATATTTCTCAACATGTCACGACAATAAGACAAATGATTTCTAATGAACCGTCAATATTGTACCCATCAGTAGAGGAACATGATGACGACGATGATGACTCTAATGAAGATTATGTCGTATCAAGTGAATCTGATGACGACAATGATGATAATGATGAGGAAGATGACATTAGCACTCCCATAAACCCTCTATCTTCAACTACAGTGAATTGATGGCAGAGTAGTCAATGGTTCAGTAATGCTCCATATGATTATACACATTCTGGAGTATTTCTAGTTATAGACTCGAGAAAGCAGATAGATGACCTCATCGAATCAGACACTATTAGATTGCTAGATTGGAACGATGCAATGAGTGATGTTCAATTAGGCATGAGGTTTATTGACAAAATTCAAACAGTGAGTGCAGTTTAGAAATGGTCTATTCGGACAGGATGAGAGTATAGAATTGTTAAAAGTACGAGCGATCAATGGACGTTGAAATATTATCATCACAGTGACTCTAATTATTGTGCATGGTACATCTAAATAAAGAGAAAAGCAACTTATAGTCATTGGGAAATGATCAGATTCACCAATGAACACACATGTCTTGTACAGGTTCATCAAAATAAGCACCGAAATATGACTTCGAAATTTTTTTCAAAATTAATATCACATCTTGTTGCCAACGATCTCGAGATCCCTGTCTCGAACATTATCCAAGAAGTGGAAGTAAAACTTCAGACGGGTTGTACGTACAAGAGGGCATAGTATGCTCAGAAATTTGCAATAGAGAGAGTGTTCGGCAACTGAGAGATAATGAAAGATTCAAACCCGGGAACTGTGTACGAGTTCTTGAATCATAGAATGAGCAGTCCCCCGGACTATATTTTTAAATTTCTTTTTTGGTGTTTCTTGCCTTGTATAAATGGATTTCAACATTGTCAACCGGTGATTTCTATGGATGGCACTCATCTTCGGGGACTATCTAAGGGTGTACTATTAATTGCTAGCACATGGGATGCAAATAACCATTTGTTTCCCCTCTCATTTGCAATCGTTGATAAAGATTCATTCGAAAGTTGGAATTAGTTCCTCAAACTTCTACGGCAACATGTCGTCAAGGATCGGCATGTCTGTTTAATATCTGATCACCAAAAAGGTATTTTATCTGCTACACAAAATCAAGCTATGTGGCAACCTCAATTCGTGGTTCATAGATGGGAAGAGCAGGCGGTCCGCCAGCAGGTGATACATGAGCGGGACTATCAGTAAACCAACAAAGTCAATCCCTTTCCGCTTTTCACTCTGGTTCTTGATTCTATTTTAGCCCTTTGCAGCCAAGTGTGATAGCACTACTTATCTTGGAGAAATTCGATGGAATAGATTCTTTACAAGAAAAGCAGCCCTTCTTCTCCTTGCAAGGGCAAGGCATTCAAAAGCTCCGACTAGCTTCTAGGTCTCTTCTAGCCGTTTCAGACTTTCTTTCATGCAGTGAAAGGCAGATATTCCATTATGGTTTGTTCCCCTTGCGCCATTGGTTTTGTTTTGGGACAACTTCATAAAACTTGTTGTTATTCCATTAAGCACTACCCATACCAATATAGAATAAAAAAATCTATCTCATTTAGGCTTTGTTTGCTATGATTGTGTTCTCTAGCAGCATAAGGGATATATGTCTACTAAAAATAAAGATAATGTTGGAAATTAAACCCTTGAGAGATAAGGCGAGCCTTGTATCGCTCCAAAGAACCATCAGCTCGCTGTTTAATTCGGTACACCGAATATTATCAAACAAGATCTCTTAATGTTTTGTGGAGATGGAACAAGATTACAAGTATTCTTAACCATAATAGCTTTCTTTTCTTATTCCATAGCACGAGGAAAATTAGGGTCCTTATTGGCTGCTATAAGGAGGGAGAAAGATTCGTTTAAAAATCCTACTTGAAGAGAGCTCTATAGCCTCATCCAAGGGATTACTTCATCTACGCTATATTCGGACAAATTTCACCAAGACTTTTAAGAATAACGAATTAAAATGTTTAATGTGACAGGCCGGAACGGAAGTTAAGCAGTGGAAATTTGACCGTGTGATGAGTGAAATTCAAGAAAGAAATATTGAAGCTTACATTTATTTAGTCAAGATAGACTTGGAGAAATGGACACTCTTGCATGATGGTGGGCACAGGCACGGAATGATAATAACAAACATTTCAGAAACACTTAACAGTGTCTTAAAAAAAGCCAGGGTCTTACCTTTAAAAGCCCCAGTTTAATTAATATTTAACAAACTTTTTAAGTACTTCAACCAACCCCATGAAAATGCCCAAACTGTGTGCATCCATTTCCGACAAGAGTTTTTGACAAGTTTCTTCGGATTGAATTAAAATCAAGAGAGCACACAGTTACAAAGTACAACCCACGACAAGGTATTTACATAGTTAAATCTTGATACGCCTTGATGGAACTGGCAACAACGTTTATACTTTAAACATGAATGAAAAATCGTGCAGTTGTGGCAAATAGCGAGAATATACACTGCCTTGTTCTCATGCTCTTGCAGTCTGTAGAGATAATGGTGCAAGACCAGATACTTATGTGTCGGATATATATTCGTGGGAAACTTATAGAAGAACATACCAATCTAATTTTTATCCGTTTGGGCATAAGAACTTTTGGAGAGATGATCCTTACAATTTAGCATTCTATCCTTCAAACATGAACAATCAACGGGGTAGAAAACAGGGTACAAGGCTTCGGGGGAAAATAGATTATCCAAATCCAGATTTTCCTCTAAGATGTAGCAGATGTCGAATGCCCGAGCATAATAGAAAAAATTATAATAACCTCAGTTCAAGCAATGTATAAGTTTCTTTTTTCAAAGTGTTGTAATATTTTAGGGTTTCTAATTAATAATATTTCTTCTTTGAATTTCTTCTAAGTATTTCTTTATAAATCTTTTATTTAAACCGATTATAAATTATTATAGTAAAATTTACAACAAGTAACAAAAATTTAAAATTCATTAAATTACTTCTTCATACTTTTAAAAAAAAATTTACTTTTGAAATGGTTATAATCATTTTATCATAAAATATAAACCAAATAAGTAAAATAAAAGAATACTGTCTTTTTAAACAAAATTATAATGATAAGTTTTGCCAAAAAAAAATGATGTGGCAAATAATGGATAACACCATGTGCCTTATCTGCCACATAGGATACTTACTGTATAAAATTCTGAATTAGTGATAACGCATACGGCATGTACGTTATCCTTAATCATAACGCACACAGGCCAAAAGATTAAAAAAAAAATATTGTGGCCGCTTTACTGGCTTTTTAAAAAAAATTGGCTAATAATAGCAAAAAATCCAATTAATGCGTACTAGTTTTTGGTTTTTTCTCCTTTTTGTTTAAAAAAGTAAATTCCTATTAATATTAACGTTTTATTAGTCTAAAACGAGTGTGATCGGTTCTTAAATTTTTTTTCATTAAAAAATGATGTATATAAAAAAGGAAATAATATTATTATTTTAATTAATAAATTATTTTAAAATATGATCAAAGAAAATAATTTTATCTTGCTAAGATATTAATTTATTGTCATCCTAATAGATTCACATTTCTGTTGATGTATGTGTAGCTATTAGGATTCCAAAATATATATATGTATAAATATATACTAGTCAAAAACTCGTACTATGCACGGGAATAGAATTTTTGTAATAAAAAAGAGTTTACTTATATAATAATTTTTTAATAAAAACATTATTTAATTAAAAATACTATATATTATTAACATAAAGACTAACAATTCTTCTTTTCCAACTCTGAATTCTCCAAAAATGATGGAGTTTTCTTTTAAAAAGCTTACTATCCAAAGAGAATAAAAGAACATGTAGTCTATTTAATTTTTTTCTGTTATACCATTCATAATTAATATACTTATACTTTTTTTTTCTATATACGTACGTTTGGAGTAAAAGAAGTTGGTTGAACCTAAAATTTTTTATAAGAATTCTTTTTACCAGCTTACCGCCTATATAAGGTGTTTAAAAAAGAGAAATAAGAATAAAATGAAAAAGTTGAATATTAAAGGGAAAAACGTATAAGAATTCCTAATACTTCTTTTTCCTATATACTACTAAAAAATTAATTTAAAATTTGGAACTAATATCCCTCTACCCCCAAGAAAACCTTTCTTCTCCCTCTGCCATCCCCCAGAAAGGAAAAAAACCTCTTTAAAATAAATAAATATAAGAGAACTATATGAATATAATTTATTGGACAATAAATATGGAGGAGACGGATTTCTTTGATAAAAATATAGTCTAGTGTATATAATTTAAAAAATTGATCAAAGTTTTGAAAAAATAAAATAAGTTCACACCCCTCGCCACCCCTTCCCCCTCTGCTACCCTTCACTCTCCTCCCCTAAAAAGAAAATCATCTTTCCCCACATCCACACCCATGCCACCCCCCTCCCCCTTCCTCCTCGAAAAAAAGCCCTTCCCCCCTACTTATACCCTGCCACCACCTCCTCCCTCCCCCCCCTAAACCCATCTTTGTCCTCATAAAGCCACCCCTCCCCCCAAATTAAAAAAAAACATCTTTCTCCACCCCCACCTCTTCACTAATATCCTCCACAAAAGGACCCATCAAATTGAGAATCAAACTATATGCTAGGTTGCTCAATCCGTTTTTGGATCAGACTGATTCAATTTTTGAAATTTAAATTTTAGATATAAAAATTGTTTATCTAAAACTTATCTCTTTATATATTTTTGAACTTGCAAGTCATTAATAATTTTTAATTAGATTTTGTAACTACATTTAATATTGATTAATAAGTAATATTTATGTGAATGAATTATTAATATATTTATAATCTATTTTTAGTAATTTATAATGTTATAATAACTTTATCCAAGTCAAAGTTAGTGCTTATATGATTTAAGATTATAGCATTTTAGTTTTTAGTTTCTTTATGCTAGATTGCTAAAATAGATAAATGTTATGGCTTGTATGGGATCTTTCTCACAAAATAATTATATATATTATTTTGGTAAAGTATGAGTTGCCCTCCTTTTATTTTCTTTTTTTTAAAAATTTTTTTAACAAATGAACTAAATTATGTCTAGATAAAATACTAAAGTTTGGGCTTTTTAATTCTTTCCTATCATTCAAATCTTTCACTAATTTATTTGAAAAAATAGAAAAAAATTATTGTATTAGATATTTGATTTAATGTAAAAAAAAAAAATTTACATATTTAAGGTTGAATTACAAAAATATCATTGAAATTTGTACAAACTACAAAATAAACCTCTTCATTTGAAATAACTACAAATTTATCCTTACTCTTAATATAGGATAATGAAAACTTTAAAATGACTTAAATAACATCCAATATCTAAATACTAATAAAAAAGAAAAAGTCCTCTAATATCTGAAATGTAAAAAAGAACTAAATTGTGAATCATTCAAAATTCACCCTATAAAAAGTAAGCGATCTCAAAATTCTATAATATTTCTTCTATGAATTGAAATATCAATCTTGTCTAGTAAGATTTTTTTTTGGATGGAAGATTTTAACTTGCTTATTTACCCAACACAACTGGCCTGGAAAGGAACTTCAATCGATTTCACTAAGGGGGACTGACTGAATGTCTTCTGGTTGAGTTGCGTCGTGAAAGAGAGAACTATACCCTCGAGGCGAATCCTAACCCAGCTACCAAGGAGGTTGAGTCACTGATCTAGCTCCCGCTACCCCACAGGTAAAGAAAGGAAGTAAGTAGTAGCCTATCCAAACTATTGATTTCATTACCTGCCCCTTCGACAGCTAACGAAAAAGCCGGCTCACACAGTTGAGTAGTTGCTTCACTTCCCACCCATGAATATACGGGAACAGGTGAGTTAGGGCTTCTAACACTCTAGAATCTTTTTATCCTAAAAAGAAAACTAGTAAAATATTTTACATGTCTTCAATTTCTCAAACATCACTTTTTAATATTTGATATTGTTTTTATTCAAATGGATGAGTTCAAAGCAAAGAAATTGTAGATGCCTTTGATATCTATACAATGCCCTCTGATTTTAATGAATATATTTTTATGGAGTAATTGTGATTATATAGAGGTATAGATAGTGGAGGTGGAGCTGAGCAGTATAGAAAGTGGTGGAATATTAGTCTTTCAAATTTTAAAAACTGGGTAATTATCTTATATTATACAGATACATAGATTTTAAAGATGATAAAATCAATTTGTTAGAATTAAAAAATAATATTAAATTTTTAATTATTTTAATAGACTAAACTTCTATTCACGTAATCATATTATTAAAAATTAATTAACAAAAAAAAATTTAATTGGCTCGTTTGATAGCTGAAGTTTATCTCCAATTTTTTTTGGAAACGTTTTTTAGCTTTCCTCTGTTTTTTTGTACTCCATTTAAAGTATTGCATTGTGAATAAAATACTTGAGCTATTCCCACATTAACTTAAGAAAACAAATTCAGTCTATATCATCTCATACAATTTAAAAATGTCAAAGGAAATAATTTAAAATGTTGCGCTATACACGTAATATATTTTTTTTAATAAAAAATATTGTACATATATGATATTTTAACTTTTTTACAAAATAAAAATATTATTTAATTAAAAGTACCGTACATCATTTAAAAATAAAGACTAATGTAAGAATTTTATTGAGTTACTACTAATGTACGGTGTCCAAAAAAGTTTAATTTTTTTCATATAAGCTTAATTACATAAACAAAAAGATAAAATAATGTTAAAATTTTGAAAAAGTGAAAATAAGTATGAAAATAAAATTAAAAATTAAAAAAATATAAAAATTTATATCCTTACTTTATTTTGTGGTCCTAAACATTTGTAACTAATATCCCTCCCTAACTAATCTCCTCTCTCCACAAAAACTCATCTTTCACCGCACCCTCGCCACCTCCCCTTCCGTTACGGAAAAAAAAACCTCATCCTTCTCATGCCCACACCTCCGCCACCGCTCCTCTAAAAAAAAAAAAGAAAAACTTTCTCACAGTGACACTCCTGCCCCACCCCCTCCCCTTCTCCAAAAACCCATCTTTCTCGACAAAAAAAAAATGTTTAATATGTGATTTGTAATATTTTATGGAGTAATTATTATATCTAGTCTCCAACAAATTTTGGTGGGTTAGTCAAGATTCTTAATTGTTTTTTTTTTCTTTTATAATTTAAGGTACTCAACTAATTTTTGAGTGCCATTGAGAGCCCTTGTGTTAAGATTTTGTTAAGTTTAACAAAAAGGTAACAATACAAAGTATTCCATTACAAATTAACCAAAAAAGGGAATTCAGAACATATGCTTCTTCCTCTTTTACTTCTCCGCGTCATTCCGGCAACTCCACCACCGCTAGAGAAGGACGAAGGATGAGAATAAGAAACAAATGAGAAAGATTCAACCTAGACTCGTGGATAGATTTTTCTTTAGCTTTTGGTTCATGTAAAGTGATAAAAAGCCTGGATGACTCAAGTTGTTGTGATGGCTTATCTTTTAATTCAAAGCAAAGTTCTTGTTATAATCAAGAATGATTATTCTTCACAAGAAAAAAAATGATTACTCAAATCTTATTCCAAATTGGCACCATCAAAATACTGGAAAATTTTAGTAGAAGAAATTATTCAAAAAAGGGAAATTAGTAGTATCCTTCATTAAAGAACATTGAAAGCTAGAATTCTGAAGATTTTTTTTAGACAAATAGTATGATCAGAGATTCCCATGAAATAAAGAGAAATGAAGGGAAAAAAATCAGAAGATTCCATGGATGAATCATTAGAGGGTTTCACCCGTCATTCTACAAACTCTCCCATCCTCAATTTAGACCAAAGTGATGAAGAAACAAAGGGAGAAAAAGAAAAAAAAAGTGGGCACAGTGTTGCCAAAGTTGTGCGATGAATGATAGTAGGTTTAGAAATCTCCAATTACATACCTATGACAACCACCTTGCAAATTTTGTCAGAAGGAAAAAAAAACTAAAACAGTCAGTTAAAAAAACAAGAGAAATGGAATTGTTACATAGATCCGGTCACCTAAACCTCCTATTTACTGTTATAAACTTCCTATTTACTATTGCAAAGCTCGAATGAAGCACAATAAAATAGAATATCTATTCTATTACATGGGTATATCAATGATTGCTTTTACAACCACTGTGTCTTTGTAGTAGGGAAGGCAGAGTCGTCGTTGGAATAACCCGAAAGAAGACTGAAAGAATCGGACAGTCGAAAGCACCCTCAGAATTTGGAGGAACCTCACACACAAAGAAGAGATCTCTCTCTCGGTCCTATACTTCTCAAATAAACCACGCGAATTAGTCAGACGAGCATCGACAAGTCGCCGGTAAATAGGCCAACAAGTGGCAAAGAAAAGTCCCAGAGAACACAGATCAGCCGAAGAGTCGGCTGTAGAGAGAAGAGAGAAGAAGGAGGCTGCTCTCCAAATTAGGGCAGCAAATGAGGAAAAAGAGAGATTATGTAGAGCCATCCAAGTCACTTGGGACAGGTCAGGTTGAACCGACCCGCTTGGCATCTTGGGGTCAAAATAAAGTCCAGTCCATGTAATATGTGAGGCCCGATCCAGTATCATCAAAAGGGGTTTAATTGGGCTGAAGAAAGAAAAACAAAAATGTGTGAAAACTTGGGCCAAAATGGCCTATAAACTCCAATTTGAACACATTTTAGTGAATTTCCCAGCCAAGACAGACTCTGATGAGTCAACCTTCATCAATATGAAGAAGATCTCTGCACAAAGTAAACTTGTCAGTTGTCACAACTTTAGTTCCAAAATCAGCAGGATTATTTTTAGTACTAATTTTAACAACATTAACCAAACTATTTGTAACATCTTCTCTAATGAAATGATACTTAACATCTATGTGTTTAGTTCTTTCATGATAGACAGAATTTTTACACAAATGTACACAACTTTGACTATCAGTAAAGATGATTACTTTGGAATGCAATAGATGTAATTCAGATAAAAGACCTTGAAGCCAAATGGATTCCTTGATTGCCTCAATGGAAGCAATATACTCAGCCCCCATAGTCGAAAGAGCAACTACAGGCTGAAGCTATGATTTTCATGAAATACAATTACCAGCAAGAGTAAAGAAATAAGATGTAGTAGACTTTCTAAAATCTTTATCGTCAGTAAAATCAAAATCAATATAACCAACTAAATTAAACTTTTCAGTCCAGTTATGATAATGTAAGCCTCTATTAATTGTTCCATTAATATACCTCAATAACTATTTAAGAGCGACTCTATGATCCCTACCAGGGTTAGACATAAATCGGTTCAAAAGGCTTATGGAATAGGCTATGCCTGGACATGTGGAAATCATAGAACATATAATTGATCCTATAGCCATTCTATAAGGGATGTTGACCATGTCTATCTTTTCATTTTCAATTTTGGGACAAGTTTTCGAAGAAAGCTGAAAATGTCTAGCAAGAAGGGTGCAAATAGGCTTACACAAATGCATAGAAAATTTTGAAGCAATTTTCTTCAAGAAGGATTTCTAGGATAAAAATAAAGAGTGGTCAGCTCCATCCCTATCAATGTTCATACTGAGAATTCTATACGCAGATCCTAAATCCTTCATTTCAAATTCTGATTTCAACAAAGATTTCAGTTTACAATATTTTCTTTATGTTTGCAAGCAATCAACATGTCATCAATATAAAGCAACAAATAAATGGCATTGTCAATATTATCACCACAGAAATAAAGGAAACTATCATAAATGCTCTTAAAAAACCAGATTTAAGCATAAAGGAATCAAACCTTTTGTACCACTAAAGACCATATAAGGACTTTTTCAAAAGACACGCCACATTTTCGTTTCCTTTCACCTCAAAACCAGGAGGTTGACGCATGTAAATGGTTTCATCAAGTTCTCCATGCAAAAAGGAATTTCTAATCCAACTATTCAAGCTCAAGATCAAAGAAGGCAACAATCGCTAGAGCATCATCCTAATCGTTTTGTACTTAACGGCGGAGAAAATATTTCATTAAAATCAATACCTTCAACTTGAGAAAAACCTTTTGCAACTAATCTAGCCTTAAACCATGGAGGTTCATTATCAGATTCAGGTTTCTTTATTTTGCAAATCCATTCACAGTCAATTATTTTTTGTTTAGGGGGTCTAGGAATAAGCACCCAAGTTTTATTCTTATGCAAGGAAGACATCTCTTCTTTCATAGCATGCATTCACAAAGAGTAGTTTAGAATCTTGACAAGGTTAGAAAAATACATAGGTTCCTTTTCTTCTACAAAAGATGTAGCAGCAAATGCATAAGACACTATGTATAAATAACCATACCTAACAGGTTCCTTAGACACTCTCCTTGCCTTATCCCTAGTTAATTGATAGTCATTAAGGGCTTGTGTTTGTGCCTCGGGATGATCCTTATCATTATTAGAATTTTCTGATTCAGGCACATTGGTTTCGGGTATACTATCTAGGTTATTCATATCTTCATTGGTTTCTGGGTTTAGTGTGTGCTCTAGTGAGGGTTCAGAGGTGTCCTCCACCTCGACAGGAATGTTCTCAACTGAGGGAATATTGGTAGTATTAACGGGATCGTTTTCAGCTTTAAGACAGGGCATATCTAGCTCATTAAAGAGCACGTCTGTACTAATGACTACCCTCACCCCCGGCTTATCCTTGAGCCATACTTTGCAACCCTTAACCCCACTAGGATAACCTTAAACACTCCCTTCTTAGATCTACAGTCAAGCTTCCATTCCTTTTGATGGGCAAAGGTAGCATAACCAAACACTCTTAGGTTAGACAGGTTTGGTGGTTCACCAAACCACAACTCGATTGAAGTTTTGAAATTAATGGCAGTGGATAGAAACCTATTTATCAGGTATACAGCTGTACTTACAACTTCACCCCAAAAAGGCTTAGGGACACCGGATGACACCATGAGACACTTAACCTTGTCCATTATGCTCCTATTCATCCTTTTAGCAACATCATTTTGTTGAGGGTTATGCCTAACGGTTTTATGATGAACAATCTCATGCAAAGTACACAAGTCATTGAATTTTCTATTATGATATTCCAAACCATTTTCCTTGCTTATAACCTTTAGTTTGTTACCGGTTTAATTTTCAGCAAAATGTTTCCATTCATTAAAATTTTCAAAAGTTTTGTCTTTAGTTTTCAACAGAAAAACCCAAACATGCTGAGAAAAATCATCCACAATAGAAAGGAAACAAACATTGCCACTATAGGTGGGTACCTTTTCAGGACGCGATAAACCACAATGCACATAATGAAGAACAGCGGTGGATTTGTGTGTGCCAGTGGAGAAACTAATTTTGTACTGTTTATCAAGAACACAATGATCACAAAAATCTAAAATATCAATTTTATCACCATTTAAAAATTTGTTTGTTCAAATAATGCAAACCTTTCACTGATGTGGTCTATTCTCCTATGCCACAACATGGATTTTTCAAAAGTAATTTTTGAAAATAATGCAGATGATTCACAAGTGGTTTTTCCAAGCAAAGTATACAAGAAATTTTTCTTAAAACCTTTAAGTATGATTAAAGATGCTTTGCAAATACGCAAAATTCTATTTTCAGATTTGTAAGAGTAACCATTTGTGTAAAAAATACCAAGAGAGATTAAGTTCCTCCTAAGATCAGGCACATATCTCACATTAGTTATTTTTCTAGTCACACCATCATGCATTTTTATAAAAACATTTCCAATTCCTTCGATATTACAAACTTCGTTTTTCCCATAAAAACTTTTCCATGAACAAGAGTTTTGAAATAAAAAAACCAATGCTTGTTTGGAGTCATATGAAAAGTGCAACCAGAATCAAGAATATATTCATCAGAAACATTAGAGGAAGAAGGGGTAGGGGACAAAACAAAACCTCAGAATACATAGAGTTACTATCTGGTTCAAAATCGTTGGTATTGTTGTCAATTTTACCACTCCCATTACCCTTTTTATGATGTTTCTCATCTTTGATCCGCTTAAAATACTTATTTTTCATATGACCATCTTTGCACAGTAAAAACCTTTGATTTTACTCTTATTTTGAGATTTGGACCTACCTTTACTTTTAGATTGGTGATTGAAAGATTCTCTCCTGTCAACCCTCCCTCGCACGTAAAGATTCTCTCCGTTTGATTTTTTTCTTTTCGCAAATCCAAATCTTTTGATTTTAAAGCATTTTTTTACATCATACAAAGTCAAATCATCTATACCATATTTGATGGTAGATTTAACATAATTAAAAGACTCGGGCAAAGAGTTCAACAAAATCATAGCAATGTTTTTGTCGAAAATCTTTTCACCCACATTTTGTAGTTCTAACGATTTTGTTCAAATCATCAATATTTACAGAGAGGGATTTTGATCCACTCATTTTAAAATAAAAAAGTTGTTCTTTCAAATAAATTTTATTTGAAAAAGACTTTCTCAAATAAATTTTTTTAAGTTTTGTCCATATTTCAAAAGCATTGTCTTTTTTATCTATTTTTCTCAAAACTTTATCATATAAATGCAATGTGAGATAGCTATGTGCATCACCAAGTTTTTCAGCAAGTATTTCCCTTCCAGGATTTTGGATATTTATTGGGACTACAAATAGAGGGTGTAATTTTGTTTTAGACTAAACAACTTTCATTTTTCTACGCCACATTAAAAATCAGATTTGCCATCAAACTTGTCCGTTTCAAGTTTTAGAGTGGAAATGATGTACACAGACTAATAATAGTAACCAACAGGCGCAAGAGAAAAACGAAAAAGGCAGGTTTGTCACACAAAAACAACACCGATATTTTTTCCAAAAATGAGATAACAAGAAAAAACTGATAATATGCAGATAGCAAAAAATATAGTCTCAGGTAGCATAGGCTGAGCAGTAGCCCCAGACAGATAACCTAAATAGAGAAATAAATAAAACCAGTAAACACAGGCTGAACAACAGCCCCCCAAACAGACAATAAACAGATCTCTACAGTCACGAGCTGCAAAAAAAATTATTTTTGCAATCAACGAGAAAAACACTAAGACATAAATACTTGGAGTCTCAATAGGACTCAAGCCAGACTTGAGTTTTGGTTTCTCAGAAAAAAACAAAATATCACAAAAAAAAATTTTGGTTCGTAACCCGAGAAACCAACAGTAGAGTAATAATGATAATATATATCAGGACAATAAATGAAAACTTTAAACGAAAAGTTGAGAATAGAATAGGAGACTTCTCTGAGTCAGATTCACTGAACTCAATAATTCCCGTGAAACAGAAAGTGAAGCCCGAGAGGTTTCGGATGAAAGAACCATGTCGACTATCAGACTCTAGAGCAAAAATGCCGCAATACTGCTGCTTCCACGGGCAGGAAATCGAAGGGTCACCAGAAAGATCGCATCTTTTCGACTCTGATACCACTATTACACAAATCCAGTGACCCGAACTCTCCTATTTACTATTATAAACTTCCTATTTACTATTACAAAGCCCGAATGAAGCACAACAAAACAGAATATCTATTTTATTACACAGGTATATCAAAGATTGCTTTTACAACCGCTGCGTCTTCGTTGTGGGGAAGGAAGAGTCATTGTCGGAACAATTGGGAAGAAAATCGAAAGGATTGGACAGTCGAAAGTACCCTCAAAATTTGGAGGAACCTCACACACAAAGAAGAGATCTCTCTCTCGATCCTCTACTTCTCAAATAAACCGCGTGAATCAGTCAGACAAGCGTCAACAAGTCACCGGTGAACAGGCCGACAAGTGGCAAAGAGAAGTCCCAGAGAACACAGACCAGCCGAAGAGTTAGCTGTAGAGAGAAGAGAGAAGAAGGAGGCTGCTCTCTAAATTAGGGCAGCAAATAAGGAGAAAAAGAGATTATATAGAGACATTCAAGCCACCTGGGGCGGGTCAGAACCCAACTCGCCTGGCATCTTAGGGTCAAAATAAAGTCCATTCCACTTAGTATGTGAGGCCCGATCCAGTATCCTCATAGGGGGTTTAATTGGGCTGAAGAAGGAAAAACAAAAATGTGTGAAAACTTGGGCCACAAATGGCCTACGGGAATTATATACAAAGAAAATAAATGCATTGTTATGGAGTAATTAAGATTATATATAGGTGGTGATGATAGAGCTGAGTAGTAGAAGAAGTGATGAAATAGAGGTCTTTCAAATTTTAAATATTGTGTCACTGTCCTGTATTGATAATGAGTTCTTTTGGGTAAATCGATAATGATTCTTTTTTAGTAAATTGATATTGAATCTCTAAATGGAGGTGTTTTAGGGATAATTTAGATTGTAATAAGAGGGATATACAATCAATTAGTTAAAATTCAAAATGAATATTAGAGTTTTTAATTAATTTAATAGACTAAAAATGGTCTTAACTAATCATATTATTAAAAATTTATTGAAAAAAAAAACGAGAAAATAGAATTGAAGATTCGAAAGCCTAAGGAGAGTTCTTACTCAAAAACACCCTCTTCATTCTATATATATATATATATATATTGCTAAATAGGATTCCAATAAGTTACTATCCTACCAAGATAACGCTTCTCGATCATTAGATCCTTTAAAAAAAATCACATTTACATGTTTTTGTCTCCAAATCACTGATGTTAGTTTTTAAAATTTTTTAAATTTTTTTAAATTTGTTTGAAATTATTGAAGTAATTTGATTGATTAATATATTTAAGTACTAAAAATCTAGAGCTTTTAAATTTTGTCTATTATCTCAGTTTATTGAAAAATTTTGTTATGAACAATTAGAAGAATAATGTGGTTTAATGGCATATAGTTCGTGAACAGGAAATTTATGGATTCTGCAGAGGAATTCAATGGTTTTCTGTGAGTTATTGATTAAAAAATATATATATATATACTGTGACTCTTTCATTTAGTTTAAGAAATTTGTCATTTATGGCCTTCAACTATTTTTACCTTTAGTTTTCAAACATAAACATGAATTTTTTCTTTTTTCAAAACTTTTTTTTTTTAACTTTCCGATATACCAAATTATGGCCCTGTAACAGAATCCATCGATTTTCACTGAATTTTACCACGATGTCCATAAATTGACAAAAGGATAAGGTCGAAAAAATTTTCATTACTAGAAAAAACAAAAATATAAAATTTATGATCACAAACCAAAAACTGAAAATAGTTTACATAATATATATCTACATATATAATTCAATATAAACAAAATTAATAATGAGACTACATATCCATGCCTAATAAAATGTCAAGAACAACCTATGAAACTATTAATTATATGTCATATTCAAACAAATGAACACATATAAAATAGTAAGTATTTCAAATTCTTTTTTTAAGTTTTTATTTTATTTGAAAGTAAGATTTTATTTCTATTTTTTTGTTACTATTTTTCCTGTTCAATTAGTTATATTAAGAATTTTATCAATCAACAATTATAATTTTTTTTCTTTGGATTAATCCTTTTTCCTTACAACATATTTGTTACACTACAATAATATGGAATGGAATCTTCATCCCATTCTTGTTCCTGGAAGAAAAAAGTAGAATGAAATGATGATTCATTTTGTTTCTTAGGAAAAATTGTTATTTTATATCAAAATGGAAAGAAATTATATGTAATATAACCTAAATGTCCTTCTAACATAAAATGTATTTTTTGTACTATAACATACATTAAAACTCCAAAAATGCACATATATATGTATTATATGTTTGTATGTATATACATATACATACATATATGTATATATATAAATACATACAAATATGCATACAAATATATATACATATATATATGTACATACACATACAAATACATATACATATGTATACACACACACACATATATATTATGTGTATACACATATATATATATACATACAAGCATGGAACTATATTGAAATAAGGGGGGGTCAACTACCTCCCCCCCCCCCCTCCCCCCTTTTCCCCAGAAAATTGCCATAGAGTAACTATAGTAGGGGATGGATTTTAAGAAGAGGAAGATGGCAAACCGACAAAAAAAAAAAATTTCAAATACTTATGATCATTAAGAAAATTATGGAAAATGATTGATATACTATTTTTCTTTGTTACATTTGGAATTGTTTGGACAGTGTTTATACTTGGAAAGTGTTCATTACATAGACAAAATTTTAGTCAAATTGGTAGTGTAGTTTCACTCTCCATCATTCTAATCCTAGTTCCGTCCCTTTCTCTCTCTCTTTCTCTGTCTGTCTCCCTCTATATATATATATGTACATTAAAATATACATGTACATATGTATATACACATGTACAGATAAATATATATATGTATTTATATATATTTATATTTATACACGTACATGTATATATATGCACACACTCTCATATATATATATATATATGTGTGTGTGTATGTGTGCGAGAGCATATATATGTATATGTATATATATGTATATATATGTACGCACACACACACATATATATATGAGTGTGTGCATATATATATACATATATTTGTGTGTATACATATGATACCCCCGATCCCGCCACTAGGTCAACTGCGGCTGAGTAGGGTATATGCGTGCCTCTCGACACTAAACTATAAGTTCCAAAATAAAAGGACAACCCTGAGATAATACTTATAAGTATATATACACATAGTACGCAGTGGAAAAACTAAGTAAACTAAATACTAATAGTACGATCAAAACACGAGATTTAAGAAACTCCTTATGATCGTTCTAATACAAAAAAAATGAAAATATCTTACATCAACAACTTCACAGGACAAAGAAAAAGAAGAACTTTACAAACAACTCGAGCCTAAGGAAAACAAAACATAAACACGTGTCCTTCCGGGGGAATTCGGTCAAAAAACTTGATTGTCTAAAACTTCAGCAGCTTAATGTGTCTCTGACCGTCCTCAGTTAATCTAAGGAGAAAATATGATATGGAAAAAAACATAAGTGAGAACTCTTAGTGAGTCCACGTGTGTGTGCTTTAGTAATTTCTTTAAAACAATAATAATGTAGCTACATGAGAGTTTCAAGTGCAGCTAGGAAGTCTGAGCGAATCAAGATACATCAGCGCAACTTCTATACCCAAATTCAGAAGAAAATGTGATGCAACAGTGGGGCTCCACGAACAAAGTCCAGATCCCAAAACGTGGTAATCGGAACCGAGTTCTGGCATCTCATAGTCAATACTAGCCAAACACCATACGAGTGCTCGATTTATATAACCACCGCACTCCTTCAATCACTGGTCAAAACAGGCTACAGATTCCTGGGGCACCTAACAAGTCTGCCCTGTGTCCGACCTTAGTTTCAAGCCCCTCCTGGCTCTCCATAAGGCGGCCAACCCCATCGCAGAGCATAATGCAGTGTCCACGTAGACCGATTGGGCCAAATCCTCCACGGTTCTACGCCCCTCTTTAAGTGGATCCACTCTCTCGAGTTTGAAACCATCTATGCCTTCAGAAGAGGCCCTAGTAGAGGGGACTAGCCACGTACAGTGCAATCCTCTGACGCTTCTAAAAACATGATCATAACCAGAACTTTAACTCTGACAAGAAGTGGGGTTTTCATATGTACGTATAAACTGAAATGCCACTTGCCCAGCCGTCGGAACATAATCAGGTCATAAACATTTTAGATCAGCAAAATCCCCATCTACCAGTCATCATATGCTTATGCAAATTTCACAATCATGCCAATGCATGATCTATATTCATGCATGTCAAAACATGTAACTTTTCAAGCTAGAGAATTTTCCAATAGATACATATTTCCAATAAACCTATGTACAAATAAATTCTTTTTCACAACAATAATAATCTTGTCTTAAAAAGAAAACACCTATATGGAGCACCGCTCCTATGTATTTTCTAAGGAACATGTAACACATTGTATAGAACATCTCCAAAAACATGCTAAGTTATATCGTTCCAAAAGCAGCAAACATTTTGTGTCATGATTTAGAAAACATATTTACATAGCTCATACTATTTGAAATAACATAATAAAACGGGGTTTATGGACTCACCTGGATGCAGATATGGTGCTACAATCCTACAAATATAGTAAAAAGAAAAATACTTAATATTTAGGTACCAATCAAATAACCTTATTCCCTAAATAATATCGAGATCCTACGAAATGAACTTAGGATATATATATCTATATATATGTACTTATAATAATTCTTTAAAAAGATAAAAAATCCTAGGCCCTTAAAATATATTCTCCTAAGAAACCATAATTAACTATATACCAAAACCCATTTAAAACATCTAAATGCTAAAACCAAAAAACAAACTTGAACTATATATATATATATAACCTAACTACAAAAAGAAAGAAAGAAAAAGAAAACAAGCCAAGATTCCTAACCTCAATTTGCAAGGCTATAATGGCTGCCAAAAAGCATAAAAAATAAAAAAAAGGAATGACATATATATATATATAGAGGGAGGAAAGCGGTTAAGGGGAGCAAAGAAAGAAAAAAAAGAAAAGAAAAAAATGGTGGGGTGATGGGTGTACCGTGAGGTAGTGGAAATTTCTTAATTGTGAAGTTTTTTTTCTTTTTTTTAAAAAAAAAAAAAAACCTTATATAGAAATATCTACTTAAATTTCTAAAATACACATATTAGGCATTCTAAAAAAAATTCTCACTTAAAGGCACTATTAAACCCCACTAATAAAAGCTCAATATAATAAAATTTACTCTCATTCCTAAGTATCTCCAAAGTACCATTACGTGTCAAAAGCACTATACTTCACTATATCGGATCCAAACTCTACTTTCATAACACCCGAAATTTTAAAGTCATGCTAGGTGCTTACTGGGTAGGGTGTTACAATATATACACACATATATATCTGTGAGTGTGTGTGTGCATATATATATGTGTGTGTGTATATGCACGCACATATATATTTGTCTGTGAGCGCTTGTGCGTATATACATATATATAATAAATATATATTATATATATGTATATATATGTATTTTATATATACATTTATATGTATATATATACATATATATTTATATATATTTTTAGAAACTTGTCACACAGCTTTAGTGTGGAGACACTGGTTGGTCATGAAACGGCACAAAGCTCCAGGTTGAAGCGGCACTATGTATTGACATTGTTTTCGGAAACATGGTAGATCTTCAAAAATCCGTGATCGTGAGCTGTA